>OY293304.1:57962768-58562768 GCA_958502075.1 Orchestes rusci
AAACAGTTGTTGTTAGGATAGAATTACAATATTTTTATTTTGAGTCTTAGAGAGAAGAGTACTTTGACTTTTAAAGACTTCGCTGCTGGAGACAAGATATGGATGACTGTATCGATTTCATATTGTTGAAAGATAAAGATTGATTTGACAAATAAACTAAATATGATTTTGGTTTGGAAGGGTGTCAAGATGGTCCTCCAAAAACGATCACATCAACAACAAGGAAAATATACTGAAAACAAGAATGAAAATAATAATGTACAAGGCAAGAATTTTGAATGCGTCTCCTATGAACTCTATTCAATCTAATTAAGACAATCTGCTTGAGGAAATGTTAGAATTTTTGTGCAGTCAGAATGAACTAAGTATATAGATATTTTTCATATTTGGGGTACATGTAAAAATAGTTAGCATGTTTGTGATTTGTGACTTTATTTGCAAGATAAAATAAGCGTGAGTTTCGAACTATTTTGGCAAGTGTGTCCCACTATTCAAGTATATATACATATATATATATATAAATAAGTGGACTGTTAGTAAGGATACTATTGATGTTTCTGAGTTTCGTGTAAGCAATGGCAAGAGTAAGTGATGTTAGTAATGTGGAGGTTGATTTAGAAAAACGGGTAAGCTAATGCTCATATATTTTACCATCATACATTTGAATAACCATGGTCATTTGATAATATTTTTAAAAAGTGAATTAACAAGATATCATATTGATACAATACAATACAATAGCCTTAGTACTTTGAAGACAATGAGGACAATATGATCTGAATTTAGACATTTTTATTTTAAAATTTTTTGGAAATTGCAAGTACATAATTCAATTTTAAAAATTACAGGATGTCGCTGTCCAAGTTAAAGGGTGGTGGTCTCCGATGGGGGATGAAACGCTAGGTGTCTGGGGTGAACCGGAAGAGAACGGGGTAGTGATATTATTATTCAAATTATAAAATCAAAATAAAATATAACGGTTTACAGGTTGTGATGATAGGGAGGGGGTCGAGATGGATCTCAAAGCGAATTGTAGATTCTGAGGTGCATGGTCGGCGGGGTGTGTTCAGACGTTTCAATTGATGCTAACGAAACCCCCTCGGTGAGAAATATTATGGAATTATTTATTATTATTATTTATCATGTATGACATTTCAGTCTAACAGAAATATTATAAATCTGAAAATAGTAACAATATTCAATTTCTCTTTTAAGATGTGTGTGAAAGACCCCCCCAACTGAACCTTCCTCCACTCATTGACTACTCCTGGGATGAGGCTGAGCAATCTCCGACATACAACCCCATGGAGTATGTGATGTCCAACCCCATTATAAGGATTCCACCTCCAAATATGTCAAAACGGGGGAAAAAGTTGTTCAGATAGGAAGAGAGGGTTAGGATAAAAAATTTGATGTTAGAAAAAAAATAAAAAACATTTTGATGGAAGTGGCGTTGTTTTAATGCAACAACTAACGGTAATATTGGTATTGAGAAGCTTTGGAACAAGTCAGAAGGTTTTTTAAAAGAAGAGTAGTAATTGTAAAGGGGGTCAATGATCTTTTTCAAGCAGATTTAGTTGAAATGCAACCATATTCAAAAATAAACAAAGGATATAGATATATTTTGATAGTAATAAATGTGTTTTCTAAATTTGTTTGGGCAATTCCAATCAAAACAAAGACTGCTAAAGATGTAACCAACGCAATGGAATCGATCTTGAGCAATGTTGAAATCCCACCAAAAAATTTGCAAACAGATCGCGGAAAGGAATTTTTTAATACAAATTTTCAAATAATGATGGAAAAATATAATATCAATCACTATAACACTTTTTCCAACATGAAAGCAAGCATTGTAGAAAGAGTAGATATAGAATTCACTTAAAAATAAAATGTGGAAACAGTTTAGTTTGCAAGGAAATTATATATGGTTGAAAATATGACCTGATAAAGTGACAGAATACAACAATACCAAACATTCTGTAACTGAGATAAAACCATCTCAAGTTACTAAAAAACATGAAAAGCAGTTGCTATCAAAAGTTTATCGTCATATGAAAACAGTGAAATATCCAAATATGAAAAGGGTGACTATGTGAAAATAAGTAGCTTTCGTTAGATGTTTGCAAAAGAGTATACACCTAACTGGTCAGATGAAATCTTTGTGATTAAAAAAATAAAAATCACAAATCCAACAAACCTACATATTGGAGGATCATAGAGGTGAAGAGATGCAGGGTACATTTTATAAGGAGGAGTTGAAAACGTTGAACATTCTGACGTGTATTTGGTAGAAAAGATTCTAAGACGGAAGGGAAATAAAGTTTATGTTAAATGGTTGGGTTTGAGTAATTCACAAAATTCCTAGATTTTAAAAAAATAATGTCTTGCAATAATTGATAAAATAAAACACTTGTTATTTCTATACAAATATACTCCTAAAATGGGTAACACACTACAAAAAAATGCAAAGATTGATATTTAATTCTACAAAATTGATGCACTCGAATGTAGCAATAATAGGTACATTCCAGTTGCTTGTTACGAACTTTCTATTCACAAAATAAAGTCTCAACTTATACTCTAAATTGAGTCATTATGATTGGATGATACATAGATGAATATTTCTTACACATCTAAATCGATTTAAAAACAAAGTATTATTCAAAAAAGCACTCAAGAACCATAATCTAGCGGTAGACATGCTGCTAACATTGTCGTATCTATATAGTAAACAGTTTTCCTGAAATCACTATTTATAACTAGACATATAATTTAGTTATTACATTATATTAAATATTTTGGTTTATACCTACATATTTCCTAATTTCATGTTAAAAATTGAATTCTATTCTAAAATGATTCATTATGATTGGATGATACACAGATGAATATTTCTTACACCAAATTGAATTCTATTCTAAAATGATTCATTATGATTGGATGATACAGAGATGAATATTTCTTACACATCTAAATCGATTTAAAAACAAAGTATTATTCAAAAAAGCACTCAAGAACAATAATCTAGCGGTAGACATGCTGCTAACATTGTCGTATCTATATAGTAAACAGTTTTCCTGAAAACACTATTTATAACTAGACATATAATTTGGTTACTACATTATTTTAAATCTTTTGGTTTATACATATTTCCTAATTTCATGTTAAGAATTGAATTCTATTATGTCTTTTTTAACTGTGTGAGTTGATCTTGTATGGACAAAGAATTATTTTTCAACAAATTTACAATTTATATGAAGCAACAACTGATTCTGGCAGCATTGAACACACAGCATTAATTCATTCATTTTCATCATCAATCTCTTCCTGCAATATGTTTATATCTTTATTTCCCCATGCCAAAGTTCGAAAATGTGCTGGAATTATGTAACGTTTATCATCCTTATAAGACAATGAAACTTTATTTTTCATTTGTGTGTAAATATCATGTTTTTTTGATTTGAAGAGATTCATATTTCTATATTTAATTATGGAATTCTCTATCACATCACAATAATCTTCTTTGGTAATAGAATTTTGAATCACACATTTTTTCACACCCTTTGCTTTTTTCTCAGATTTATCTTCAAAATTACCACAATAAGCTTTTGCACCCGTCCCATAAAAACTCATTATTGGTCTTACAGCAAATTCATCTTTCATCTTTTCCACCACAGAAATATTTTTAGTAATATTATTTATGTTTTCTTCATCATAATTTGAAGTATCAAATCTCTCTAAATTTGATTGAATATCTTGATAAGAGTTATCTGTTTTCACAAACAAAATTAAACTGTCCATATCCGTATACAATAAAATTGCATTGTCTCCATATTCACTTTTTACATAATCATAATAAAAGTTATAAATTACTGTTTTTTTGATAATTCCTGAACTGAAAATCCAACATATATCGGTTTATTAAAACAGACTTTCACTCGCTCCATTTAAATAGCGACAAAGTAATTCGTAAAAACTAAGGCATTTTTAAAATTTGGTTTTGCAAGATTCCGCCCCTTACCTTTTCCCAACATTTTTTCAATATGTTATCAATCTTACATCGACTCGCTTTTCAACATTTTCCATACTTTTTCCATATATTGCATTATAATATAATTTGTAGCAATCTTTTTCGAGCTTGTTTTTTCGATTGATTTCTCATTATGGTATTCAAATCAATACCTATATGGTTTGAGAAAAGGTGACTGTTTGAATTTTATTACCCTGTGAATCTTTTTCAATTTCAATCCACTTTTTAAAGCTCTCTGAAGATTTTGATAATGAATGATGTATTTTTGTTTATCATGTAGATTGCAAATTAATTTTTTCTTGCTTAGAACCAGGTGCACAAATATTTTAAACTCTCACAATAAATTATGTCTACTTCCAAAACATATCCCATATTCTGAATTTTGTGGAATAGATTGATATTCAAGTGAGTTAATTTCATCTTGCGTTAACCAAGAAAAACCACTCACAGGAAGGTATTGATACATACTATGTCCATACAAGTTTGTTGCATCTGAATACATAATATATGATTTTGGTATTGATGAGTTGAAATTTGGAAGAAAGGGGTTATTAGCTTCAGCTTTTCTAACACTGCAATGACAAATTCCACCTCTAATATTATTTTGAAAAAAATTAACCATGTCAATATCAGTTAATAATTCCAATTTAACTTTTGTTGTACCTACGTATCATTGCATCCCAACTCAAACCTGGAGCTGTGAAATATTCAGCTGATCCAAATTGTTAATTGAAGAGAAACATTTCTGAATGCTTCAAAGAAGTCTGTCAATATGAGAACATCTTATAATAAGTAGACTTTGGTATAATCCAATAAATTTTCACAATTGAATAATTTCCAAATATTTCTTGCTCTTTCCTAATCTAATGGATCAATAGGTTGTTTTTGAAGATTATCATAAAATATATAAACACTGAGAAGTTCAGTGTCATACAATTTCTTCATTGAATTCACATAAGAATAAGGGTAAACACCTTTTTTTCGAACTTCATTAAACTGTGTTTAATCATCAAAACTCACACCCAATTTTTCCAAAGAAGAGTTAACAAAACGGAAAGAATCGAAAAATCTCAGTTTTACATAAATATTTTTTCCTTGTTGTTTTTAATTATTTTATCAACTAAGATTGATTCGGAAAAAGAAATATATTTTTTCTTTTGTTTGAGCAAAGCATTCAATTCGACTATCTTGATTACAAAGCAACTTGATGTACATATGAAGATCATAATTTAGGTTATGAAAAAATATTGGAATATAGCAGGGAATTTGATAATTTAGATTACATACACTATGTGCAGATCCTCTTAACTTTTCGGTTAGATGATCTCATTTCAAACACCTTTTCATAAATATTAACAAGAATAAATTTCTCGAGATCCGTGATATAACGCACAAGTTCCATTTCTTCCAATAATACATTGATTTCTTGTTTTAGGCATTTTAAAGTAGGTACCGCTATGTCCAACGGGTTTTATATGGTATAATGTGCGTGTACATTTGGGTCATGTTGCAGCTGTGGATCGATACACTTAATACTGTACTTTGATGATGGTTTTTTTGCAGAGGGTCAAAGAAAGTTGTCTTTATATAGTAAAAACCTGATCATTATTCACTATTTATTTAATATATTTAATTGGAAAGCCAATTATTGGATATTATGTTATTTTTACACGATATCATTTTGCAACTTTGTTGATGTGGTGTGCACTTACCTTCGATCTCATCAAAAAATAACGAGTCACAAATTTGTATTTCTATTTATCAACATCATTGAATAATTCACATTAATAATACATTGTCCAACGTGGGCAAACAGAATATTACAAAATTTATCATATTATTGTTGATATCATATTTTCACTAATGAAATATACAACTGCTGCAGCAAAAACACTTCCAATTATTGAAAATGTATTAATTGAATGATAAACGATTGAATTTGAAGTCAGCTTGATAATTTTAAGAGAAAGAAAAAGATAATAAATGAGAGATGCTCTCTCTGTCTCTGTCTATCTATCTTTGTCTCTATCTCTCTTTTCAAATTTTTAATCATCATCATACACAAACATTATTTCACAATACAAAACATTTATTTATCAATACAACTGTTAACAATCTCATTACATGCATATTCCACCACATCCTCTCTAACAAAATCTGAATGAAAATTTAATAATTCCAACACACAGCAAACATTAGAACTATTTGGATTGTCTAATGGCGAAATAATATCATACACTGATCTGATAACGTCTCCTGGTATCAGTGGCACTCCTCTTATTATAATGTGGTAGTATCTTGAAAATTCTTGATTCTTCAGAAAATCATAACGATATTTCAATAAAGTCACTAAACCATTCAGTTCCTTTATGGATTCACTTGCTAAATATATCTTGTTTTCGTCTTGAATGATCTTGATAACTTTCACATCATTTATAATTTCGAAATGAACTTCAAATCTATTTCCTCGCATTGGTGGCCATCCAGGTTTCTCACTAGACAAATAACTCAACACAACTGCTTGTCCGTTCAAGAATGATAACCATTGCACTTCATTGAATAGCACACAATTTTTGTTCGTCGATTCACCAATCTTGATAACTGGCTCATATCCTTTTTCCGCAGAAAAACCGACACTTATCCATTTGCTTTTTGATTTATTCAAAAAATATTTAGTTTCACTTATTAAGACACCCACTCTATTTGCAAACTGATTATTTAAACAATTATCGTTGTTAATATTCATCATGATAATTTCAACTTGAACACAACTGTCCACACAACAACGTATGAAAAGAGACTGATCTTAAATACAAAATATGATAAACAGGGTGGGATGAAAAAGTGATGGGGGGGTCAAATCAAAAAAAGGAGTGGGGGGAGCATTTTATGTGAGCCAGAAACCGTACAGATGAAAAAAGTGGAGGGGGGAGCAAAAGGAGTGGGGGGAGCGTTTTTGTGAGTCAGAAACGGTATATATTCCCTACTAAAGTATAAAGTGACGATTTCCATTTAAGGATTTCGTCAAAATGTCCGCTAACATATCATCGGTTCTCTTGTAAGCTATCTGAATGTCTCCATTCTTCACCACATCTCTTATGAAATGTTCCTTTATTGAAATATGTTTTGAGTTTGAGTTCACAATCGGGTTAGAAGCCAAACTTTGTGCTGCTTGATTGTCATTATAAATCAAAATTGATTCGTGATGGCATTCCATGTCATTAATGAGATTTTTGAGGTGTATTGCTTCCTTTGATGCTTCTGTAAGTGACATATATTCAGCTTCAGCAGTTGATAATGCAACCGTTCTTTGTTTTCTTGAATTCCAACTGATTGATGCATTTGCAAAAATAAAACAGTAACCAGTATAAGATCTTCTGTCTATTTTACATGCTCCCCAATCTGCATCAGCATATCCGGTAATGTTCTGTCGGGTGCTTTCGAATTTTAATTGATAATTTGTTGTGCCTTGTAAATATCTGAGCACGTGTTTTGCAGCGGTCCAATGTTCCAAATTGTAGCAATTATTAAATTGGCTTGAATAACTGACTGCAAATGAAATATCTGGGCGAGTTGCTGTCGATAAGTACATCAGTGCTCCAATTAGGTTTTGGTAGGGGACATTTGCCAAATTATCTGGATTTCCTTTTTCCATTTTCAAGTTTTCTTGCATAGGACTTTTTGTAGTTTTGCAATTTGACATCCCAAATTTGTCCAACAGGTCATTGATGTATTTCTGTTGATTGATTGTAACACTGCTATTGTCTTGCTTGAATTCTATTCCTAGACAATAGTTTAAAACTCCCAAATCTCTCATATCAAAGCTTGTCATTATTTTCTTCTTGATATTTTTCAAAATATCTTCGTTAGATGTCGCTATGATTAAGTCATCTACATATACTGCAATTATGGCCTTATCTCCTCCTTTGTGGTATATGTAGATACATGGGTCTGCTTGTGACGGCTTGAAACTAAATTTATCTAGCTTTGTGTCTAGCTTTTTGAACCACTGTCTTCCGGCTTGTTTCAATCCATAAAGGGCTTTCTTCAATTGGCATACCTTCTCTTTTGAGTTTTTTCTTAGATTTTCCAACATTTTTGTAGTTTTTATGAATAAATCTTTATCATCTTTGACACTTTCTTCCAAAATAATTTCTTGAAGATAATTTTCAAAATTGTTTGGAGTTTTCATGTAAATTTCTTCTTCTATTTCTCCATTTAAAAATGCTGTGACTATGTCTAACTGATTTAGTTGAAGTTTTTCTTCAGCTGCTAGTGCTAGAAGTAATCTGATGGAGCTCAATTTCGCAACAGGTGCAAAAGTTTCTGTGAAGTCAATTCCTGGACATTGGCTGAAGCCTCTGGCTACCAATCTTGCTTTTCTTCTTTCTAAAGTTCCATCTGCATTGAATTTTTCTTTCAATATTATTTTATTTGTCACTATATTTTTATTTGGATTCTTTTCAGTTATTATCCATGTCTCATTTTTAATATGTGCTTTTATTTCATTTTTTATAGCTTCTTTCCATTTATCATCTTGATCTTCTCCAGCATCTTTTTCACCAATGTAGTATGAAATATAGTCTTCTGTCCATTTTGGTGCTTGTCTGTTTCTTGTTGGTCTATCTTCAGATTCTTTTATTTCCATTTGTTCTGGATAGTTTTCTTGTACATCTGATAATCGTTCTGAGTTTTCTATTTCCTCTTGTCTTTCTTCTTTTTCATCTTCATGAATAGATCGACTTATGTTCACATCATATTCTGAATTTTGTATTTGCCTTGAGATTCTCTCTTCTTCATTTTTTGTATCCAGTCCATAACTAAAAATATCGTAATTATTGTTGTCTATGTCATAAAAGTCACTTGATTTATTGTCTAGTATTTTGACATCTCTTGAGACCACAATTTTTCTTTGATATGGCATCCATATTCTATATCCCTTTGACGTTTCCGAATATCCCATAAAAATACCTTCTTCTGATCGTGGAGAAAACTTTCTTCTATTTGATTTCTTATTCAGTACAAATGCTTTTGATCCAAATATATGAAGATGTCTTACTGATGGTATTCGATGAACCCATTTTTCAAATGGTGTGTTGCCATCTAATGCTCTTGATGGCGATCTGTTGATCAAATAATTGGCTGTATTGATAGCTTCGGCCCAAAATACCAATGGTAATTTAGCTTCAATCATCAAACATCTTGCTTTGTCAAGTAAGGATCTATTTTTTCTTTCAGCTACACCATTCTGTTGTGGTGTGTATGTACAGGATAGTCTTCTTTTAATTCCACTTTTTTTCAGAAAATTATCGAATTCTGTGTTGCAATATTCTGATTTTTCGTTATCGCTTTGTAAGTATTTTATTCTAGTGCCATGTTCATTTTCTACTTCATTTTTGTACGTTTTGAAGTGCTTCAAAACTTCATTTTTTTGTTGAAGAAAATAGATGCGGCAGTACTTGGAGTATTCATCGGTAAATGTTACAAAATATCGAGATCCACCATGTGATTTTGTCTGGATTGGTCCCCATACATCCGAGTGAATTATTTCCAGTATTTTTTTTGCTTGGTGTTCCCTTTGGGGAAATGGCAATCTTGTCATTTTTCTTTTAATACATACTTCACAGTCATCAAGTTTTGCTGATGGGCTAAAATCCAAACCATTTACTTTATTTTGTTTCATTGCAGCTTTAAGATCTGTTTCATTTATATGTCCTAGTTTTTTATGCCATGACATCATTTCAACTGAATAGAAAGAACTTTCTTCAACGTTTTTTGATTGGTTTTTACTTTCTATAAAGTATAAATTGTCTTTTCTTTCTGCTTTTAATATTTGATGTCCTCTTTTATCTTTAATGACTGCATACTTTTTCTTGAATACTACTGTGTACCCTTTATCAGTAATTTTGCTGACAGACATTAGATTGGTTGATAGGTTCGGTACAAATAGTGTATTTGGTAAATCCACTTGAAGATTATCTTCATCTTGAAAATTTAGTGCTACTTTTCCTTTTCCTTGAATTGGCGCTGTTTGATTTTCCGATGCTAATTTTAGGCATTCTGGTTCGTAATTTTCATTTATTTCTGTGAAATATTCTTTTATGAAACAAAGATGTGATGTACATCCACTATCAAGACACCAACTATCTTCACTTTCTTTTTTATTTCCAGTAGCTAGATAGATTTCTTCTGTTTTGAATGATTTTTGAATATTTCGATTTTTTCTTCTACTTTCTTCAGTTTTATGATTGTAATAACCACATTTATCACATTTTATCTTGTTTTCCTTTTTGTATGTCCTATTTTCTGGATTTTTATTTTCTTTTCCATAATTGTTGAATTTTCCATGTAAATATCTTTTATTGTTTCTTCCAAAATATGCTTCTTCTTCAGGATTGATAGACGGATTTATTTTATTTCTTGCTTCGTTTTCTTCTATGATTTTTATTTTCAAATTTTCTGGTGTGGGTAGTTCATCTCTCGATTCTATGGCTATTCTGAAGTTTTCAAATGATGGAGGAAGAGAGTATAACATCATTATACTTAGTAGATCGTCGTTTATTTTAATTTCCATTTCTGCCAATTTATCTACTGTATCAATGAATTTATTTAGGTGTTCCTTTACACTATCTCTTTCATTCATTTTTTGTAAAATTAGGTTCTTCAGTAATGTTGCTTTTCGAGCAGGTCCTTTGCTTTGATAAATTTTACTCAAAGTATCCCAAATATCCTTGGATGTTGAACAGTTTTTGATTTGTCTTAGTTCATTGGGTGATATTATTAAAATTATTTCTGATTTTGCATTGAGATCATCAATATCCCACTTATTTTTGGATTGCTCAGTTGCTGTATCATCAGGTTTCATTGTCTTACCTGATACATAATTCCATAAACCAGCTCTGGTCAATATTGCTTGGGCTTGAAGCTTCCACGTATCATAGTTATCATTTTTCAATGGTTCTATTCTATAATTTGTTGTTACCTGAGTCATTTGCTCTTCTAGGATTTTCCAGATATTTCCGGTTAATTTTTCAAGTTGTCAATCGTTTTTTTTTAAGCTTCAATAGTTGCAGGAACGTCTATTCTTTTATAGCAAACTATATTCTGGGCCCATAACCTGTAGTTATGTATTTAGAGTCGCAGAGATTAACTTTTTACAACGTTTTAACATTTAACTTGACGTATATATTTTATATGACATTTTTACAAAGGTAAGAATAATTAAGCAGGAGTGTATTCAATAATCTATTCCAACACAATCCACTCGGTCATTGGTCATCTTTGGGATTGCCAAGAATGTTCGACGCCATCTACCCATGCTAGAATGTACCAGAAGCCAATCGATTCCAAACAATTCTACACAATGTGGTGGATTGCGGCGGCGCATTCACCATGTTTCGTCACATTGCCCCCTTCTCAAGGCAATTCGTCCCGAATGTCGGTATCGGCAACTGTCCCCAAACCGGCAGCCTGATGTCCTATGGAATTAGCAGTCCACTGTCCTCTGGTTCGTCCTCCGGGAAGGATAGCAGCACACCAGGATGTCAATACCGCTTTCTTTGAAGATCACCTCCAGCATGCTTCTCACCACTCGCCAGTCCACTCGGTCATTAGTCATCTTCGGAATTGCCAAATGAGTCAGGTCCTGTGACTGCATCAAGTCTCGAAGAGGACTGAGGGCTTTCCAGACATCACTGTAGGTGGTCAGATGTTGTGAGAGCTTCTTCGTCACAAGGTAGAACAGGTGTCGTGTCCCATCCGTGATTTGGAGCGGCTTCCCCACCTCTGGCTTTTGTCGTTGCAGATGGTCCAATCGTCCGAATTTTCGTTTAAAAGCTGCAGCAAGTCCACTCCTCATACTTAGGTCTTCAGTGATCCAGTGAGCCAACGAGTATTTGGCCGGTGCTTCGAACAAATCCAGCTGCCTTCCTTGGACAACGCCATTCTGGACTTTCTGGCCATTGGAGTGTAGAGACATGAAAGTTTCCAGCGACATGTCTTCCTCGGGTGACCTGATCTGCCTCACTTCAGCCTCCTGATCGTCATGGTTCGCAGCATACCGGGCTAAACGGTTGACATGAACAACCCTCGGCTTCCCTCCTGGTGGTTTCTTTATACGGTAGACGACATCATTGATTCGCTCCAGAATCTCATACGGACCCTCCCAAGAACTTTGCAGTTTTGAGGAGAAGCCACGTCGGCTCTGTGGATTGTGAAGCCAAACCCATACCCAACCTGGTACCATCCTTCTTCGGCCTTCACGTCGTACGCCTCCTTCATCCGGTTGCTGGCACTGGATGTTCTAACGGACCCGTTGATGAATGTCGTCCATCTTTCTTCGAAGATTGCTTGCGTGATCTTCCCCAGCGACATCGTCACCAGGTGGACAGCCAAACTTCAGGTCGCAGGGCAGCCGGAGTTCACGACCCATGATGATCCTTGCTGGGGTTTCGCCTGTCGATTCATGAACCGCAGACCGGTATGCCAAGAGGAACAAGTGAAGGTGTTCGTCCCAGTCTCTATCGTGGTCAGAGACAACTTTGGCCAAGTGTCGGTTGATGGTCCTGTTCATTCGCTCCACCATGCCATCCGATTGAGGCTGCAGCGCCGTCGTTCTTGTCTTCTTGATCTTCAAGATGTCACAAACATTCTGGAACAATGCCGATTCAAAGTTTCTGCCCTGGTTCGAATGCAGCTCCAATGGGACACCAAAACGGCAGATCCATTCCTTCACCAGTAAATCAGCTACCGTTGCCACTTCTTGGTTTGGCAAGAGATACGCTTCGGCTCACTTACTGAAGTAATTCATCGCGACCAGGATGTATTTATTTCCTCCGTTCGACTCAGGAAATGGTCCAGCAACATCTATGGCGATCCTCTCAAACGGGCTTCCAACCTTGTACTGGCACATAGGAGCTTTTGGACAATTCTGTGGTCCATTGCTTGCAGCACAAATGGCGCATTTCCTGCACCACTCCCGCACGTCGGCCTGGCAATCGACCCAGTAAATCCGTTCTAAGAGCTTTCCCAGCGTCTTGGTTACACCCAGATGCCCACCCTTGATGCCATCATGGACTTCATTAACTCTACCTTTCTGTTTCCAGGAACGACCAACTGCCTCCGATCTTCCGTGCCATCCAGATTCTTCACCAGCCTCTTCAGGATGCCGTCATCAAGAACCCCCGAGACCCATAGAGCCCAGTAGGACTTCACGGTGGTCGAGAATCGCGCGACTTGTTGCCAGGTTGGTCGTTGGCCTGCCTGTTTCCATCCGATGACAAGCTTCAGATCTGGATCTTTCTCCTGGTCTTCACGAAGTGCGTCAGACTGCCAGAAGTCGTCTACCGCAGTTGTTCTGCACATGCTGGCCTCCTTCTCAGCTCTATGGCAGTGCTTACAGAGCTCTGGGCAAGGTCTTCTGGACAAGGCATCAGCATTCTTGTGGCTTGATCCAGCTCGATGTTCAGTGTCGAAATCGAACTGCTGGAGTCTCTCGATCCAACAAGCCACTTGACCTTCCGGATTCTTGAATTGTAGACTACTGCCAGCAGCTCTCTTCTTGTAACGCAGTAGTTCCTTTCAGGCTTTGACAAGGTTTTGCTGAAGTAACCGATGACCCTTTCATGTCCCTGCTGAATCTGGGACAGCACTGCACCAAGACCTACGTTGCTAGCGTCCGTGTCTAGCACGAAGCTCCCTTCAGGTAGTGGGTAGCCTAGGATGGGTGCGCTGGACAGTGCCCCTTTCAACGTGCCAGAGGCTTCTTGGCAACCTTCGTCCCATTGTCCTTTCTCCCTCTGTTTCTCGGTGAGCTTATGGAGGGGCCAGGCAATGTTGTTAAACCCATATCGCCGGAAGTAGGTGCACAAACCCAGGAAACTTCGTAGTTCGTGAATGTTTTTTGGTACTGGCACTCCTTAACTGCCTTCACCTTTTGCTGGTCGACAGCTACTCCCTTCGCCGACGCGATATGACCCAGGTATTGTACTTCACTCCGGAACAGTTGGCATTTCTTTGGGCTCAGCTTCAAACCAGACATTCTTAGCCTCAGGAATACCTCCTCCAAGTTTTTCAAGTGATCTTCGAATGATTTGCCAACCACGATTACGTCGTCGAGGTAAACCAGGCATGTTGACCACGATAAACCCTTGAGCACCGTCTCCATTAGCCTTTCAAACGTAGCAGGGGCGTTGCATAATCCAAATGCCATTACAGTAAACTGCCACAGCCCAGTTAGAACGCTAAAAGCAGTTTTCTCCCGATCTTCTGGAGCCATTTCCACCTGCCAATATCCACTCTTCAGGTCAAGGGTTGAGAAGATCATTGATCCAGTCAAGGTGTCCAAGGTGTCGTCGACTCGTGGTAGCGGGTAGCTGTCCTTTTTCGTCGCGTTGTTCAGCTGACAAAAGTCCACACAAAACCGAGTTGAGCCATCCTTCTTCTTGACCAGCAGCACTGGCGATGACCACGGACTACTTGAAGGCTCGATGATGCCGCCTTTCTCCATGTCCTGAATTATTTTGTCCGCTTCCTCCTTCTTGACCAAAGGTAGTCTTCTAGCTGCTCCCTCTGTGTTGATGGTGTGCCGCACCACGTTCGTTCGGCCCTTTTCCCCAGTCCCGTTGTCGAAGATGTCGCTGAACTTTCTTATCAGGCTTCTCAAACGTTGTTTTTGCCCTTTATCCAGGTCCTTCGAAGAGGTGGCAACCAACTTCTCCACCTCTCCCGTGAACTCCTGATTGGTCGCCTCAATCTCGAATACTTGTCGCACCACGGAGGAAATTGACGAGCAGGGCCCCAAAACAGTCCCTTTCGCAAGGCTCACTGAGTGATAGTTGACGTTCATCACTCTGACGGGCACACTCCTCTTTACTTATACCAAGCTCTGTCCACAAGCAATTTATCGTCCTATTTCGGAGTCGAGTAGTCTAGGCTCAAACATAACGGTGCTTCCTTCCTTTGATTTTTCATCCAGGCGAGCCCACAGAATCATCTCGCTCCTTTCGGGAATCGAAGCATCCCGGTGCTTCCTCCCTTTAATTTTTCATCCAGGCGAGCCCACAGAATCATCTCGCTCCTTTCGGGAATCGAAGCATCCCCAGTCAGCAATGCGCGAACCATCTCTTGGTCTTATCCATGCAGTATTACCTCTTCGTTGTTGACTCTCAGTGTTCCATTTTTGAAATCTAACTGGAAGCCTTGGGAATTCATGATGTCCATTCCGGTGATGATTTCTTCTTCAATGTCAGCAACCAGCATTGGATGTTCGAAGCTGGTGCTTCCCAGAGTCACTCCTGCTTCCACTACACCATGTATTTTCACCAGGTCTCCTGTTGCAGTTCGTAGTCACCACTTAGTTGGTCTGATCATTGTCGGTGTTGTGACCATATCGGGCCTGATGATCGTCCTCGTCGCACCTGTATCTAGCAGCATGGTGCGATGTTCTACATTTAACAAGCCACCCACAAACACGCTGTTCTGTTTGGGTCCCAAAGAGGCGACTATGGCGGTTTTCCTTGCGGCATACTGGCAACAGGTGGACGATTGCCCCTTCGCATCGACCCTCTCTAGTTTTCCGACGTCGGAGAAGGTCCCGTCTCTCCTTCTTGCATCGGCTACGAATGTGGCCAAGTTCTTCACAGTTCCAGCATCGCAGCTCCCTTCGCTTGAACGCCTCTGTCTCCTTGACGACCCTCCTAACAGTTGCTTCGACGGTGTCTTTTTCCAGAGGATCCTTCTCCTCCATCCTTCGCACGCGTGCAGGAACCATCACAGACTGCTACGCCGCTTCGAATTCCAAGGCATTGGCCAGTGCTTCAACCAGTCTATCGGGACGATTGAGTATCAGGGACTGCCGAATCTCCTGGTCTCGAAGTCCATCAAGAAAGGCCTGAACTGCAAGCCTCTCATAACGTTTTCTGCCGTGGTTGGATAAGCCAGTCGTGCAAGGCGAGCAACATCCGCTTCAAACTCCTGCATGGTCTCGTTGGTCTTCTGAATGCGATTTTTCAACTGAGAGTGGTAGACGTGCTCCAAGTGAGTTTGCCCATATCGCAGTTCCAGATGCTTGACTAGTACATCGTTGTCCTCCTGCTTCTGGGTGTTGAGCGTCTGCAGGATTTCTGTAGCCTCCCCACGAAGTGCCAGAGTCAATGCCAGGGCTTTTTTCGGTCCAGTCCAACCATTTGCCCTTGCTGCTGCCTCGAACTGGCGATGGTAATTGTTCCTTGGCAGCTTGCCATCAAACTGTGTTGCTTTCATGTGAACTCGTACGGTATCAGACTCCATTCTAGCACTAGCACCTTTGCTCTCGATTGTGACTTCTGGTTGTTTCATGATCACTGCCACTTGCCTTCTCACTTGCTCCATTTCTTCTTCAAGGGTCTTGACTGTATCTTCAAATCTTGCTTCAAATCGTTTCTCAAGGTTCTCTATTTCTTCCGCTACATGACCTTTTAGACAGTTGTAGTTGTCCGCCAATTGTTCCTTGATTTCCTCAACAGTTCTAGAAGATTTTTCCAGCTTTTGTTCCATTGCTCTGGAGGATTCTTTGAGCTTCTCTTCCATGGCTCTAGAAGATTCTTCGAGCTTCTCCTCCATTTTTCTCGAGTTCTCTTGAAGTTGATTCTTCAGCTCACCTTTCAAGTTTCTTGACAACTTCTCAACTACTGCGTTGGGATTGGGAATTTCAAATCGGACCGTATCAGGATCCATGCCTTCATCCATTAAAGCCTCACGAAGCCTTTGTTGTAGATCAGTTTTCTTACCGCTAGTATCCAGGTCACGCTCCTCCAATTCCCTCTTCAGCTCGGCGACCTTCAATCCCGTTAGCAGAACAAGTTTCGCAGTCATTATGATGACTATTTATGTCTGATAAATCCACAAGATAAATCCCACTTCTGACACCAATGTAATAATTTTCGCTATAGAAAACACTTCCAGTTTTAATGTATTTATTTAAAGTCACTAAAGCTCAATCACAACACCACTAATATTCATGTTCACAATCAGAGCTTATTTATCTTTCGCGATCAAAATCTGAACTGAACTAACTCCAAATGGCAGATCTCATTATATACCCTCGCCAGGATGGAAAGAACATTCTCGTGATCCGTAGAAAAGCGTAGAATGTTCGACGCCATCTAGTTTCGCTAGAATGTACCAGAAGCCAATCGATTTCAAACGATTCTACACTTAGTGGTGAATGCGCCGTATTTACCATGTGCTAAACAAATGTTTCGTCACACTATTGATTTTTTTTTCTAGCATAGCCACTTATACCAGCATATTTTTTTAAGAGAGTGAAAAACTTTCTTACACACTGGGTTATTAAAAACCATTTTTTTTATAACTTAACGAAGCAATTTTGGATATAGGTAAGTCTGCCCAAATCGCCTTATTCTTGGTCTAGGAATTTGTGGTTAAGCGTTGTACAGTCATTTCAGGGACACCCTCTATATCATGGAATCGAGATTTTCACTTGTTCTGGATGTTGGAATTTTAATATTCAAGTTTTTTTTGCTTCTTGTTTCATAGCGATGAGTCAAGCAATCCAGTCTGAGTATATCATTCTAATGTACGAATTTGCAGACCGATAGTACATACAAGGTCTTAATACTGCAGAATTCGTTCGTATAAAGCAAAGCAGTTGGAAAGAGTCGGTCTTTCTTCAAGATAGCTTTCAGGACAAAGCTCTGCACTATGGTAAGTTGCCTCAAGGTATTGCTATATGCTCGGCCCCATACCAATATTCCATATCACAGAATGGGTTCCACCAGTGCTCTGTACAGGGTGATTCATTTTCAGCGACAGGGTGCCAGTTCTCATAAACTATTAATCATAGAGACCCAGGAAAAAACATGTGTATAGTAATGTGCCCAAGAGAAAATGCTGGAAATATATTCCAAGTTTCTAAGATCGCCGCAAGGGGGCGTTACGGTACTGTGAAAACAGAATATCGATACATTTTCGAAATTATTCCCGGTGAACTACCAAATAAGAATATGGAAGCAGATTTTGGACGATATTCTCTACAAAATTGCCCTTCGACACTTCTCTCTGAGTTGTCAAATAAGACAGCTACAGGACATCAAACTTGATGTTACTAAATTGCCTATAACTTCGAAATTCCTTGACCGATTTGACTGTTCTTGAGCTCATTTTGAAAAGGAAAATCTGCTTTTTCTGGTGCATTTACTCAAGGTCGATTTTATCCGCCTTAGCCGACCACACAACATGAATTGTGAAAGTCAGACATGAATTTGAGTTTTTTTCGAAATTTTCAAATGCAAGTCCACTAAATAGATGACTCTATCGTGTTATTTGGATAATCTCCTACCACTTTCATGAAGGTAATTTTTCTATATCTTTTGAAATAGAAGACTTACGGAGACTGCACCAGGAATCCGTCGAGGAATACTTTCGAAACAGCCCCTGTGAATTTGAATGTGTCAAAAAGATGGGAGTGCCTTGCCAACGGTCGGGATTTTGAGTATTGGCACTAGTTTTTTTGTTTTTTTTTAGATTATTTCCTTTATTCAAATATTTTTGAAATAAGGTGTTTACTGGTCCACCGTATTATTTTTAACAAGTGGTGCACTGTATTCTACTTCTCAGCTGCTCGTAGAAAAAGCGAAAAGCAGTTGGCATTCTCACTAATAGGCTTTTGTTTTCGACATCAACTGAAAAAAATGTTGAACGCGAATCAAAACAAATCTGATATGTATCTTTTTGACTCATTCAAATTTTTGGGGGCTGTTCCAAAAGTATTTATCGCGTGATTCCTGATGAAGTTTCCGTAACTCTTCTATTTCAAAAGATATAGAAAAATGATCTGTATGAAAGTGATAGGAAATTATCCAAATAACACGATGGAGGCATCTATTTAGTGGGTTTGCATTTAAACATTTCGAAAAAACCGCAAATACAGGTTTGACTTTTACAATTCATGTTGTGTGATCGGCTAAAGCAGATAAAATCGACCTCGAGTACATGCACCAGATAGAGCAGATTTTCTTCTTTGGAAATCGGTCAAGTAATCTCGAAGTTATAGGCAATTTAGTGACATCAAGTTTGACGGCTTGTAGCTGTCTTATTTGACAACTTAGAGAAAAGTATCGGGGGGCAATTTTGTAGAGAATATCGTCTAAAATCTGTTTCAATTTTTTTTTTTGATAGTTCAAAGGGGAAAATTTCGAAAATGTGTTGATTTTCTGTTTTCAGAGTACCGTTACGCCCCCTTGCGGCGATCCTAGAAGCTTGAAATATATTTCCAGCATTATCTCTTGGGCACATTATTCTACAGATTTTTTTTCCTGAGTCTCTTTGATGAATAGTTTACAAGAACTAGCACCCTGTCGCTGAAAATGAATCACCCTGTACGTCAGAATCAGAAGTTTTCTACGTAAGATTTCCCTTAAAGCCTTAAAGTGTAGAATTTATGAATGAGGCCGCGAATTTTGTTGCATAGGTACTGCACATGTTGATCCAACTTCAGGTGTTTGTCAGTCATTATAACGAGGTACTTTGTCGATGATGTTTCCTTTTTTTTACTTCTTCCCATGATTTACCGTGAAATATTACAGCTGTGTCATCAGCATAAGCAGTTATTTCTCCTCCAACATCTGATGTGAGTATAGGTGGTTTATGTATATTGGACCATGACGGTACTCTGCGGTACTCCTATTTGAGCTCCTGGTGGTTGACTGACATCGTTTTCGATCTTCACTTGATGATTAAGTTCAGATAGGAAACTAGTGACCTCCAGTACACTGCCCATCACTCCATAACTCTCCAAGCCAGAATGATAGGATGAGAAACCGTGTCAAAAGCTTTTGTAAGATCAAGGAAGACCAATGCATTTGTTGCCCTGATCCAAGTGTTTTGTTATACTTTGTACGACAGTATACAGGGTGTTACTTAATGATATGTAATAATTTTAAGGGAAAGTTCCTGGATAAATTTTGAGTCGAAAAGGTCTATAAACTTGGGTCTAAAAAGAAAAATTTTAAAAAAATAAAAAAAATCAAAATAAAATAAAATGAAATAAAAATGAAAAAATGAAAATAAAAAAAAGTGTGTTCCTATACCATTATATCCTGTGGCAAAATTCAGTTCAATATCTCAAACCGTCTTTGGAAAATGTATTAAAAACTGAAAATAAAATAGATCTTTAACACACCCTGTATCTTATAAACCAAACATTTTAAGACCCAAGTTTATATGAACTTTTTGACTTCAAATTTATCGAGGAACTCCCCCTTGAAATTATGACATACCATTAAGTAACACCCTGTACATTGCATCTGTTGTACTTCGACCCTGCATAAAGCCATTTTGTCTATCAAATATTAATTTATTGTCCAATAAGAAGTCCATCAGTCGTAGCTTCAGGCATTTTTCAAATATCTTTGCAACGTTTGATATCACACTTATAGGTCTATAGTTAGAGATTCCCGCTCGGTCTGCACATTTGTGTATTGGTGTTATAGTAGATGACTGCGAAGGAACAATGCCTGATTTAAAAATCAGGTTAATGATGTGTGATCATATCTGTGGATATTTCATCTTCACCAGGTGAACAGTTTTTTACACTATTGATATGTAATTAACTCATTTGAGTTGGTGGTTTCAGGGTGCTCACAGATAAATGGACCCCCCCCAATCAACTTTTTAATTTGATGTTTGGGAATGGTAATGGTAATGGTAGAGGTGGGGGGGCAAAGCCAGACGAGTAGGCCTAGTGGCCCTTTTCGCCATCCCCGCTTGGCCAACCCAACTACTCAAACCGGCCCGTTCTTGTCGTGAATAGGAGCAGTCTATACCAGCTCAGGTACCCCAACTCTTCCCTGGGGATGGTGGCTGTTCCTAGGACCTTCCTTCTCAAGCGACCCCACCTGTCGCAAACTCCCAGCAGGGTGCCTATTCTGGGACCGATAGAACGATCATATCGAGAGAAAGAGAGAGACAGCAAACAAAGAATTATATGGAGGTAATCGTTTATCTCTCTCGTATGACCGTTCTATCGGTCCCAGAATCGGTACCCAGGTGGTAGGAGGTTTCCTCCGCCCTTCCGCAGTGGGGGCATATGGGTGATTCGCTTATTCCTAACAGATTCCGGTGTCTGTTGAGCCTGCAATGACCTGTCAGAATGCCAAGGATTTCAAAACATGCTCGAAAAATAGCAAATTTCTGATATCTTTTTATTGGTTGAATTTGGGTATGAGTATGCTATATAGAAAAAGTTTAGAATTTTCCGGAGAATGCAAAAATCAAATAAAAAAATAGGGTTGCGATTTGAAATAAGAAAGCTGGACCACGCCCAGAAGTTTTGAAACACCCTTTATATGTGAAAACCTTGTTTTCACAAAATTCATTTTGAACCATTAAACTTTTATTTGAAACATTTTTTCCCCAAACATCAAATTAAAAAGTTAATGGGGGGGTCCATTTATCTGTGAACACCCTGTACATTGAAGCTGATGTTTGCGTCTTGATTTTATGTGGTCCTAGTGGGGCTTTGATTGTGTTTGCCATTTTTATCCGAATAGTTGAGAAGTATTTGTTGCAATAGCTATTTCTGATTTATTTGTGATTACAGTTTTATTCTCATTGTGTTTCATTTGTGATAGAGAAGTTTTAGTTTTACTCTCTTTTGTGGCGTCAGCTATTACTTCATTTCTGTTTTCTTTGTATTCAGTTGCATTTTCAGTACATGGATTTTGTTTCAGTGCCCTCTTCACTGTCCCGGTTTTTTATTGAGACTATGATGTCTTGAGAGATCCAGGGTTTTATCTTATAATGTTTATTGGCCATAGTAAGATTCTTCTTCGACTTCTGTAGCTGGTCAGGGAAGCACTGTTAAGCAGTGGCGTGCAACCAATAGAAACCAAAAAGCAATGTCTACCCTAGAAAAATTATCGAGACACATTTTTTGTATTAACTCTGTATTATCTCAGTCCTCCCGAGACTCACAATAATAGTAATTCGAATAATAACAAAATAACGTAATAACTTGATGAAATCATATGCACAATTGAGTATTTACTCAAACAACGATTCAATTGACTAACATAAATAATAAACTGGTGAAGTGAGCTTTTAGGATTTTAATTTTATATTATCTTGATTGAGTTTGAAGATAATGAGTGAGTCGGTAATTGATATCGTGTGAATAAGTTACTGACAATAATAACTGTATCCGGAGTTTAAACTCAACACCGTTTCACACTCTTGGATTTGATGAAAAACAGAAAGTAGTTCAACTGGGCCGACTTATTCCAACTTTAAAATTAATTCAGGAATCTATATCCCAAGGTATTTTTATATCAAGTTTTATGAGAATTATTAATGGCTGTTATATTTTATGAACGATGTGTATTGAATATCCTAGTTTCAGTAACACATGAATTTAATTAATGAATGACATTCAACAATGACAGTGATCTTGACATATCTTTACACGTTGATGATTTTCACCATTTTATAATATGTTTGCCTACCTTACCTTGACCATCATTGCACGCCACTGCTGCGTCATTTGCTAGTGGTAATGTTAAAGTTTAATCCAAATCCACTGATTCTGCTAGCTGTTTCAATTTGTCGAAGTCAATTTTTCTGCAGGGAGTAACATTGGGCATTTCATTTTCATGGCATGGAGTCCGGACTATGTATATTTAACATGATTGGTGAGTGATCAGTCATATGATGCTCAATTACATGTGTCATATCTAGTGGTTATGCTTCTGTTTTTTCCCTAATAAATAGATGATCAAGACATGTTCCAGATTCAGGTCTTGTCACAGTTTCGCAGAATGCTACAAAGCCAAGATGATTCAAAATAGTTAAGTATCTGTTGACATGTAGATCTTCCTTATTAAGAATATTTATATTCAAGTCACCCAGAAATACATCCAGGTAGTGGCTTGGTTCTGTGCAAAAGTAGTCATCGAGCTCGTCCAGAAAAATTGATACATTTGAAGATGGCGATCTATACGTGGCATAAATATACATTGGTTTGTCGTGCAATTTTAATTTTATAATGGTAATGGTGATGCCAGAGTTCGTCATTTTTTTGTTATCAAATTGTACCGAGAGATGATGCTTGTATAGATGATAAGTCCATCAAATGAATTATAATCTCCTGAGTGATAATAAACATTGTATCCTTGGATGTTGAAATTCTTAGTCGGGTCTACTTTATGACATTCACTTAGAACTACAATATTTGCAGCAAATCAATAAGATTATTGACATGGGTACAATTACATGAAGTATATTTGAAGTTTTGGTTTGAATATTTACCAAAACTTTCAGTCTGGATCCACTGCAATGCTTGGCACTTAACATCGATGTTCTATCTAGGATAGTGGTGCTGATGTGATGATCCATAATTTATTTTCTTTTTTGCTCTTTCAATAGTTGATATTTATAGCTAGGACGGTTGACATCCATAGAACTGTGTTCAATTTTATGAGCAGTCTTACACTTCGTTTTTGATATTTCACAGTTTACATATTTTTCATTATTTGAATCATTGCAATCTTTGAGCTGATGTTCTCCTGTACATTTAGGACAGGCTGCTTTGTTATGGCAATTTGCACTTTTGTGGTGGAACTGCTGACACTTAAAACACTTTAGTATACCAACATCCTCTACGACTGAGCATCTCTGCCACCCTATGTAGACCTTACCGTTGGATAAAAATGCTTGAAATAATTTGGGAGAACATTCAGAATAGGCTGTTTTGCTTCTATTGTAGGCTTTTGCATAAATCACTTTGAAGTAGTCCTCATCCTCAATGAAGTCATTGGGGGATTTCATATCTCTTTCAATTTTCTTCGATGTTATGTCATTTGAAGGCCCAAGATTTTAATTCGTGGATTTCTTAAGGTTGTTTGATTGACTTCATAGCTTTGTGATAGTAGTTTAGTGGCCGACTTTTTCAATTTTCCATGTCTTGTAACAAAGGAAAAGCTAGCAGTATTCCTCCATCTGCAAGTTTCCTCCTCGTGGATATTGTTACTCCAATTTGAGATGGGTTTATCTTGTTCGCAATATCCTGTAGAGAATTATCACTCGTTTGCCTTCTCTTCGGCCTGATTATAACATTCGGGAGGTTGTTTGGCTTTGATTTTTGGGCAGTAATTGGTTTGGCCAGATGGCTAGCATACGATGTTGGCTTATTTATGGATTCTTCTAATACGTAGACTTTTTCAAGGATCTTTTGTATGTTATTCGCCTCATTTTTTGTTGCTATCATATTTTGCTTCGATTGTTTCTTGAATGTTTTACACATCCAAATAAGAATACTTTTAAATTCAATAATCTATTATATTGTGAGCTAGTGATTAAACAATAAGAAGCGACAAAACTTTTCCCGGAAAAAAGTTTAGGTGGGGGTCTTATGCTATCTGTCATAGGCTTCGTCAGCTGTTTATTAGTCCGAGTGTTCAATCAGTTTCGATTGTCGAATTTCACGATTACCATATATATAGATATTTTATCGCCACTGCCATGGATCACCAAGGGAAATAACAATTATTGTTACTCATATCAAGCACTTTTCTGTCATTAAATATTTTGTTTTCCTTGGTTTTTCATGGTTTCCCATAACGGTTGCGATGAACTATAGCATTATTATTGCAACTTTACACTATGTTAATCAAGGTGAAATAACTCAAAAACGACTAGTCCAAACATAGGCAAACTATATGTATTTTAGTATTTTTGAAAAAAGGAAAATGAGGAGATCTTGAATCTGTATTGAAATATTGGGCATTCCATTTGAAAAAATTAAACTTCTCCACATTCCAAAAGTGATAATAATATGTTCTTTCTCTTGATTATTATGAAATCTTTAGGAAAAATCATGCAACTTTCATTTGAAATTTTTTTTTGTATCTCTGTTAATAGTATTTCCAAAGGGGTGGCAAATTATAAGGAAAAACCCTGTACCCATGAGTTAATATTTCCAATTGTCAAATAAACGCTTGATTTCCCAATCATGCTTTATGTTTGTTTTTGTTGAATGTTTTTGAGTACCTAGTATAAAAAAAAAATATCTGGCACTTTTTTTACGATTCGCCTACGTCTTATTTTTGTTAAACAGCATCAAAAATCCTCTTATATCAAACTTCAGAAGATCTCACTATTTTTATTCTGGGCCCGGACGCCCGGACTATAAGTATCATTTATCCTCGTTGCCATGCGTTTGACAGCTTCCATCGTATCCAAATATAACTTGGATACGATGAAAGTTGTCAAAAATTTCAATTTCAAGGCCACATAAATGTGTTCACATTGAAGCAATGGGGACAACTTCGAACATTGCACCACTAGAACAACCATAGCACCCCGAACGTACGCGATTTGTTTGAGTCGATAATTATTTATATTTATGTTATGTTATTTTAACTTATTTGTGATAAGATCTATACAATCCAACCGTCCATGAGGAAGCTCCAGAAACACAGCACTTTTTTGGCATAATTGCCACACTTAATCTTCTTCTCGAGCACAAATAAATTATTTTCAACTGGAAAATGATAATAACTGTCACTTTGACGAATCTATTAACGTCATGACAACGCATTTTTTAAATAGCTCGATTGATGGCCAACGTTACCGTTTGTGATTAAATTCCTCTTATCAACTTTTTAGTGTAAAAGATCAAGGAAAATCGTTGGAGTATTGAACGACAAGTAGTGATAGCGATGAAAAAAAGGCTACACTCTCCTTGAATGTTGAAGAGAAATACATTTATTTGATGATAGTGGACTTCAAGTCGTTGTTATTGAATTGGTGACAGAAAATCAGGTGAAAGGTACATACGTCAAGGAAGTAAATATGGCAAACAAGGAGCTTGCAACATGTCCAGGACCGCTCCACAAAAGATTCCATGCACTCCAAAACAAATAAATTCGGATTACTTTACTTTAAATCAGAAATGTTCACCAGCTGCCTCACAGTACGTCCTGCCAGGACTGCGTCGCGATTAACCTATTACTTATTATAATTCATTGCAGAAATCTTTAATACTACATTATCCAAGTCTGATAGTTCGATTCCCACCCACTGCATTCCGTGGCGCATTGTTCCGTAAAATTTTATACACTTTGTCTTCTAGACTTTGTATACAGGGTGTCCAAACAGTCTGGAAACGGTCAAAAATCTCGGAAACTACGCATAGAATAAAAAAATAAAAAAACAAGTCAAATATTTTTTTCAAGTACTTATTGACATCTCTTTTTGATTCCTAATTCCTCACCTAGTGGGTGGAGCGCAGGAGCGGGGGACAACTGTGAAATTTTGAATCAAAACCCCAATTCTTTATTGCAGATCCTGGTTCTATGGCAAACAATAAATTATGTTTGTCTAGAACCTTTTGTTCGATTATGGACAAAAATGTCTTTGTCATCGTCAAAAATTAAATGAAGTATTGAAACTTGAAGTGTGTATTCTAATATAGCGAATGTGATAAAAACTCCGGGCATAGAACAAATACTTTATTTCATCAGAGAGAGCGAATACAAATTTACCGAAACGGGCAAAAGACTAACTCAAAATATAATATGCTATATGGAACCAACATGGAACATCGTGTTGCTACTATACAAAAGACTAGCCGGGCAAAAACCAGATTTAGGTTGGACCGGAGTAAATATAAACAAGTGCGCTTCATCGTTGCTTGTTGATATCATATTTTTGATCACAGACATATTTCAAATAAATTTGATTATCCTCATAAATTATTATTTCTATCATGTTTGACATTCTGAAAGCAATGAGAAATTGCCTCAGTTGATGATAATGGAACACAAGTTTGTTTTCTACTAGCCCAATTAATTGTGGCACCGTGAAGCTTCAACAAATAATCACAGCTGGATTTGCGATCAATTTTATCTTCTGTCCAATCCGCATCTGCGTAGTCATACAATATTTTTTTATCATTTTTATCAACGAGCAGCAATCGCCTATTCTTAGTTTTCTTTAAATAACGTAACACTCTTTTTAACTCATTCCAATCTATATCTAAAGGTTCTTTATTGTGTTGACTCAAAATATCTACGCTGGCTGCAATATCAGGCCTAGAACTAACTGGAACATACAATAATCCGCCAGTCAATTTCTGAAACATATCATTAGCCTAGTTTACAGCGATAACTCGTTTAGTTCGGACCGATTGGACCAAGTGGGTGGGGATAGTACGGTAGGACCAATGCTTGCTTCTCGCCCCTTCACACCCTCTCGCACCATGTGTCAAGTGTCAAGAACAAGTCGAAATTATTCATCAACACAATTCGTAACCAAAAAAAAACATAAGTGAGTACGCTCAGATTGCCCTGGAAACTCAGAACCAATGATTTTCCAACCACTAGATATAGCCCGACGCCGACGTCTCTTTGTCTGTCACATGTTTATACATTGAGGGGAGAGAGAAATTGGGTTCGGCATTATCATCGCAGATGCGACAGATTTTTAGTCACGTGATAACAGTCAAAACATATACGACCAAATCAAGTGCCGGACTATTGCGTTCGATCAAAACTATCTGAAGCACGTGATCTGATCGTGTATGACTTGACTGTTATCACCTGACAAAAAATCTGTCGCATCTGCGATGATAATGTCAAACTCAACAAGGAATCTTGCGAGAATTCTTGCGAGTTTGCCAAACTGCAAATTTAATAAGTAGCTACCTTGTATTCAAGGTATTTTTATTCTAATTAAAAATACTCTATACTCTATGAGTGCATCTCCGGTAGTTACCAATTATATAATATGTACATTTTTAGATCACTAGTGATAATAAAACATTTTCAATGAGACCCATATTTTTCCATGAACCTTAGTTACTTATGTAGACACGATGCAACAAAATACATCTGGCAACACGACACAAATTCCTATTTGAGATCAACCAATCACAGCTGATGGTCAGCTGCCTTGGAACACTGTTGTCGGCTTGTTCAAAACTCAATATTTTTGAAGGCCGAACAGCTGATTTATGTGAACGAAACTTATCAATAATCAGTAAATTATAACTGTCCTATAACACCAACGATATTGAAACAAATAAAAAATTAAAACATATCCTCGTTAATACACTGGTTAATCCCTTTTCATAAAAAGTGAAAATTCTGAGTGCTTTTTATTTGCAACAAGGCAACGTTGAACGAACGTTGAACGAATTCAACGGACGAGATGTAAATAATAACATGTTTATTATAGTGACAAACAATTTGCCCGGAATCTAGGGTGTACGCTAGTTCTAGTGGGTTCTATGTTCTAAGCTCAGAACCAACAAAATCACAACATAATTCACAATAATCACAATCAACATAACCTCATAGTTTTGATCGAGATCGAACCAAATTTTGCTCGGTACACCTGCTAGCGAATACCGAATCAAGTGCGGATCAGCTTAGTCAGCAACTGTTCACACCATATACTTATAAATGCAATATACCGCGGGCAGCTTGTCGGGACTCCCGCGAGGATGTTGAAACAGACATATACTTTTACACATAAGTCTGTCCTTGGTTAGGAGATTGAATTATGCGCAGAATCGATTTTCGAGAATTGTGATTCGCCGGCTGAAACATGGCGGAAACAGTGCTGCATGCTTAACATCAGCTGTTGTATCGACGTATTTTTAAATTTTTCGCGGGATTCCGAAAAAAAATGACGTGAATTCACATGTGGGGTGGGTGATAAATATTATGAGCATGAGTGGAAAATATGTTAATGAATTCATCTTATCTGATCCAGGATTTTGTGTTTAGGTGTGAGATTGCATAAGATTTAACATTTTTGTGCAACAAAATCCCTACAAAATATTATTTATTTTTGATTCAAAAACGATTTGAATTAGTTTCGTTCAAAAAAAGTCTCAAAATAGTCAAAAACACAAAACACAAGCCAAAACAATCCAAAACAACGGTAGCACAACAAAGAACAAACAACCATGAATCAATAATGGCGTCTTTTCAACGTTCCCGTTCAATTCAGATCAGCCGGCTCTAGCTCCTTGTCCGTCTCCGTCGTGACAATTTGAAACCGAGCCAATAGGAAATGGTATTTCGCGCATGGGTAGTACATCGAAATCCTAACCAAGGATTGCCTTATGGGATTCTTCTGTATTCTCCTTCTCACTTCTTCGCGGGAAATCCCTCTCATTTGCCTTATGGGACGCACGCGGTATATTGTATTTATAAGTATATGGTTCACACCATTCGAACCAAATATTAGGTTCTGATATAGTTCGAATTTTGTACTTGGTCCGCGGACCAAGTTGTCGGTGTAAACTAGGCTATTGTTTTTCATTGGTTGTTTATCATCCCTTTTTGATTTTAAATAACCGGTATCAAGTGGAATTGCTAAATCTTCAGCATCTTGCATATCAAACCTATACAGTAATTTATCATTATACATTGCCTGATTAATACTATACATTCCAGCACTACTTTTTTCAACATTGATACTCAGATAATTACGCAATTGTTCCATATGTGTTACCTTAAAATGCTTGCTGAGAATTTTCGCGATCAAATAAATAATTTTGACATTTTAACTAGCAACTAGAAAATCATGGACATGAATAATAATATAAATGAGTTCATTTTCCATCATTCTAGTATACATAATCCGCTTTACCTCTACAAAAATCATGCTTAACTAAAACTTCATGAACTTTTTCATTCCAAACTTTTGCAAGTTGTTCAAGTCCCTATAAACCTTTATTTAATTTACCTACCAGATTTTCATTGTCCACAAAACCTTCTGGTTGCTGCATGTACACCCCACTTCCTTTAAATCACCGTTCAGGAAAGCTGTTTTCACGTCGACATGTTTAACAAACATATGGTCTTTTCCCGCGATCGCCAACAATGCTCTAAAGGTCACTTGTCTACCGGTGCGAACACTTCATCGTAGTCCATTCCGAACTTTTGCGTAAAGCCTTTGGCTACAAGTCGCGTCTTGCATTTTCGCACTGAACTAGCCGCATTATCTTTAATCTTGAAAATCGACTTGTTTGAAATCAAGTTCATGTCCTTTGTTTTCGGCACTAATGTCCACGTATCATTTTTCACCAACGATTCAATTTCTTCATTTATGGCCTTCTTCCATAAATCACGATCACTTTTGGAAAGAGCGTCCTTCAAAATCTCTGGCTCATCTTCAAATCCTCTTATCAATATCGATGACAACATATCGCTCTGGTGGTATTTCTTTATTTGTTCTTTGTGCGTATCTTACGTCTTAGTCAGATACGTCCCCTCCATCGCTGATGGTTGTTTCATCTGGATGATAAGAGGTGTCATCATAATCTTTAACTGGAGATTCTGAACCAGAGTCCTCATTGACATACTCCTCCAGTTCAACTCTTAAACAAGATCCACATACCACAAAAACAACGTCCCTTCTAATTTTGGTCTGCTCCTTTTCCACGTCCAACAAACGATATCCTTCTGTATACAGGATTTTTATCCCTTTTTTGTAATTTCGCAAGTCGTGGTGTACTATACAAAAAACTAGCCGGGCAAAAACCAGATTGAGGTTGGACCGGAGTAAATATAATCAAGTGCGCTTTATCGTTGCGTGTTGATATTGTTTAACAGTGATTTTGTAATCTACAACATGAAATATAAAATTATTCAATTTTAATTTATTTATTAATTTGAACTGAAAAACTACTTAATATGTTCAAATTGATGTCCTTCAACTATTTGAAAGTGTGCCAATCGTGTGTACATGTTGTCAATTATTACCATTTTATGAATTTTCGGGTATTGTTGTACCACAGAATAAAATTGTATTATTCTTTTCTTTATGTTTGATGTTTTCGGGTTTTGTTATGCGTACATTGTTTTTCATAAGTAACAATCCAGATGAGTTAGATCAGGTGATCTTGGTGGCCATTCAATCGTTCCCCGTCTAACAATCCAGTGCCCAGGGGAAATTTTGTTCAATCCATAACGTACATATATTGCGAAGTGACATTGGGCCTTTGCTGAAATCCAACACTTTCGAACGCTATCCCAGCAATGTGTTGTATTCTCGGTATTATCTGGTTATTCAATAAATCGGCGTTCCTTTTGCACAGACACTCACAAATAGCTGAAAGACATCAGTTTGAACATGTTAATAAGTAGTTTTGCAATTCAAAGTTTGTTTCCAGAGAAATACCTTGACTAAAGAAATCTAATATTTCATTATTTAATTTTTGACGATTACAGCGACATCTATTGGTAATCAAAAAAAAATCTAGACAAACTATTTATTTTCTGCCTTAGACCCAGGATCTGCAATTAAAAAATGGGGGTTTTCATTTTAAATTTCAGATTCAAATTTCATTGCACCCACTGGGTGTGGGGTTAGGAATCAAAAAGAGATGTCAATAAATGATTATTCAAAATATATTTGACACGTGTTTTATTTACTTTTTTGTTCTATGCGTGGTTTGCGAGATTTTTGACCATTTTCAGACTTTTTGGACACCCTGTATATGTTCTTTGGGTTCCACTGACGAAGAAAGCAAACTCACTTTAGAAACGTTTCGAATTTCATTGATTTTGTTATTTACTGATAATTTTTTTTTTAAGGTGAAAAATACAGAAGGGTCATTGGTTTGATTTGTCTATTATTGATTAAATCTTTGATTTTAAGATAAGCGATTTTTTTATTAAATTTGCGCGGAGCAAAGTTCCTCACCAACAAAAAACACATTTTCTGACAAGGTAGATTTTGGTGAAATAGCCAAAAAATCTGGTAAAAATAGAACCCATGCGTGTCTAAAATTGTTTTTCGGTTGCTTAATTCATTCTAAATCATTCGATTGTTAATTTGAATGAAGCTACTAAATTTGATAATACTATTCAGGTTACTCCTTGGGTTACCCTATTAATTACTTAACCATTGAAAAAATTCAACTTACAATATGTTATTTATTTGTCATTTTGAAAACACCGTACCGGGTGTCCCACTAAAAATGGCTGTCGGCTCGGAAATTTCAGGAAGTAACGAGAAATAAGTGAATTTTTGCCAAAATCTTCGGTTAGATAGAAGATATCAATATGGCTAACTTCTCAAGAGGAATACAATCCTCTCTGTATCAACTAGAATCACACATACTGCATCATTTACAATTTTTGGGAAGACTTAATGCTCAAAGTGTATAAAGTTGTGAGCGTCTACAATCAAATGTATATTATTATTGTTCATAAGGTAGAATATAGAATAATGACCGCTCTTTTAAACAAGACCTAGTTCGTTTGATTCCGATTACCCAGTCCGGATTTTTTAACATTTAAATAGAAACAGATCTAACCATCCCCCACCACTTTATTTTGGCAGTTATTACGGCAAAATGGTTCAAACAAAAAAAATAACAAAATGTGCGGAAGATTATGATGCCATTTTTAGTGATTTCCTTTATCTAGGCAAATATTTTCAAAAACTCTTTTTTCTGATTGGCCATAGCAGTTGCGCCCTATTGCGACCGTTCTAGAGACTTGAAAATTATTTCAAGCAATTTCTCTTGGCCATTTTGCGTATTTTTTTTACGCAGGCATTGCGACATGGCTAGTACATTCCGAGATACAGCCGAGAGCCATTCTTAGTAGGACATCTGGTACATTATTTCTGAACACACAAACTCAAAAACATATAACTCACCCACAAGTTCAATAATATTGGGATGCCTCAATTTTTTACAGTACGAGATTTCATTACTAGCAATTTTTTCATCTTCTCTACTGTGACATTTTATTCTCTTCAATGCATACTTCTTTTTTGATGATACTTGTTCGACTAGTTCTACCGTAGAAAAACCTCTGAAAAAAAAACTTTATTTACTTTTTTTCACTTGCATCTTGAAACTTGGATTACGCCAGAAATAGGGGCTGAAAGTGTGATTTGTATAAAATGGCGTGACAGGTACCAACTTTGTCTACGGGGTGGCTCAACGAAAAGGTCCCACCCTTATCTATGACTTTCCTGGTATATTTTGGGAAAAACGCTCGGACACGTCAATTTTTATTTTTACGGGGACGTCTTTTCGTGTATGACTGTATAATACAGGGTGTTCCAAAAATAAGATATCGCATTACGCATGACATTTTTAAATGGAAACCCCCAATTTTTTTTTCTATTTTTGGATTCTCCATGAAGTTTTTAGTAACTTTTGTATAATACAGTTTATACCTATCTTCAACCGTTTATTTGAAAAATTTAAACAATTCAAAAAGTCAATGTGATAATAAATGTTGAAAGTGGTGTCCGTTTACCTCCATGCAATAATAAAGATTTTGCTCAAATCTATTTTGACACATTTCTGTAGTTATTTGTCTGCATTCCGCCGTGATCCGCTCCCAAAGATCTTGGATGGAGTCTGGCTTCGTACTAAAAACCTTACTTTTTAAATGTCCCCAAAGAAAGTAATCTAAAGGACTCAAGTCCGGAGACCTTGGTGGCCACTCAATGGGGCCGCGCCGTCCGATCCACTGATTTGGGAAATGGGTGTCCAAAAACTGTCGCACTGGAGCTACAAAGTGCGGTGGTGCAGCATCTTGTTGGAAATGAAGAAAATTTTCATCATAATTAACCTCATTTTCTATTATTTTGGTTATTCGTGGCTCTATTGTATTTTCCAACATGTCCAAGTACGTCTCCCCCGTCAAGTTTCCAGGAATAAAGAAAGGTCCTTCAATATGATTTCCGAAAATGCCGGCCCAGACATTAATTTTTTGAGGGTATTGCGAATGTACCTCTCGAAACAAATGTGGATTCGAGTCTCTCCAATATCGACTATTATGTCTATTTACAGCACCATGTAAATAGAAGGTACATTCATCCGAAAAACAAATGTTAAATGACAAATTTGGGTTATTGATTAAACGTTGTGTCATTAATTCGCAAAACTCCAACCTTCTATCATAATCGTCTTCATTAAGCTCATGGACAAGTTTAATTTTGTACGGTTGAAATTTATAGGATTTCAAAATTCTTTGCACTGTTGAGCGTGTAAATCCTGAAGAAGCAGCCAGACCACGAGTACTTTGGGTGTTGTCAAGAGCCACGTGTGCCAAAACTGCTATTTCTCTGGCTTCATTTCTAATTGGACGATTTTCCTGATTCCGACGAATATTAAATACAGATCCAGTTGCTTCATATTTTCTTATTAATTTAGCCACATACTTATGGTTAATAGTTTTGTCTGGATGTAACGCATTAAACAACCGGGCGGTAGCTCTTGCAATGCTTCCGTTTTGATAATACAGTTTCGTTATTTTGACCCTTTCTTGAATTGAATAAATCATTGCAAAATATTATGATAGAACTAGGCACCTTAACGATTTTAAATCAAAGATAAAGTTGTTCTATGATTTACGATAACATTGACTGATGCTTAATTTTTGCTGGTATCCGTTATTATTATTTTTTTCCGTACGATCCATCATTATCATTATCAAATTAAATGAGGTGAATTTTATGAAAAATTCAAATAACTAATAACAAATAACTAAAAACTTCATGGAGAATCCAAAAATAGAAACAAAATTGTTGATTTCCATTTAAAAATGTCATGTGTAATGCGATATCTTATTATTGGACCACCCTGTATTATACAGTCATACACGAAAAGAAGTCCTCCTAAAAATAAAAATTGACGTGTCCGAGCGTTTTTCCAAAAATATACCAGGAAAGTCATTAATAAGGGTGGGACCTTTTCGTTGGGCCACCCTGTACGTGTTCTGTGCAGGTACCTCATCGGAGCTAAAAAAAAGTGTTCCAAATAAAATAAATAGTTCACAATCAATTGAATATTCAAATCTGATTATTTGGTTGAACTTGTTAACTGGATTCGAGAAATATTTTATCTTTGATTTTAGTTTTATCCCAAGACAACATCTATGTCCTGTGAGTAACTTAGTGAGATGGTAACTTGAAATACCATAAATTCTCATTATCCAAGCTTTCCCGTATGTCCAGTGTCCCAAACCGCTTGCCAAGATCGTATACTCCACTTTCTGTCCGCTTGAAATTACGGGCTTTTCCCATGCATCGTACACTCTCATGTGACTGGATAATAATACATATTATCCGATAGCACCATTAACTTCGTCGGATACAGTACGGAAAGAGCTGTATACAGGGTGTCCCAACGATAGAGTAAAGTAGGTTTTATCATATAGGATATGAAAAATATCAATATCAATATGCGTCACAGGTAAGGGGTGTAAATAGCGCACATTCTGAAAATATTTGGAAACATACAGGGTGCGTCACAAAAGTATGGCACGAAGAAGTATGATTTTTTAGAATGGAACCCCCTGTATATTAATTGATATTTCAATTCTTTCTTCAATTTGGAACAAGAATTGTGATACAACTGATGTTCCTAAATTCAACCGTTATCGAGATATCGCGTTTTAAAAATGGCATTTTTGCAACTTTGACATGCTATAAAACTCAAACTATTCAAGTTAAAGAAAAATGAATTGCACATTCCTGTCTTAACTCTTCAAGAGCTATTCAAGGAGATTAAATCCATTATTGTGAAAAAATGTCAAAATGTGCCGAAAAAAGTTGACAGTTGACGTTACCTTCTATCCAAATGACAGAAGAGCTCTTGAAAAGTTAAGACAGAAAAGTGCTTGAATAGTTTGAGTTTTATAGCATGTCAAAGTTGCAAAAATGCCATTTTAAAAACGCGATATCTAGATAACGGTTGAATTTAGGAACATCAGTTGTATCACAATTCTTGTTCCAAATTGAAGAAAGAATTGAAATATCAATTAATATACAGGGGGTTCCATTCTAAAAAATCATACTTCTTCGTGCCATACTTTTGTGACGCACCCTGTATGTTTCCAAATATTTTCAGAATGTGCGCTATTTACACCCCTTACCTGTGACGCATATTGATATTGATATTTTTCATATCCTATATGATAAAACCTACTCTACTCTATCGTTGGGACACCCTGTACAGGGTGTCCCGGAACATCGTCAGGAAACTTGGAGGGGTGATTGTATGTGATAAAATAATGGCGGTAAGTTAAATAACAAAAAATCAAGATCTCAATATTTTTCGAGTTACTCAACGATCAGTTTTTTTTTTCAATTTATACATATATGTATTCTGGACATTTCTTATCGAATCAAAATGAGATTTGGTTCCAGATTTCAACTTGTTTATCTGTAACGTTCTGGGGAAAAAATGTTTCTCTACTCTGCTCCTGGGCGCTGTACCTGAAATCCAAATTTCATATTTCGCATTTCTTTTTTGTTTCGACAGATTTCTCTAAACCAAGTACGCCATTTTAGAGATTGAGAATGACTAGACGCGTCCGATAAATTTCACCGTTTGGCCGCAAATCGATATTAAACTTACTCATGTAAGAAATAATTTACTTTGAATGACATGATAACAGAGAAAATACCAAAGAAAACAACATAAAATAACACGACAAAAAAACAGCACAAAAACAACAGAACCAACAATCCTTTTTTTTATGTTTTTGTTTTTGTGTTATTTTTGCATTGTTCTTGTCATTGTTTTTCTCCATGGTTGTTCGTTTTTTTTTTGTTTGTTATGAAATGAGAATGAAAATGATATATATTAGCATATTAGCTACTTTCTTTACAATAATAGGTTATAATACAGATTAACTTACAAGGTAACATGCTTTCTCAACCCAGTGTAGTAAATGAGTCTTTTACAAAAAAAACCTAAAGTTGTTGCAGTTTTTATGTCATCAGGCAATTCTTAAAATGTTTCCATTATTGTAGTGTTGTTTTTGTGTTGTATTTTTCTTGTTATCATTTCATAGAGAGGGATTATGTTTGATATGAGTTATTTTGATGTCGATTTGCGGCCAAACGGTAAGACTTGACGACTCGTACAAAACGTACATTTCTTGTCTAATCTTACCCAATGTTTAAAACGACTTACTTTTTTTTGAGGAATCTGCCGAAACAAAAAAGATAAGCGAAATATGAAATTTGGATTTCTGATAAAGCGCCCGGGCAGAGTAAAGAAACAATTTTTCCACAGAACGTTACAGATAAACAAGTTGAGACTTTGTAGCAAATTTCATTTTGATTTGATAAGTTATGTCCGGAATATATCAATAACTAGAAAAAAAATGGTCTTTGAGAGCCGGTAACTCGAAAAATATTGATATTTCGGAATTTCGTTATTTTTGTGACATACAATCGCCCCCCCAAGTTTCCTGACGTTGTTCCGGGACACCCTGTATAATATCCGAATCGCTATCATTCTTTGTACCTTTAGAAAGTTTTCGATATTTTCCAACGTTCAATGTCTCGTGTCAGATTGGAGCAGCATAAAATTATTATACAGTGGGCAACGGCAGAATAATAATTCACGTTATTAAGCCGGTAAGTTACTTTTTGAATAACGAGCTCGATTACGAGTCAAGATGTTTATGGACGAGGCGACGAAGGAGCCGACTGCGGAATTTCTAGACGAGAAGTTTAATGTCATTTAACGGCTGTGTATCGTACAATGTTTTATTTCATACCTTCACAATTTTTTTCAATGAATTTTTAATTTAAAAAAAATGCTTTCTTATTGTCAAAGCACACATTGAGAGGGCGGTGGTGGCAGTCCGTCTCACATTCTTACCATGATATGGCGCCAGCCAAACCATGTCAACACTTAGGCAATATAGATAGGTTACTTGCGTTAGCAGCATTTTATGTCAAGTTATCAATTATTCTTTTAATACATTTTCGCAGTCTCTGATGATGTCTAGCTTGTCTCCACCACATGTGGTTTAATTTTTGCCACTTTCTCAAAAATATCACCAAGGTATTTGGGTTTTGAGTTCACCATCCTTAGCATGCCGGAGGAAGATGAACGACTGATGTTTTATCTATGTGATTTTGGATGGTTCTGTGAATACAACTTCTTCTCTTCTCCGACGTATTAATTTTATAATTTTTGCAACAAATCAAAATTTCCGTGATTACTTATACAGGGTCCTTCATTAGTGCGTCGGGCAATCCTAGCGTGGTTATTTACAAAAGTAGAAAAAAAAGTTTTATACAAAAGTTGTAGAATGTGACTTTATGCATATTTTAAAAATATTTTCAAACATACAGGGTGCGTCACAAAAGTATGGCACGAAAAAGTATGATTTTTTTAAATGGAACCCCCTGTATATTGATTGATATTTCAATTCTTTCTTCAATTTGGAACAAAAATTGTGATACAACTAATGTTCCCAAATTCAACCGTTATCGAGATATCGCGTTTTAAAAATGGCATTTTTGCAACTTTGACATGCTATAAAACTCAAACTATTCAAGTTAGAGAAAAATGGATTGCACATTCCTATCTTAACTTTTCAAGAGCTATTCAAGGAGATTAAATCCATTATTGTGAAAAAATGTCAAAATGTGCCGAAAAAAGTTGACAGTTGACGTTACCTTCTATCCAAATGACAGAAGAGCTCTTGAAAAGTTAAGATAGGAAAGTGCAAACCATTTTCCTCTAACTTGAATAGTTTGAGTTTTATAGCATGCCAAAGTTGCAAAAATGCCATTTTTAAAACGCGATATCTCGATAACGGTTGAATTTAGGAACATTAGTTGTAGCACAATTTTTGTTCCAAATTGAAGAAAGAATTGAAATATCAATTAATATACAGGGGGTTCCATTTAAAAAAATCATACTTTTTCGTGCCATACTTTTGTGACGCACCCTGTATGTTTGAAAATATTTTTAAAATATGCATAAAGTCACATTCTACAACTTTTGTATAAAACTTTTTTTTCTACTTTTGTAAATAACCACGCTAGGATTGCCCGACGCACTAATGAAGGACCCTGTACATTTTACGAAAAGAAAATCTTCGTCAGAAGATCTGCATCACATTAATAATCAATGATCAAATTTGCAAAATAGACTGCTGGACACTAGAACTTATACATGCACATTTTTTGGGTTAAATTCAGAGTCTAATATCTTCAACGAGAATAGAGATATTTCAATGCGTTTTGCGGATTTTTGAAGCTAGTTTCATCCGGATTAAGCTGGATGAAATGGATCTCTCGTAGAAACAAAGATGTACAGCGTGATTCATGGAGTCATGCAAAAAATCAAAATTTTAGTGAGTATGCCATTCCAAAGAGGATTGAATTCAGGCGATACAATATGGTTTGTTGATTTAGTAATTTCTATATCTCCAGACATTTTGTCAGTTTTTGAACTACGGCCCGTTTTCATTAGATACGCTGACAAACATCAGGGAGATGGAGCAAAATTTTTGAAATGCTATAACTATCCATGATACTAAAACACATACGTAGTATCATGATAACTATCCAATAGATTGACGGATTTCTACGATTTTTGCAGAGGTGAAGACCTTAAAAGAGAAATAACAATGAACTTTTTTTTAAACGATAAGGCACCATTCAGATGAATAATTAGCACAAGCCTAGAATTTGATGAGACTTTCATACATCAGTTTGCAAAGAAGTATTGGTGCATTCAAAAACTTCAATCCATTTGTCAGTTTACGGAAACTGGCTATTAAAAAAAAAGTTGTTTAGGGCCCTTTTATCGTTTGAAAAATAAAGTGAACAATAAATTTTTTTTCTGTATAGCTTTTGGGAAAAATGGCTAGCATCATTTGAAATAGGGGCAAATTAATGTAAGTTTCAAATTTAATTGCTGTGTTCAATTATTGTGAAATTTTTCGATTGGTGCTAGCAACTTTTATCAAAAGATTTACTTTCAACATCTTTATTTAAACGTGATAAAAAGGCTGTAAACAATTTTTTGAAAAAAAAATCCCCTGGGCCAGGAGACTGAGAAATGATTTCAAGTTGTTAAATGCATCAATTTATAATACTGATGATGTATCAAGGATTCAAGAGATGTTAGGCTTGAGCTGCTTATCTGACCATGGGTGTTAGTACCTTATGGATTCAAAAAAAATGTTCATTTCAATTTTCCTTTTAATTAGTGAATAATAATAATAATAATAATAAATCGTCTGTATTAAGAATTCGAACAAAATTAAACAAAAGTTAATTACATTACAATAAGTTTACAATCTCTGCAAAAACCGTAAAAATCCGTCAATCCATTGCAAAGTTATAGCGTTTCAAACATTTTGCAACCCCTCCTTGATGTTTGTTAGGGTATCTAATGGCATCGCTCTTGTTTTCAAAAACTGACAAAAAAGTAAGGAGAAATTAGCATTAGTATAGTAACAAACCGTTTTACACCGCCTAAATTCAATGCTCACTGGAATGGCTTACTCACAAAAATTTTGATTTTTCACATGACTTCATGAATCACCCTGTATACCATGATTCTTTGTTTTCACGAGAGATCCAATCCATGCAGCTTAATTCGGACGAAACTAGCTTAAAAATTCCGCAAACCGCATTGGCATATCTCTATTCTCGTTGGAGATATCAGACTCTCAATTTTACACAAAAATGTGCTTGTACAGAGTGTCCCAACGATAGAGTAAAGTAGGTTTTATCGTATAGGATATGAAAAATATCAATATCAATATGCGTCACAGGTTAGGGGTGTAAATAGCGCACATTCTGAAAATATTTGGAAACATACAGGGTGCGTCACAAAAGTATGGCACGAAAAAGTATGATTTTTTTAAATGGAACCCCCTGTATATTAATTGATATTTCAATTCTTTCTTCAATTTGGAACAAAAATTGTAATACAGCTAATGTTCCTAAATTCAACCGTTATCGAGATATCGCGTTTTAAAAATGGCATTTTTGCAACTTTGACATGCTATAAAACTCAAACTATTCAAGTTAGAGGAAAATGGTTCGAACTTTCCTATCTTAACTTTTCAAGAGCTCTCCTGTCATTTGGATAGAAGGTAACGTCAACTGTCAACTTTTTTCGGCACATTTTGACATTTTTTCACAATAATGGATTTAATCTCCTTGAATAGCTCTTGAAAAGTTAAGACAGGAATGTGCAATCCATTTTTCTCTAACTTGAATAGTTTGAGTTTTATAGCATGTCAAAGTTGCAAAAATGCCATTTTTAAAACGCGATATCTCGATAACGGTTGAATTTAGGAACATTAGTTGTATCACAATTTTTGTTCCAAATTGAAGAAAGAATTGAAATATCAATTAATAAACAGGGGGTTCCATTTAAAAAAAAACATACTTTTTCGTGCCATACTTTTGTGACGCACCCTGTATGTTTCCAAATATTTTCAGAATGTGCGCTATTTACACCCCTAACCTGTGACGCATATTGATATTGATATTTTTAATATCCTATATGATAAAACCTACTTTACTCTATCGTTGGGACACCCTGTATAAGTTCGAGTGTCCAGCAGTTTATTTCGTGGTATAGATGGTGATTCACGTAGGACGTCTGCTACAAGTATTTCGAGAACGGCTTTTCCAAATCTTTTGAAATTTGGTATGAGTCTATAATGAAAGTGTAATGCATCTTTTAAAAATATTTTATTTCATACTGTACCGTAAAGTATCATTTACCGAACCCAAAACCAGTCCGATAAATGACAATTTACATCATCAGAGACTGTAAAAAAAAATACTTGACCACTCCGAAAATGACATTTTGCATCATCAAAGACTGTGAAATTGCATTGGTAGCATGGTTTGGCTGGCGCCATCTCAAGATTTTAATTGATAACTTGAAAAAGAATGTTGGTAACATATAATTACCCAAGTGGTGACATTGTTTGGCTGGCGCCATCTCATGGTAAGAATGTGAGTCGAACTGCCACTCTAAGATCAAAAAAATTCATCACAGTATGAAACAAAACAATGTACGATACACAGCCGTAGTAGTAGTAGTAGTTTAATGACGTTTAATTAAACTCGTCTAGAGATTCCAGACTCAGCTCCTTCGTCGCCTCGTCCATAACATGTCGACTCGTAATTTAAAAAGGCATTTGCCGCCTTAGTAACGGGAATTACTATTGTTGATTGCGGCATTGCCGGATCTACAAGTTTTTCCTAGTATTTTTCTTATTTCAAATTGGACACCCTTTATATTATTTGATTTTTGAATTCTGTATAAAATTCTGAATTACTTCTATGGAACATGTTATATGTCTAATGATAATAGTTTCGTTAATATTTGTCATTTTATTCAAATAATTGATTTTTCCGAAGATTTTTCAAACTAAGATTTCTCAGTTACAGTAAGGAACTGAGGCGTGAAAATGTGACTGCAGTTTCTTAAAATATCAAAGTCCACATAGACGCTTTCAAATATTTAGAGAATTTTACATAGCGTGCAAAAAAGATCGATCACATTTTGACTCATGGAAATTACTGAAACTCGATTTTTTTAAATTGAACACTTTGTATTTTATGTTTGCAATGAACTTGGCATTCAATTTTTAATAAAAAATGTCAACATTGTCCTATAGCCATCTTAAGCCATTTTTGAAATATTGAGGATTTCATGTTAAATGTGCAGTTGATAAACGCCATTTATCTTGCCTGCAACAAGACAGCAATCTAGCAGCCTACGCGAATGCAATGCTATTGTTTCAATTAAATACGAATGGTGAATAGGTACTACTTCTTTTCAGATCGGTCGCTCAATCTCGTATTTGATAGGAATGCAACTGGTGACTCGTAAAACAATTATTATTCAGGAGATATGTTTCATAAGGTCTCCAATAGATGTCACAAGAGGTTGAAATCAACCGATAAGTGAAAAATAAGCTTGATATGGATCAAGAATTTGAAATAACTAAACTGCTGGACACTCGAACTTATAGCGTTTTCGATTGGTAAAATCGGGCAGCACTGGTGCAACACTCGGGCAATATTTATGTTCGATTGGTAGAAATCGAGCGGATTTGTATGTTCGATTGGGAAACCGGGTCAATGAGTTTTGCACTCAGTGCAGATTTTTCGGCACAAGGTCTTTTAGCTCGTGCTGGTATAGTGCAATTTCAGTGCATAAGCAAAATTGAAAAAAAACATGAAAAATGGTGGATATAAACGTCGCGTGAGGTGATTCTGTGAGTGGACAACAGATTTCGAGTTAGTTATTATTGTTGGAATCTGGTAGTGCCGGAAAAAAAGAAATACTGGCGTTGACAAGTTATGGAGAACTAGTACCTACTCAAAACTGAATGAATTTCATTCAAAATCTGGTGCATATACCTAATTTCTCAAAAAAATGTTTTCTAGTATCTATGATCTATATAATACAAAACTATTGATTGGTCTCAAGATTTTGTCATTTGGCAATGAGAAATGGACTTCTAATTAGTTTAGTTTTTAGAGTCACTTCAGCCGCTACGCAGAGACAACATAATATTAGATTTTCAAGAAGTTTAATGATTCCAATTTCAATTAAATCGGAATTTTACCGTGCAGAATTATAGCACACGATGAAAAATGTATGTTCGATTGGGAACGCCCTAGAGCAAATTTTCATCATAACTGGTTTTGCCCGAGGTCAAACCCAGTGCAACCCTTGTTTTCCCAATCGAAAACACTATTATACATGAACATTTTTGGGTTAAATTCAAAGTCCAATATCTTCAACGAGAATCGAGATATTTCAATGCGGTTTGCTGATTTTTGAAGCTAGTTTCGTCCGGATTCAGATGCATGGAATGGACCTCTTGTAGAAACAAAAATTCATGATATACAGGGTGATTCATGCAGTCATGCGAGAGATCAAAATTTTTATGAGTATGCCATATTCATTGAACTCCATATTATCTTATTATCGAGAGTGAAGCAAGTAGAGTTAGCGATAGTTACGGATATCTCATTGGCCTATGTGGACAGAAATCACAATAATACATAAATTATATATTTATTAGACATATTTAAGGAAAATATTGTATTATTGCTTTGATTATAGGAAATTGTGAAGACATTAACCATTCACGTGCAAGATTTATTTTAATCAGGAATAAAAAATGAATATACCCAGACTCTAGACTAGTCTAGACTGAATTAATTGAGTAGATTTGTTTCTTGGGACTTTCCTCTCAGAAAAATAGTAGTTCAGTAGGCTAAACTCTCACGATGGGTGATTTCAATTCTGTTCCAAATTGTGGCATATAAAAAAAATTATTAAATAATAAATAACTTGAATAAATAGAATAATTATTAATTTAAAGGTAGGTACAATAAATATTACCACCATTTCTAACTTTAGAATAAATTCAGTATAGCAATAAAGACTTTATATGATGTTCCATTGCGATGGAAATCATATCTTTGAAAAGAAAAAAAAAACTACTATTACCTTGACTATATGAGTTATTATTCATGAAGAAGAAAAAAACTGTGGCCATCTTTTCACCCTACATGATTCATAATGTCTTACGTTTCGCATATCATGATACCTACATGAATATAGCATTGTAACTTTAACATTTTTTTTTTATGATTGTTTCAACTTTTAGCCATGAAAAGACAATTTTCCTTCATCTTGCAAGTTTTCACATCCCACTGCAACACAATAATTGATCACCATATTTTTTCAGTCCTCAAACTTTCTCCGATAAAACAACTTATCTGAAAGAAAACGGCACACAAGATGTACAATATTATATTATTACTATAATAACATGTATTTTCAACACCAATAAAATAACACAGAACGCCAAACTATCACTGAATTATCACAAAACAGTTTTTTTTTCCTTAACCATAACCTTAATACCCGGTAATGAGTTCGACAAGGATAGGTATCCGTAACACTGGCTATCTCTGTCTAACCAAAAATTGCATACTTTGAAGCTTCGTCGACAACGGCCGGGGCATTTCCAGGTACGTAGTATGGAGTTCAATGGCCATATTAGTGAGCATCATCGAGATAGAATCATAAGAGTTGCTAAGGAACATTCAAACAGTGATAGAAAAATGGGATCGGGAGGTGGAGCTTACAGTAGCTGCAATATGGCGACGTAGACAGAGGCCCATCGGCCCACAGATAGAAATACTTTTGAATTGTTTCTCTAAATTGAAACTAGCTAGACCCATTTGGACATGTTTTTTTCTGCAAATTATGAGAAATGGTAATTTTCATTAATCACTGCTTCCCGAGACTAAAGTATCCATTGGAATGTCCTATCTATCTTCTAATTTCGTGAACATAGTTATTATACATATTGTCTCCATATGTTTTGATGATGGACAATTTGCATACATTTTCAAATGACTAGAAATTATACAGTGTGGCTCTAAAAGGTGGGGGGGACCTTTTTTTTATAATGTGTGCACCAAATATTTTGAAACTTGGCATACTTCAATTGCTGTCGAAATACTACTTTTTGATGTTACTGACGTACTTTTAGTATTCAAGATGGCGGCTGGACGCCATTTTGAAACATTTTTTTTAAATGGAAAGGGACTTCAAAATGGCGGTACATTTAATAACTACATTGATACATACACTTTTTGAAAAAATTCGTCAAGTTCAATTCAAAAGATACCATGTATTCGAATCCATTTTTGATCGCAGTATTCAGTATTCGTATTCGAATACTATTTTTCAGTATTCGACCCAAGTCTGACTTCAAATAATAGAAGGATATGATGTGCGAGGAAATTTACTCTCTTCAATTTGAACTCAATATCAACCTTAACCACAACTTTGCGTTATTTCGACAAAAAAACAGTAAAAATCACAAAAATCCACCTAACTCCTCAACCATACAAGAAAAACCCCAACTTAAATATAAATCAAAATATTCACACTTAATTGCTAGAATTCCACAGGTACACGGAATCCGCTAACAAACATCAAATTGGTGGAGAAAAATGATTGAAATGCAAAAGGAAAATTAGAATAAACTTTTTTTTTTGAATCGATCCGGATCTAAACTCAAGTGGCTTAAAAATTTAATCCTTAATCTCAACTGTTTATTTCGAAGATTGAGATTGAGATTGACCATTCCAGTATGACGGCACTACTGTCATTTGCTGGGTGTCATACACAATTTATAGGTTGAAGCTTGTTATGTCAGTTATGTGTACATAAATAAAATTGGTGTTTTTGATAACATATTTTCTAATAAATACTAACCAATTTCATCCAGTAACTAGAATGATTCATGATTCTTACCTCAGACATCACAACAAATGCTTCTTCGCTGATTTGTTTGGAGTTTGGCAACAATTTTCTGAATACAGGTTTCGTATTGTTTGAAGGCTTGCAAACTCTCATAAGCCTTCATCTGCTTCCCAGTGTAAAAACTGTGAGTTAATATCGATAATTTACTAAATCCATCATGATGATATTCATTAATCGGAAGAGCATAGGGATCAATATTGTGTATAACGCCGATTTTGTGGTCGAATTGTATCTTCACATCACCACTTAACGTTGAATAATAATTGCTGTGAGCCATTTAAGAAAAGAACTGATTGAAAAAGCATTATTTACAGATTTGTTTGTCACCCAGCAAAAATGACATCGTTGTCCAGGTCACGTGTTCTGGAATGGTCAATTGAGATTGACAGTATTTGACACTATCGAAACACCGAATTGTAACCTCACTTTTCATGTACCATTTGTTTTGAGTGATAAGCATACAAAATCTAACTTTACATTTTCCATTTTCAAACTAATTTTGACACTGTCAAAAAAGAGTGAAGCTAGGCGCAAAAGTTGGAACCGGAATAATCCGGATAGAAAATGGATTAAGCGTTTATTTCGTGGATTAGGATTGACTTGACTCAAGTCAATCCTGAAAATTATTGGGATTGGATTTATTTTTTCATGTCGCCTTAGCGCTCAATCTCAACCGTTTATATCGAGGGTTAGAGGGGATTCGAGTGGGATTTACCAAGCCACTTGAGTTTCGATCCAGATCGAACCGTCGAAATAGACGTAGTAAGTTCATAATTCATCAAAGGATAGTGTAGCTATGACATTTTAAACTTGGCAATATTTTGAAGAGATCATGAAAGATTTGTAATTTTTACCATGTTTAAAATTTCAAAGCTGGTGAGTTCAGTAATTGTGAAATTTCATAAATTTTGCCCCACTTTCGAATGGTGCTAGCCATTTTTTTCAGAAGTAACACAGAAAACAGTTTTTTATTGACATCTTTTAGACGTGGTAGAAGGGCCCAATTTTTAAAATCAACACTTTCCGTATACTGACAAATGGATTGAAGTTTTAAAATGCACCAATACTTTTTTGATAACTAGTGCAGTATCAAGGTTTCATCAAATTCTACGCCTGTGCTATTTATCTGACCATAAGTGAATGTGCATTATCATAAAAAAAGTGTTCATTTTCATTTCAATTTCTTTTTTATGGAGGTCTCCAGCTCTGCAAAAACCGTAGAAACCCATCAATTCATTGCAGAGTTACAGCATTTGAAACATTTGGTCCCCCTCCCTGATGTTTGTTAGCGTATCTGACGACAACGAGCTTGCATTCAAAAACTGACAAAAACGTCTGGAGATATTAACATTACCATAGTAACAAACCATATTGTATTGCCTGAATTCAATGCTTACTGGAATGGCATACTCACAAAAATTTCGATTTTTTGCATGACTTCATGAATAACACTATATGGTCCCAAGTCCAAAAACCTCTTTCAATTTGATTATCCACAAGGGACAAGAAATTGAAAAATTTTACAAAAGATCCATTCCATGCATCTCAATCCGGACGAAACTAGCTTCAAAAATCCGCAAACCGCATTAAAATATATCTTTTCTCGTTAAAGATATTGGACTTTGAATTTTACCAAAAAATGTGCATGTATAAGTTCGAGTGTCCAGCAGTTTATTTCCGTTAATTATTATAAAATTATTATTAGCAATGGCTGAATTAGTGGATAATAACTACAGTTTTCAACAGATTTAAGATCTATTCGTAATTTTTGGCGAGTGCCAGAAAGTTTTTGCGAGGACCTGTCAAGTCTTCAATGAGAAATATCCAAACCTTCAACTCATGACTGTAACGAAGTTGAAACAAATACAGTATGTCCTGCACGGAAATCCAGTTATTCCAATACATCGTGCAAAGCCCATCAATGGAAATGAACATAATGAAATAATGATCCGTTGCTATTTTCATGCCTTTCCACGAGCATCGATACGTAACGTAGTGAACGACCTAGGAGTAAGTTTTTCATCAATATAGAGAATTCTTTCGAGACACTCAATGCACAATTACAAAGCAAAAACCCTACACGAATTGATGCCTGCTAATTTCCAACAGATAATAGGAAAATCCGAATTTTCTGAAAAAAATTATATGGAGAGATGAATCGAAATTCACAAGAGATGGAATATTCAACAGAAGAAATAATCATTATTGGTCCACCGAAAATCCAAATTTTATAATTGGAAGAAATCATCAACACAAATTTTCTTTCAATGTTTTTTCTTTACTTATGGACAACCGATGTGGTCATTACATTTATGAGGAAAACTTGAATAAACAGAAATACTTGGAAATTTTACGAACAGTAATGTCAGACTTTATAGATAATTTGCCGTTGGGTTTGGCTGCTCAGGATTGGTATCAATTGGATGGCTCCCCAGCACAAAGTACCAATCGGGATGCGGATGAATTGAGTGAAATGTTTGAAGATCGATGGATTGGACTAAGAGGTCCATAGAAGTGGCCAACTAGATCCCCTGATCTTAACCCCATGGACTTTTTTTTTATGGGGCCATATAAAAAATATTGTTCAATGGTGCACCTATAAATAATCGTGACGATCTCATTGATCGAGTCAACGCGGCGTTTGATAAACTTCAACCAAGTCAAATCAGAAGAGCTACGACATCTCATGTTCACAAAAACATTCTCAAATGTTTGAGAAGAAATGGTACCTCTACACCTTCTCATATGGAATAGTTGTTGATCAATTAAGCTTTTGTCAATTATCACTAAAAGTTTTTTTCAAGTTGTAATACTGTATATAAAATTGAAGGCTTATCTCATTGCAAACATAAAATACAGGGTGTTCCATTTGAAAATATGTAACACCCATTTTTTGAATAAAATGACAAATATTCAAGAAACTATTATCATTAGACATATAGCATGTTCCATAAAAGTTATTCAGAATTTTATGCAGAATTCAAAAATCAAATAATATACAGGATGTCCTATTTGAAATAAGAGAGTTGCTAAGAAAAACTTGTAGATCCGGCAACGCCGCAATCATCAAAATAATTTTAAAAGATGCATCACACCTTCATAAATACTCATATCAAATTTAAAAAGATTTGGAAAAGCCGTTCTCAAAATACTTGTAGCAGACGACCTACGTGAATCACCCTGTATACAGAAAAAATAAATAAAAAAAAACGATTGAGGCTCAAGAGTGAAGTGCTGCTGGAATTGTTTAGATGTAATTTCAATATGTTGATAGGAATCGAAAATTACGTTTCAAACTGCAGTTGAATGTCCTCAGGTTTAACTGCACACATGTACTGAATCGGGTACTGATCACATCACTATTTTTCCTCATTGCATATTTGATAAACTTTGACTATGTATGTAGGTCTTGAGGAATAATAATCATAAATAGTCTCGTAGAACATTCTTTTGAATATACAGGGTGTTCCGGTGATCATGTTACAAAGTTCTAGGGTAGATAAAACACACGAAAATAAGAAAAAAAGTTAATTTGAACATGGGTCCGGAGACGCTTTCTCAGAAAGCTAATGTCCTTCGAAGATGACCTTCAAAAACTACTCTTCGTTTAATAGCTTCGGTACTACTGCAGCTGTCGCCACCAATTTTGGGACATGAAATCTAGTTGCTAGGTTCATCAATTTGAGCCTTCCGGATTTTCACCTTCAACTAGGGGCGTACAATCCAAGGGGGTATTTCGGTAAATCTGATCCTACTCCTCTTAGGCTTCAATTTCTTGCCATTTTTATATCTGATTATGATTCTCCAATGCCTGTTACATAAAAAAGGTACTCTTAGTAAAAGTCGCTAGTTGTGTTTTTCACTTAAAACTCCGCATGCCAATATCTCAACAATATGAATATTCAATTTCTGTAAAAAGGATTCAATGTATGAAATCAAGTAGATATATTTCACAGTTTAAAAAATTCGACGCCTATCGAGAGCTGAGCGCCGCGCCGCGACGCGTCGAAAATATAAATCGATTGCAGGGACTTTGAAATCACGCGCATGCTAAAGTACATGTTATTTGAACACTTTTTTGTAATTTACTCGAATTCATTATTTCAACTGATTTCTGAGTTATAACGGTTTATAGTTAACATGTCTTGATTGACAAAAATGTGATTACGGATGTTTTTTACAAAAATACTCGTCTCAATTTCTTTAAAAAGTAATCAGTGTATGGGCAAGTAAATATTTTTCTAGGTTTAAAAAATTCGACGCCTTCTGGAGCTAAGCGACGCGACGCGTCGGAAATATAAATCGGTTTCAGAGGGACTTTGAAATTAGGCGAATGCGAAAGTCCATGTTATCAGTAAATTTTATTGATATTCACTCGAACTTATTCATAATCCTCCTTTCTGAGTTATACCGGTTTGGAGTAAACATTTCTTAATTGACAAAAAATGCGATTACGGATGATGTTAAGAGATTTTTTTGTCAACCAAGAAATTTCCGGTGTTAGAAATATCTACCCTCATCTGTTATTTGATTATGATAAAGATTATATGTTAAATAATTTGTTCATCGATAAATCGCGCATGGGTTGCCTAGCGAAATCACGGGCCTTCACTGATGAATAATATTCACTTGGATTGATTTTTTTTTATCAACTTCCCTCATTTGTTATTTATGAAAATCGATCATTAGTCGAAAGAAAATTGCACAAGGAATTGGAAAAATATAGGTTGCCTAGTTTCAAATCAATCCAAGTAAATATGTAAATATTATTCAACAGTGAAGGGATTTTGCTAGGCAACCCATGGGCGATTTATCGATGAACAAATTATCTAACATATAATCTTTATCATAATCAAATAACAGATGTGGGTAGATATTTCTAATACCGGATTTCGTACTATCAGGTATGACCAAGATAAATGGATTCAAGTAGCTAAATGAAAAAAAAGTTTAAAAATAACTTGTACTTTTGCATGCGCGTAATTTCAAAGTCCCTGCAATTGATTGATATTTTTGACGCCTCCCGACGCCTAGCTAGTAGGTGTGAAATTTTTTGAACCTTGAAAGATATCCACTTGACGAAATACAATAAACACTTTTTACTGAAATTATCGGGACCATAGCATTCTTGTAAAAATCATCCGTAATCGCATTTTTTGTTAATCATGAAATGTTTACTATAAACCGTTATAACTCAGAACTGAATAAGATAAATGCGTTCGACTCAATAACAAAAAAGTTCATGAATATCACGATCTTTTGTATGCGCGTATTGCGAATTTTTTTTTCAACTGTGAAAAATAACTACTTGACCCCATACATTGACTAATTATCACAAAAATTAAATATTTGTATCCGTTTCCAAGATATTGGCGTGCGGAGTTTCAAGTGAAAAACCCTGTATACTGTATATACAGGGTGTCCCAGATCAACTGGTCACTACCTCTACAGCAAATAGAGGAACCATAAATGAAAAGGCCGGAAGTGCTCCGTTTCCTAGATACAGGGTGTTTTGTTATTCGAGAAAACAAAAACTACACGCCACTGTTTTTTGGACAATTTTTTTTTCTGTTCAAATTACTCATTCAATTTCCACTCCGACGAGTAGAACAGTGCGATTTCCAAAACTGAAAATTTTCGGTCATCAACGCTTTGACGGACACTAGTATGTTTTTTATTTTATCTCGGAAACGGAGCGTCGGAGAGAAAAAAGTCAAGAGAGCTATTTTGTTGGAAAGTGAACGAAGTTTTAGAAAAAAGTATTATTGTTTTGAAAGAATTATATACCATTTTTTTTTGAAATAATGCACACGTTCTCCAAGTCCGGCGCTGGACGAGGTTTTTTTTCAAATACTCAGAAACACAAACAAACACAATTTTAATTTGGTATTTAAACCCTTAAAATTTAATCAAAAGCGGTTGAGCGGTTTTCAAAATAGATCCAGATATTCATTTTTTTTTAAACTTGTACACCCTGTATCTAGGAATCGGGTGAGGAAGAGGGACACTTCCGGCCATGGGTTCCCCATCTCAAACTTCTTATTTATGGTTCCTTTATTTGCTGTATAAGTAGTGACCAGTTGATCTGAGACACCCTGCATATACAGGGTTATTCACGTTATTCGACACGAAACATTATGGCTAAAGTAACTGATTTTAAAGAAGTTTTTTTTTCTGTATGGATAGAGGGTCAATCCAAGGCTACATTTTAAAAATATTTTCATGTTATACAGGGTGTCCCAAAAACATGAATCGTATCAATGTAATATTTTTTTAAATGGAACCCCCTGTGTATATTAATTGATATTTCAATTCTTTCTTCAATTTGGAACAAAAATTGTGATAAAACTAATATTCCTAAATTCAACCGTTATCGAGATATCGCGTCATAAATATGGTATTTTTTTTGCACCTTTGACATGCTATAAAACTCAAACTATTCAAGTTAGAGAAAAATGGTTTGCACTTTCCTATCTTAACTTTTCAAAAGCTATTCAAGCAGATTAAATTCATTCTTGTGAAAAAATGTCAAAATGTGGCGAAAAAAGTTGACAGTTGACGGAACCTCCTGTTCAAATCACAGAATAGCTCTTGAAAAGTTAAGATAGGAAAGTTCAGACCATTTTTCTCTAACTTGAATAGTTCGAGTCAAGGTTCGAGTTTTATAGCATGTCAAAGGTGCAAGAATGAGATTTTTAAACCGCGATATCTCGATAACGGTTGAATTTAGAAACATTAGTTGTATCACAATTTTTGTTCAAAATTGAAGGAAGAATTGAAATATCAATTAATATACAGGGGGTTCCATTTAAAAAAATACAACTTTGATGCGTTTCGTGTTTTGGGGACACCCTGTATAGCGTGAAAATATTTTTAAAATGTAGCCTTAAAGGATCCCTATCCATCCAGAAAAGAAAAACTATTTTAAAATCAGATACTTCCGCCATAATGTTTCTTGTCGAATAACGTGAATAAACCTGTATAATATTCACATTTCACATCAGAGCATATTTTCTGAATTTGCACGTATTGAGTCGAGTATCGAGTAATAATTTTTTAGGTTCAACCGTCAGTTCCACTCACGAAGAAAGCAGACTCAAATATATATTTGAGTCTGCTTTCTTATATAGGTACACTAATAAGCTCTTTTCCAGGTAACAAAAATAAAAAAGAAACGTCTGTACCTTGGTGTGTAGTCTGTACTTACCGAGGTACTTATTACCTACACAGACACTGGTTTGATCTTTTTAACGTCGTTTTCAAATTAACAGTCACTTATTGAATGAATCTTATATTTCTGGATAGGTGATTTTTGATTTAAATTTGTATAATTTTTTGTTTATTTTGATAAGGTGTGGATGGCAAAATACTCAGACAAATCTAGCACTTGACACAATCAATAATACTATATATTTTTGTATGGTCTTCATTGAATTGTTTAGAAGAATTTTTTTATTTATCTGCAAGACAAAAATAACAAGGGAAATAATAGTGATTATTACACCAGGTCATTATTTCCTTAGATAATAATATAATAATATCGCATTATAAGTACTGCGAAAACAATGCAAAAACCATAAGTAGGTATAATTATTCTATACATTGGTATACCCTTACAATGTTTTGAATAAGTCGTTAATAAAACACTCGCTTACCCTTCTCCTAACAATTCTTTAATATTGTACTTGATACCATTAATACTGATAGTTTCAGTTGTACAAAGGCACCCCATTCGTAGTATGGTACTTAGTCCTAAAGTGTTCATTTTAGAAGTATCAAGAATTATTACAGATAAATACAATTAGAAAAAAATATAAGAAAACATATGCTTGGAACTTGGGATTTTATTACCTATCCTCCTCCTAACCTCAAATCTCAAAAAATGTTTTTGTTTACATAAATGAGCCATAGATAAATGATGGGCATGGACTGCGCAAAAAGACCTGCTGACATCTAGAGGAGGCCATTGACAAGCGAATATGTCCGACGGTTCTGTCCGGCAGGCAAATCCATCAAGACTAGAGTTAAATTCAGAAAAGTATGCGTGCTAGGCGCGTTATACTAAACAAAGATCGCAAATATTGGCTAAGTATGACGCTCATGGCCCATACATCTATGAATTCATCTCTACACTCTATGAAGACATACCTATCGGTTACTAGAGATAAATTCAAATAACTATGGGCCAGAAGCGTCATACTAAACCATAATATACCTGATTCAATTTGCAGCTACCTAACCAATATTTGCGGTGTTTGTTTAGTATGACCATTTTATAATAAGACTATACTATAAAATGGTATGACGCTCCTGGTTCATACCACAAAGTTCATACTTCTTTCGTGACGTCAGAAAAGCGGGTGGAGATGGAGCTTGTAATTTTTCCACTATTTTCGTATTCTATATGGTGAAATTCCGTAAGAACATTTTTCTTCAGCGTTTTTGATTTTGCTACAAGCGAATAACACTTCTAGCATCATGCAGTGATATTTTGATTAGACGAGAGTGATATCTAATGGGGGAATCATATATAAGTTTCTGATAAGGTTAGTTGATTTTAGTGTATGATTGATGCTTGGTAACATTTTTTGATTCCATCCTCTGTTCACACATTTTTGTCAATGTTCTCGACTTTCAGACTTTTTCATGGAAAATGGCTTTGAAGCGTGTTTTCAAGCTATCTCCTAGTATTCACCATGGAATACGAAAAAAGTGGAAAATTATAAGCTAACCCCACTTTTGCGACGTCAGACTTGTGCAGTCCATTCATCTCCAACTACATAGGTACAAAGAGATAAAAATACGCCGAACATGTAAGTAGGTAGTTTCCAACAGCCGTTATAATAGAGATTTTCAAATTATTATTTGCTCCCTTTTCTAATTTCGCTGAGCTCGCATGTGATTCCAATAAGTATTGAGTCAATTTTTTTCCAAACATATTTTATATCTGTTTCTGAGCATAATTCTTTACATTTTTTGTGTCCATTTTTTGTATAGGCGCTCCATTGTGGTTTTGTCTGTTTGAATAGTAATTGCCTTCACAAGCAAGGTTTCGACTAATATGTTGAGAATTATTCTTCCCAAGACTTTTATTGTTATTAGCGACAGATATCTTACATTCTCACCAGCTTGTACCAATATTGGAAAATTTGCGTCACAAATAATTGTGCTAATGCTAGATTCAACACACACAACTCAGATATTTACTGACATGTCCTCCATCGCATATTTTATACAGTGTGTCCCAGATTCGTTTCTCTATACAGGGATCTTTTGGCTCCTATTATACCTACATCAAAGGATAGCTGGAGAAAGTTTTAGAGGAAACTTAGTGCATCTGATATCCGGTTTTAGATTTGCGATCGGTAAATTGGTTTTGGAAATATCGGCGAAAAACCGAAAATGGCGGATTCTGTTATTTGCCAGTAAATCCGAAACGGCTAATTTGACAGCGATGAAAATGTGACATAATCTGGACAACTTTTAAAGACGAATAATATGGCGTTTATGACATGTCTCAATCGTCTTTTGTTTCTCCGCAACCCGCCTCAACTTTCATTTTTCTTATGGCCGCCATATTGGATTTTTCGATTTTTGGAAAGAGCGTAAAATTTCCAGACTAGTGATGTCCCACAAGTGCATAAAAGAATTTAGTATCATCGGAATATCACATTCCGTAGTTAGGACTCAATCTTTTCTAAGGAGGCCATGATTTATTTGTCAGAAAACTGATGGTTTATATTAAGCAAATCCTAGGAGGCTCTGATCTGTCGTTCAATGATTTTGCCGAAAGAGGGCGTTGTGGTCTATAACACCCCGCTAATAATAATTCAGTATGAAAGTTGTGTTTACTTGAATAGTAGTACGCTTCTCTGTCATCAAAATCATAAATCTGACAAACAAATTCTCGAAACCTTTCAAAAATGCCCGGTATTCCTGATTCGAATGAAGAAAAGTTGGATATGTTAGCGCTGTACTTGCAGTCACATAGAAATGCGAGACGTCTACAGACCAGATTTGGGTTTAACGTTTGGTGTGGGGTCATCGGTAATTTAATCCAACTCACCTCTCTCAATTGGGCAACTCTCAAGCAACAATTTCAGGAAATCGACTTATAGGACCATTTTCATTTGACTACAACCTAAACGGACAGAGGTACCTAGAGCTTTTGCGAAATCGAAGATGAGTTCAGAAAAACCTGGTTTCAACAGGATGGATGTCCAGCTCACAACACCATACAAGTGAGGAAGTTCTTAATAGAGAAGTTTGAGGAAAGAATCATTTCATTAAATGGTACAATACCCTGGCCTCCTAGATCCCCCGACCTTTCGCCCTTGGATTTTTATCTCTGGGGTCTTACAAAGAATGAGGTCTATGAATTTGATCCTCCTGCGACTACAGAAATCCTGAGACAAAGAGTTCTTGACACATATTTATAAATATCAACAGAAACATAAAACATACTTGCGAAGGTTTGTACGGAAAACAGTTACTAATTGCCAAAAATGCCTCAAGGCAAATGGACGTCATTTTGCAAAATTGTAAATCAATACCGAGGCAGTTGAGAACTTGATTAGATTTCACAGTTATTTTCACATTGCAGTATTTTCATTTTTAATATTTTTGTATCCACCTGTAAGTTATTCGAAAGATTAAGTGTTGATTGAATAAACAACGATTTTTCTGACTATTTATTCAATACAGTGATGGACTTGTTGAGAAGTCATTATTTACGTCCATGTTCTATTAAAAATTCAATTAGGTTGATACAGTACCTATTAATGATGTTTTGCGACAAATAAATCATGGCCTCCTTAGAAAAGATTGATGCCTAACTACGAAGAGTGATATTTCGATGATACTTAGATCTTTTATGCACTTGTGGGACATCACTAGACTGGAAATTTTAATCTCTGTCCAAAAATCGAAAAATCCAATATGGCGGCCATAAGAAAAATGAAAGTTGAGGCGGGTTGTGGGAAAACAAAAGACGATTGAGACATGTCATACACGCCATTTTGTTCGTCTTAAAAAGGTGTGCAGATAATGTCACATTTTCATTGCTGTCCAATTAGCCGTTTCGGATGTACTGGCAAAAAACAAAATCCGCCATTTTCGCTTTTTCGCCGATATTTCCAAAATCAATTGACCGATTGCAAATCTGGAACCGGATATCGAATGCACTAAGCTTCATCCAAAACTTTCTCCATATAACCTTTGATGTAGGTATAATAGGAGCCAAGATCCCTGTATAGATGAGAAACGAATTTGGGACACACTGTATATTATATATTCATATTGATTCCATCGCAGTATCAATATGAAGTACATAATATTGTATATTTGTAAATACGAAAAAAAAAAGTTAGGTAAGGTATCCGAAATGAAGAGGGGCTGAGGCCCACTGGCACTTATATGTTCCTCCGCTTAGTTGAAAAAATATGCCATCATTTCCGTTATCCGTAATTATAATAAAATAAACTCAATTACCTATCATACAGGGTGTCTTCAACTCAGAATAAATTCAGTTAGGTACGGTAAATCAAGGAAAGTTTTTTCTTCGGAAATATACTCGGACAAATAACAAAGATACGCTTTTTTTGGTGTATATTGTCACAATAGTACTGGAGGCAATTATACTTAGTGTAAATCTACCCAATTTGCCACTGGTAGAATCGCTGAGCGAGCAGTTTTGTTGCTATAAAAAGACACGTTCAGCGAGATAGGAGTCAGTGGTTGGCCTAGCCAACTACTCTCCATTGTGAGTAGTGTAATCCCTCTCACCCTGAGTAGTGTAACCCCTCTCACTCCTCTCAGCCTCAAAGAACATGCTCGTCCTAGTGTTATGGTGGGGATAGATGGGATGTACCATGGACGATAATAAATGGTTACCTAAACGGAGTACCTCTACTGTTCAGCCCAGCTACGTTCCCTAGAGCACGACAGGTGTTGTGGGTCCAGCCGAAGACCCAGTCCAACGCCTTAAGTGACATTTGGTGGAGGCGCCAACGATCACCCCCGCTGCCAAGTAGAGTACAGGAAGGCCCGAGAAGAAATTTGGTTTGATGACTGCCTGGACCAGAGCTGGACGCTCCAAGCTTCGAGCGTCGATCTGAACGGAAGTGTTCAAGGGAGTCATCAAGGGATGGAAGCCCTCATCGATAGTTGTAGTGGGCCTGAAGAGAGTCGGGTCCTGATGATTTTGAGCATGGTACTTTTGATCGCTCTCATTTACATGTTGTTCCACAGAAACCAATGGATGCCTCTGGCCACCGTCCATCCTTCATTGGCACAAGGCGTCCAGATCGGCGTCGACACGATAGTAGTTTTGTGGTCAAAGTGTGTGGCACTGTCCCTACTCTTGGTGTGTCTACTGTTTGGAATATGTCGGCGAGGCATTGAATGCATACAAAGGGATCGACAGTCCGTTCCTCCAGTGTTATGGTGGCCTGACCCACGAGACGGTGCACAGAGCCAAGGAAAGGAGATCCTATTTGCTGACGATAGCCGAGCAGGAGAGCAAGAGACCGATCGGATGTCAGCCCATTCAACTCCTTACGGACGCGGTCCATTCAAGCAGGGATTTAGAGAGAGCGCAATCGGAAACGTCACATACTGCCGAATGTACATGGTGGACAGGATAATACTTTCGCCTATTGCCGTTCCTCATGACGATTTGATATAGATAAGGATTTAGTGGGTATATTGTTTATGATTTAAATATGGGATGTTATTGTTATTTTGAGATGTTATTAATATTATGTTTTGACCTGTATAGGATGATGTACTTATATAGACTTCTGTTTTTCATATAACGGCTACCGGTCTCCACAACCATCCAACTGGAAAACACGAAACCGGCCAGGAATCCACAACCTTCAGCCATATTACAGGGATACCGGCCCTCTGAACTGAGTAAGGGGACCATATACACACCCTGTGATAGGCAACTATTAACGAGGTCAAGGAAGATCGCTTGGCGTGCGAGAGATGATCGTTAGGCGCCTCCACCAAATGTCACTTAAGGCGTTGGACTGGGTCTTCGGCTGGACCCACAACACCTGTCGTGCTCTAGGGAACGTAGCTGGCTGAACAGTAGAGGTACTCCGTTTAGGTAACCATTTATTATCGTCCATGGTACATCCCATCTATCCCCACCATAACACTAGGACGAGCATGTTCTTTGAGGCTGAGAGGAGTGAGAGGGGTTACACTACTCAGGGTGAGAGGGATTACACTACTCACAATGGAGAGTAGTTGGCTAGGCCAACCACTGACTCCTATCTCGCTGAACGTGTCTTTTTATAGCAACAAAACTGCTCGCTCAGCGATTCTACCAGTGGCAAATTGGGTAGATTTACACCAAGTATAATTGCCTCCAGTACTATTGTGACAATATAGTGTGATCAGTTTATCTTGATACCATTTAATTTGATGTTACTTTTTATTTTCAAAGATAGAAATACGAACCGAGAAACAACTTATTGTAGGATATACGATTTTTTTTTCATATTGTGAAATAAAATAAGAGACCGTCGTGGCTATTATTGCTTACTTCTTTATTATTGAAGATACGAGACTGTTTTAATGAGAGAACTGGTGGTATTTTTTCTGCGGATTATAACACGATTTTGACCAAAAAAATCATTGCATTCTCGATTTGTTTCAAAAATGTATATTTTTTCAAATGAGACACAGGTGTGTTAATTTTTATCATACTAAATCAAAGGGCTACTCTTCCTATTCTGTTCATAAGAGATAATTATGATTTTTTTCCTGAAACCAAAAATAACGAAGACTTATTGAGAGAAATATTTGATGAACGACAAAGCAACAAAAGTTTCATTGATTTAACTATTTCAAGCTGAGTTAAACAATTAAACAAAAAACGTTTATGACGATATAATAAGTTGAATAGCAAATATGGCAACCGATATTATATCTTGCGTATTATTCTGTCAAAAGTTCAAATTTCTTGCCAAACATTGTCGAAAAATTTGAAAGAGGAACTTTCTGTATGCCACGATAATTCCAGTGTGTATGAATGGAGAATGGGGATCTCTGATTCCATAAGACATACAGGCCCGGGTTGTGCATTTTTATGTTCAACAAAATGTAATTTTAAAATTTTAAAAATTCCCGATTACTTCCGAATAATATATGAAAAAAGAAAAAAATTTTGCGAAAATGGAATTTTGTATGGTGCTTTTTTTAGGTGAGTATTTTTTCGACGATTGCGATACCTCATAATGCATCAAGAAAGTCAAAGGGTTACTAAAAATAAAATAATATATCCAGGGCGTTCAGAAAAAAAAATGATCATGGCCGATCAAAGACGAAACGTCAGATTCATTTTGATTTAGATACCACCATAATTAATACCACCATAATCTATAGAGGGGATAATAAAGGGCAATAAAACTCATGAATTATTAATGAGAACTTTTTTGGAGTTTTCCAAATTTAAGAATGACATTTTCGAGTTGCGCATTAAAATGCGCAACTTTGCCTCCACCCTGTATTTCTTTTAATTGAGAATACTGAGATCCCCCAGATACGTTCAATTTGATTGTCAATGAGCAAAAATTGATCGTCTAGGAATCGATACACGCGATTGATTGAAAAATAATGATTGAAGTACATTGACGAAAACATTGATGGCGTCGTCCGATTGATCGTGTACCGGCGAAATTGATGATCGTTAAATGCTATTCATGGGTTTATTAAAGCACCTCCAATTTCATTGACAATAAAATTCACCGTCATGCAATTTAATTGACAATGAAATTGATCGTCTCCAGGCCACTCAATACGCCTAGACGTAGTTTATAGAAAACTCTGTTTTGAATATTTTTTGAAAAACGTGGGTCCTCCTAATTTTTCATATGTTTCATATTATTTCGAAAATGATGAAGTTTTCAATGAGTAAAATAAACAACGATGTCATCATGATAACCCACGTCTGTTTCTATGAAAGTTGAGCAACATAAGTATCCCATAAGATCTGCTCCGGCAAAATCTCACATAAAAAGATCATCTACTGGAAACGGACATCACTAGCAAGTGAATTGAATTCTTTACAATTTTAGTAGATACACTATTCCAAAGAATCAATGAACACCTCTGACATCACGAAAACTGATCCTGCATCAGTTATCATTGTTATCAAAGAATTGATTGTGCATTGAAAATCTTGAATCCATTTGCCCAGTCTACGTGTCCTGGCGATTTTTTTCAAAAAACTGTCTAGTGCCCCTTTTTCACGTTCAAAAATAGGATTAGTTTGGATTGGTACATTATTTGTGCGCCTCTTTCGAATAGTGCTAGCCATTTTTATCAAAAATCGCTCAGAAAAACAAACTATAAAACCAACCCTTTTTTCAAACGTCAAAAAAGGGCATGTGAAACAGTTCGCCAGGACACGTAAACAAATGGATTCAAGTTTTTAAATGCACAATCAATTCTTTGGTAACTGATGCAGGATCAAATTTTTGATGTTAGAGGTGTTAGTTCCGTTAATTCTTTGGAGCAGTGCATTATATCAAACAAAAAATACTTTCACGAAACTTATTTTCTTTATCTCGCGTTCGTTCATGTGTCCCAAGCATTTATTTTTTTGATCTTTTTATAGGATTAAAGGATATGATCTTGATCCATTTTCGATCTTGATAGGATGAGGTGGGTGATCAAAGGTTTATTCCAATAATCGTTACAGAGAACCTACCCTACCTACCTATCAACCTACAGTTCATTTTTTTTTTAAGTTACAGTGACAGTTCAAAGTTATAGGTTAAAGGTTGGCCAACCTTTTTATATTAAAATGGTCACAATTTGAACTATGATTCGTTTTGTTGGGGTATGTTCAAAATATATTTGCTTTAATAGAAAAAAAAAACGTTCGAAAAAAGACTGTTATAATTATTTCGAAATAGATGTAGAAGTTGAAACTTCTTCAATAGAGAAGAGTGATATGAATTTGAACATACTCAATAAAATATTTTATATTTCCATCATTTCGAATGGTTTATCCAGGTCCACCATTATTATTTATTGCCCAATCTTATTTACGATATATGGATGAAATATAATAAGAAGGTGTACAGGGTGGACAACAAAGAATGCGAGGTACTTTTTCTGGAAAACTATCCATCCTAGAGGCTTGCGACAAAAAAAAATTATGACTAAAACGGCCAAGAAAAAAAACCTAGAAAATATTTTCAAGTAGGTATCTGAAATGACCGCTAGGGGGCGTAACTGAGAGGAAAGATAGATTCTTTAGCAGATGGGTTGGTTGATAGGATACTACACACATATCCAAAAGTCTTGGACTCCTCCGGTTTTTTCCCCATTTCTTCTGATATTAAAGATCTAGACTAGATATGCGATTTAAAAGATGTCAAAAATTGCCTAAAATTGGCAATTCTGGCTAAAAGCTTGAGACATTTATCATTTTAAGCAACTTCAAAACCGCATATCTAGGTTATAAAATTGTCAATAATTGTAGTGTAATTTTCAGGGTCGGTATAATTGTTGCCCGTCTTTCGAATGTAGTCATCAATTTTTTTCTAAAACCACTTTGAAAAACCATCAAGAGTGGCTTTTTTTTCTTTCAGAGGTCAAAAAGGTATACCTAATGAACAAAAAAAAAGTCCGAGCACCCAAACTTGGGAAAAGAATAGAGTACTTATTTAGGTGATCAGACTTTTAATATCTGTATAGATCGGGATCCAAGACTTTTGGAAGTGTGTGTGTTAACAAAGTTCACTAATAGAAATAAGCTGCGTCTAATCATTACTGATTTTCTATTTCTGATTGATACATTGTGAAGAAGTGTGGTGTGGTTGCATGTAATTTCATTATGGACACCTTTAATTTGGTGAATTCACTAAGGGGTATATGCACCATGCACCGTAGAAATATAATCCGGATGAAGACTTCATCGCGATTATTTTCCATTAGGTGGTATGGAGGATAATCGCGATAAATGCTTCATCCGGATTAGATTTCTACGGTGCACATACCCCTAACTCAACAAAAAAACGAAACTACCCTATTTTGTCCATGAACTGGGCGCCATCTCCAAAAAAATCAAATGACATAGAAAGTTCATGGGGAAAAATTCCTCATATTTTTATTATGAACAACTTTTATACAGGTCAATTTACTGGTAAATAATTTCTTAGAAAATCACTTCAAAAGAGTTTATTGTGGGAACCACCCATTTATTACAACAAAGAACTGGACTTCAACACGAGGAGTTTTCTTCATCGGAATCATAAGCCATTGTCTCATCTTCCGAATCAGATTCTTCTTCGAACGATATGATTAAAGGAGAAACGTTGGAGACTTCTGTGTTTTCCATATATTTCCTCCAATCTTCTCTGATCAATTTTTCTGTGTGATCAACACAATTTTGCCACATTTCGCAGGTGAATTTTGAAATGGCCTCTTGCCAAATGTATTTTACTTTATTATGGTTAGAAATAGTGGTATCCGAAATATGCCTATTATAATGGGTTTTGCAAAAGGCCCAGACCATTTCAATTGGATTATACTGGCAATGATATGGAGGCAATCTAAGAACCTCAAATCCCTTTGCTTTCAGATACTCGTCAACCACATATTTTTTTCCTAGATTTTCTGACAAAAGAGGTTTGGCGAGGCACCAAAGCTCTTTTTTTGTACACGAGCCATTCACGAAAATTTTTTGAGATAAAAGAAATTCCGAAATCGTTGATTTATTTGAGTTTTTTGTAATTTTTTTTCACTAAGAACCAAATGATAAGGCGCGTTGTCCATGACTATAATGCATTTTTCATTAATTTTGCTCAAGTCAGGAACTAGATGACTTTCAACCCATTCGAAAAATAAATTCCCATTCATAGTTTAATGGTAATCCCTATCGTTGTTTCTACTCGAGAAAAGCATACCACAATTTGGAAGAAATCCCCCCCTGAAACCCGCTTGTAAAACTGTTAACCGATCCCCTTCACTGGAAATTTTGATTTCATTCATTCTTTTGTCATCATCTTTCACCCAACGTCTCACACTACTTCCATTTTTGTAAATCCAGGACTCGTCTAAAAACACAAACACAACGTGATCGTCCGAATCCAAATATTGTAAATATTTCCTCAAAAAAGCAATTTTTGCCCGAACCACATAAGTTCTTTCACATCAAATTTTTCTACCGTCTACTTTATTGTATTTAAAGCCCATATCGCGAATAATTGTGTGAAGTAAGCTCCTGGAACCCTTGAATCCGACTTCTTTTTTAACGTGATTTAATAAGTCGTTCAACGTAAAATGTTTTCCCATCCTCAAAATATTAAAAAATCTGCCTACTTAGTTCCTCGCGCAAGTAAAAGTTGTTAAACCATTTCCCCTTGATTATTCTGCCCCTGCATTTATTATTTTCCTCATCTGCCTTCAAATCTTCCTTTTGTCTCAAAATTTTATATATCGTATAGTGATGAATCTAAAAAATATTTAATACCATTTTTAAAAAATTCTTCTTCAGAAGAGAATAGGTTCATACTTTGAAAATTTTTTCCAGTGCTTCAACATGTTCAGCTATTGGTATATCTGGTCGCAGCAAACGGAATTTTTTATATTATGTGCCCCGTACCGCATCTTTTACAAATTGCGAAATAAATTTGCCCCTAGGCATTATTTCTAAAATTTTCTTGCACTGACAAACGGCCAGTTCTATCAAATAAATATGCCAAAATCACAATCAGACATAGACATGTCATGGAGAAATTCCAATTCAATCTGCGAGCATGTTATTAAATTTATTTTTTTTTTGCCAACATTTAACCTATAACTTTGATCTGTCACTGTAACTTTAAAAAAAAATGAACTTGTACCTCTGTGTCTGCGTTTTGTGGTTCAATGTTATGATTTTTTAGAAACCGTAGTATTTGAGTTTTTGGAACTAGACCACCAACATGTACAGGGTCATTCCATATATATTGACCCATATGCTAGCGGCGTTATCTATGGAGATATGAACATCTTATAAATATGAAGGTTTTAGATATTCATCTGAAATTTTCAAAAATCTTATCTAAAAAAGCAAAAGACTATCGGAATGTCAATATTTTTCCACAAGTAGCACTTTTTTAATGGAATATCTACATTTTGTGCACAAGATGCACATCAATTCTTTTCTTCTAACAAGTATGATTTCAATTTTGAGGTGGATTTGAATCAAACTGGGTTTTGCCTGGGCTGCTCGGAGAGCGGGTAATTCAGCTCGTATATGATAATATACAGGGGATATTATAATATTATATTATAATTAAAAAATATTACATCCTGAACCAAAGTGAAACATTCTAATCCTAATCGAAACGAAACAAATCTACCTACTAATTATAATTAACGCTGGGACTCCAAAATAACACAACACAATCGAAAAACCATCCAACAGATCACTGTCAGCGTCGTCCGCTCTGACGTTGCACAATAATGTAAAATATCCTCAACCAGAAGAAAAAACACGAGATCGAAAACCAAAGTGGAACATTCGAATCCTATCTGATCGAAACCAAATAAATCTACATACTAATTATTTTATTAATGCGGGGACTCTAAAATAACACAACACAATCAAAAAATCATCCAGCAAATCACCGTCACCCGCCGTCGATCTGCTCCTGATTAATGTCAATTATTATTGCAATGTACTTAATTTTTTTTCTTCAATTCTTAAAGGCGATTTATTATTATTAATTATAAATTATCATTATTATAAATCCAAAAGCGAATGAGATGGGATTCGAAGTGAAACGCTGAAAAATAGATGATATGTTGTTACATCAAATCATTGGGAAGCTCTTTTTAGAATTATTTCATTTTAATGGGTTAGTACTCACTACTCGTGGCTGTAGAGAAATTTGTCCAGTCGGTTGATATTGTTGGTGCCACAAAGAGACGAAAACTATCATCATAATAATATAATGAAGATGTAGTCATAAACAAATAAACATAACCCAACTTTAAATGTCAAGCGAGATTCGTAAAAGCGACAATTTTTTACGCTAAGGAAAATACGCAGTCGCTGACGTGACGCTTCACAACAGCATTACGTTCAGGTTGTCTTCTTATCAAGTAGCTCAAGCTGCTGGGACCGCCTGAATGTAGCCATTGTTACTTCGGCGATCACCAATCACCATGGCAACGCCATGTCAACCAATCTGACCAATCAGAGATTGCAAGAATGAAGCCTTCTCTTTCCCTCATTAGATACATACATAATGCTATCTTTTTTTACGGACAAACATACTTTCCCTTTTATAGATGTATAGATAGATAGATTATGAATGAGCTTATTTTCAAGAGATATTCAAGTTTAAATATGTTTAAAAATTAAAATTCACATGCCTGTTGCTATGGAAAAAATGATAAAATCGTGATTATATAGATTGAATTAATAGAAATGGAGGTCAAATAACTTTATTTTCTAGATATTACTCCAAATATTCACGAGTTAATAAATTTGTGCAACCACATCCATGGCAACCGGGACTTAAATACTAATTCTTACACATATTTGAACATATATTAATATCTAGTGAACGACTCATCAGAAAGGTATCAAACCATATATTTTTGAAATCAGGAAAATAAGCTCTTTCATATTATATGACAATACAGGGGGATCCATTGAAAAAAATGCTACTTTTGAAAAAATATTGACAATCCGATAGTCTTCTGTTTTTTTTTGATAGGATTTTTGAAAAGTTCAGATGAATATCTAAAACTTTCATATTTACAAAATGTTTATATCTTCATTGATTATTGATAACGCCGCTAGCATATGGGTAAATATAATATACGGAATGACCCTGTATATAACCTACTCATTGTAGAAAATAGCTGGATGTAAAAAGATAAAACATGCATATTTCTCATAATAACAATAATGAATGCTCAACAATTTAAAAACATCTATTCAGTAAACAAGAAATGACAAGAATCCAGTCAAATACAAACTACAGAATTTTCTTACACAACTTATAATCACTGAATTCACGTGAATAAGTAAATAATAATAGTCCAAGCATTCTGGAAAGATAAAGGATGATACATCAATATAATTACTGTACAAGAAAGTTAAGTCAAATGTAGGTATGCAATGTATAAATCTTATATTTACTCAATGTTCAACTTCCTATGTTGATACTGGTTTTAACAATATTTAATTTCAAATACTGACTGCACTAACAAAAACAAAACTTGGGGAGAAAATATACAATAAATTGACTTTAGTATAAATTAGTTGAAATTACCAATTTTTGAGAGTGCTTCCTGTTATGAAATGCTATTAAGTATGTAGGTATAATCTTTTGGCATAACGGAAAACTTGAATTGGCTCATAATCCCCGATGAAAGTAAAAATACCAGAACACATCTTAAGAATAAACTGATATAACCTAAAAACTACAAGAAATAATCAGCCTGAGGTTTCTTCGAAGGAAGCCCCCTTGCTTCTTGTGGAGCTGCCTCAAATATCGTAAAGTCTCTTTGCAAATGTTCATTTAATTCTAGAATAGCTGCTACATTACCACATCTATAACAGTAGTTGGGGGCTGACCAAACAGTCAACACAGTCTCATTGAAATGCCACTTGTATCCCTCCATTACGAGCTGATGAGCTCGACAAATCATATCAATATCATTGGATGTGTTGAACTGAGCTACAACATCAGAACCAAACAAATAACCAGCACCTCTCGGAGACACTCCCCATCCTTGAGTATCTTCTGGATCACTCCACAACAGGTCACACATAGGTCCATCATGGGGAACTTCTTGTTTTCTGTCAATAACTCTAATTTGGTCGAGAGTCTGGATCGACGGGGAAAGACCACCATGTACACAGAATATTTTTCCATCAATAATGGCAGAAAGTGATAAGTAATCAAATATTTCAGTGCAGTACCTCCACACAGTTATAGATCCATATTTTCTGAGACATTCGTCATAAAAGCCATAAACTTGTGTAATTTGTCTGGATTCGTGGTTTCCTCTGATGAGTGTTATGCGATCAGGATATCTTACTTTTAAGGCGAGCAACAAGAGGAAAGTTTCAACACTGTAGAAGCCTCGGTCAACAAAGTCCCCCATAAAAAGATAGTTTGTTTCAGGGACATCTCCTCCCACTTTGAATAATTCTTTCAAATCATAAAATTGACCATGGATATCTCCACACACTGTGACTGGCGAATCGACTCGCTGTACATTACTTTCTTCCACCAGGATTTCTCGAGCTTTGGCACAAAGGGCCTTCACTTCTGCTTCCTTAATGATTTCACAACGTTTCAGTTGTTCGATTTGACGGTCTAAATCACTCATATCGTAAGTCATTCCGGATTCTGGATATTTTTGATGGTATTTCTTCAGAAGAGTGAGTAGGTTTATGCACTCGAAGTGTAACGTTAGATTGTGAACTGAACCAAGCTTCGATCCAATTCTTTGGTTTTATGAGATGACTGATGGATCAAGTCGATCACCGTTAACTTATATTGAGAAATAGCATAAGAAAAACAAGAAATTATAAAAAATAATAATTTTCTGTTTCCTATAATACACACAAGCAAAAACGAACAGTGATTATTCGTAGACTGTAGGTAGACCAAGACACAAGACCAACAGAACTGTCATGCTGTCAGAAATGTCTAAGTGTCCACTGTTGCCGCCTCAAACTGGGATATTATTCTTGAGTTCTTTGTGACAAATGTGTTTGCAACCATTTTTGAAATGAGACTTCTTTACGCGCGCCGATAGTAAAATTTCAATGGCGCGACATAACGGAAACCGTTCCCAAGACACACGAGTTATCTGTTTACATGGTGGTTATTCAGATTTTTCCAGTGGATTTCGAGGTGGTTTTTGGTTTATTATGGTGTCAAAAAATGGGGGGTTTTTTGTTGTGCTTTCCAGGAATTGAATTGGGGTTTTTTGTTTACGGGAAAGTACCTTTTTCTCAGGAAATAGATTCAAATGAGAAGATTGATTTTGGTTAATTTGTGTCGGAGAATAAGTGGTTTTCTGCTGTGCTTTTTTGACTCAAATTAAAGTTTTTGAACTTTTATTGCTGTTTTAAGTTGGAATAATTCACTTTAGATAATATGCGCAAAAAGAGCCAAAAATCGTTTTTTTTAACAGTATATACTCACTTCTCGCGATTAAATATGGATGAAATCAAGTCATCAAAGTTGACACATACAGTTCGATCCATGGCGCTCTATCTATCTTCTTCTCATTTAAACTTATGTAGTAACTTGCTTCGTTTTTGAGATACAGTAGAGTGTAAAATTTTTCATAAAAATCGTATTTTTATTCATGATTACTCAATTACATTCATGCTGATTATTTCGGATTTTGACAAAATTTGTCACGCCTATTTGTAGTCATAAGGGTCTTTTTTTTGTTATAAGAATAAAATTATTCATTCCACTGGCATTAGAGAGACTCCAGAGAATCATTTTATTGATATCTAACAGAGCATGTAACGACATAGTTTATATGAGAAATTTTTTTATTTCTTGCTAATAAATGAATATACTCTTGAAAGCTTCGTATTCAATTTTGAAACCCTCTACAGCTACCAAGCTATCTATGCCTGGTTAGCTTGGATTAGTTTGTGTTGATCCGATTAATTAGGCAAAAATTGAAATAGTTCGTATAATTGTATATTATAAAGCTATAGTTTATGTACTAGCTATACCTAGGTGAATAGTTCAACCTTAACATAACATGTATTATTGTTTTAACTATTGATATATTTGCTAATCGCTTATCCATAAAATATATATCTTTGGCAATCAAGTATACAGTACGGTATTTGATTTGAATCAATGATTTAACTATTCTTATTTTATTGTCGGATAATATGGCTGTTTTTTTCCTTTTTACTTCAAATTTCATATCAACAAAAAAATAATAGGTATATCTACTTTGGGAGTTCTTTGAGCGCAAAAATTTTACCCAAAATAAACTGCTGGTCACTCGAACTTATACATGCACATTTTACTGTAAAATTCAAAGTCGAATATCTTCAACGAGAATAGAGATATTTCAATGCGGTTTGCGAAAATTTGAAGCTAGTTTCATCGGGATTGAGCTGAACGGGTTGAATCTTCCGTATAAACAAAAAATCATGATCTACAGTCTACAGGGAGTCATGCAAAAAATCAAAATTTTTGTGAGTAGGCCATTCCAGTTAGCATCGAATTCGGGCGATACTATATGATTTTTCACTTAAGTAATGTCAATATCTCCAGATGTTTTTTTGTCAGTTTTTTAATTCAAGCGCATTGTCATTAGATACCCTAACAAACATCAAGGGGAGGTAGCAAAATGTTTGAAACGCTATAACTTTGCAATCGATTGGCGGAATTTTACGTTTTTTTCAGAGATGGTAACCTTATTCACTAATCAAAAGAAAAGTTAAATGAATTTTTTTTTTTTGAAATCGAGAAGGTACTAACACTCATGGTCAGATAAATAGCACAAGCCAGAATTGGTTGAAACTTTGATACATCATCAGAATTATATTGATGCATTCAACAAATTGAACCCATTCCTCAGTTAACGGGTCCAGGGGATATTTAAAAAAATAATAATTCCAGCCTTTTCATCAAGTTTAAATAAAGATGTTAAAAGTAAATCTTTCTTTGTGTAACTTTTGATAAAAATGACTAGCACCAATCGAAAATTTCCCAATAATTGAACAAAGGATAGTGAGCTATGAAATTTTAAATCATGAAAAATTAGCCATTTTTGCCATGTTTAAAATTTCATAGCTTTGTTCAGTAATTGAGAAATTACATGAATTTTGCATCTGCTCTTTCAAATGGTGCTAGCCATTCACCTCAAAAGCTACACAGAAAAAAAAATCATTGTTGAATCTTTTTAAACGTGTTAAAAGAGGCCCAAACAACTTTTTTTTTGAAATCACTTGTTCTCATTAACTGATAAATCGATTGAAGTTTTCATATGCCCCAATACTTCTTTGCAAGCTGATGCAGTATCAAAGTTTTATCAAATTCTAGGCTTGTGCCATTTATCTGACCATGAGTTTAGGTGCCTTATCGGTAAATAAAAATGTTCATTGTATTTTCTCTTTCAAGGTATTCACCTCTGCAAAAACCGTAGATATCCGTTATCTCAAACATTTTGCTCCACCTCCCCGATGTTTGTTAGCGTATCTAATAACAACGGGCTTGAATTATTCAAGAACTGACAAAAATATCTGGAGATATTGAAATTTATAAGGTAACAGACCATACCGTATTGCCTGAATTCGATGCACACTGGAGTGGCATACTCACAAACATTTTTTGCATGACTCCATGAATCACCCTGTATATCATGATTCTTTGTTTCTACGAGAGATCCATTTACTCCAGCTTAATCCGGATAAAACTAGCTTCAAAATTCCGCAGACAACATTGAAATATCTCGATCTTCGTTGAAGATATTGGACTTTGAATTTAACCCAAAAATGTGAATGTATAAGTTCGAGTGTCCAGCAGTTTATTAAGCGATGATAGTTGACTAACCCACAACGTTAAATCCAACCTGTCGTAATAAGTGCCGTATTTTAGTTGCGCCACTATTATTGGAACCTAAGCTATGAGAAAGGATGTGTGGCGCAATTGCGCATGGAGACTCTGGTGCAAAAACGAGATACATGAGTGCATAATTCTGAAGAAGTGAGATATCTGCTTATATGAGTTCAAAAGTTGCTCCCCTTGTTTGGTGCAAGTATAGAATACGTCCGCGGGTAATAGAAACTGAATCATTCTATCACCCGGACTTATTCCGTATTTGGACGTATTAAGAGCAACTTTTTGAACCTAAGCAGATGTCTCACTTTTGCAGAATCATGAACTTATCCCCTTCTTGAACCAGAGTCAATTGAAATAGGGCACCCTACGCCTATATTGTCTGTTTTAAATCAACTAGTAATGTTTAATCGACCATATCATGTGCACAACCCAAAATAAGTCGTATAATGAAGGTATACAGAATATCCTCTCGATGTACTTATGGGGGTGAGGGTGCATGGTAAATACCACAGCACTGAGCTCATTGTGCACCTCGAAGAGGAGAGAGGTTGCTCTCCCGGACCATCGTCATCAAGCCTCAGCATTTAGCAAGGCGCCCTTACTTGAAACTTGCTAAAAAAGCACTAAGCTTAAGCAGAGGTTTGCTTTTGGTGCACTGCAAAAAAGCGCTTGGCTAGTCGACCGGCGTCCCTCCGGCCGATGCAAAAATAGCATTTCATAAAAAGCACTTTAAATAAGTGCCGTCTACGCACTTCGGATATGTGCTTAGTCCTCGCTTCAGAGAAATGCGTATTTCACGCTCAAGAACTCTGCTCGTCGTGCGTTCAAATATACTGCTCGATGTAGGCTAGAATATATGTAAACACTGATACAGAAGACTCTATTTTCCAGTACATAATCAACAGTGGACAATTATTCGAAACAATCCATGCATACCTATATTAACCAATTTGAAATTTTACCAAGTACCTACAAGCTGATGATAATATATAGTGTAAATAAATAGAAATAATCTCATAAATGATTTAACACTACATGTATAAAACCCTTGAAACAATATTCTCAGCATAATAATTGTCCAGTATAATAACAATCATTCTCTAAAATTTTATTATCGAGAACACATCACTACTTATCAGCTGCCTTCGGCCTTATTATTCGTTGTCCTCGTAAGCCATGTCGTAGGTCCACAAACACAAAAATACGAAGCCGTTCCAAAGGATCACAATTCACAATCACAAGAAAACTAATGTGGTTCACCGAAGCCAAAATATCACGAATACCTTTGTCATTTGGCTACTTCTACAAATAGCCGAATAAGCCGAATAAGTTGAAAAGCTGATGTGCTTGTCTTGTTGGTTGAAAACATTTAATAATAACTACTTGAAAAGCTATTGCAGGGCATCTGAGAATCGCATATAATCATATGCATTTTGAATGCGCGTATCACCCACTTTTTAAGTAATGTTGTAAAAAAGAAGCATATAATAAGCGCTTATTGAATGATGATATAAAATATGCTATCTTTTTGCTTGTCGGACGCAAGAAATTTAGCACGCTGCAATCGGCTTGCTATCTATGGAGGATTTATTCGGCACTCCTGATGTGCTTCACATTTTATCAAAATTAGAAGTTGTTCAAGAAGCGCTGGCAAAGTATGTATTTTTCGTATACAAGTGAATGCATATTGCAGGCAATTATCCTTCGCTTTTGATGTAGTCTTGCCAAAAATAAGTATTTGATAAGCGCTTAGTAAGTGAATGATATAAAGTGTTCCCTTTTTGATTGCCGGCCGTAGAAAATTGAGCACCTTGCTGCAGAGTGTGCTATCTGGGCGACAACGTATAGCTCAAGGGACTGACCTCTCCCGTATACCGCAGTTTTATCTGAAGGTGCTGATTGAGCAGATTGAGAACATCAGTTTTAGTATTCAAGTCCTAGGATGCATCAATAATTAAGTCCTATTATTAACTTTTTGACTGTCAGTAATCAATAATACCACAGCATACTCAGTTTCATTAGCCAGGGATGTCCCCTGATTGATGCGAATCCACAGATTCTCTGACGAAAAATATCAGGATCTAACCACATTTACCGTAGTCCAAAAACTGTCTTCTCAAGGTAAAAAAATAGCTCAAGTACCCTCAACCTTTCTGCCGTAAATGCCGTATTATTACAATTACGCCACTTCTTTCTTCAACCTAAGGATCTAATGAGTAACGCATTTGCAATACGGCAGTCATGGCAGACAATTCCAAGGTTGAGGGTACTTTGACTGATCTTTACCTTGAGGTGACATTGAAATAGCGGCTCTAAATCATTCAAATTGATATCAACTCCGTCTTGAGAACCAAACAATATCAAGTCCAATCTGCTTAATAAATGTACGAAATAAACATGCAGAGTCACTGTTGGAAACTATTATTGCTCTTCACTTGGTTAAAAATTGAGCGATATGTCTGGTAGTTTCAAATTTATACCAACTTCGCACGTCTGTTTCGCTCTCCTGTAAAGTTCAAACATTTATGACTTAACCTTAAGTGTATTCATCCGCTCAAAAAAGCACTGCTAGCAAAATAAGTTTTCATCACGTCAGCCCGCGGGCTGACGTTATGAAAACAGACAGTGGGTATTCATCACGCCGGCAACCAAACTAAGTAAACACTACGCCTCAAAAGAGATGGGTATAGGTTTTGTTCGAAGACGGGGGCAATTATTGTGAATGACATTAGATTTTGTGGAAGGTATTACTAATTTCTGTTTAATTATATCAAACGGAGATTGTCAGGAATGATCTCAGAAAGGTTCAATTTAGTTAATACACTATCGACTTTTCTGATTTAACGGATTATACGTCTCTCACAAGTCACAAGAGGGCGGAATATGTTTCGTATTTTTTGAGCATTAAGATATCGTTTTTGTCACCATTTTTTTTTTCAAAAATAGATATTGGGTTGTCTAGTTTGATATCTTACCTACCTAATAAAACTTGAATTGTTCCAAAAGGTGATGCTGGTAATGTAATAAAAAAATGGCGCATTCCGGAAAAAATGCTTGCATTGAGCAAAATTTCAGATTGGATGAATCCCTTTAATACAGTCCAACACTGAAGAACTTACAGTCAATGATTTCCCAATCTAAGCCAATGATTTTCCAACCAGTAGATATAGCCCGACGACTCTTTGTGTTTCACATGTTTATACATTGAGGGGAGAGAGGAATTCTTACGAGACTTCTTGCGAGTTTGCCAAACTGCAAATTTAATATGAAGCTACCCTGTATTCAAGGTATTTTTATTCTAATCAAAAATACTCTATACTCTATAAGTGCATCTCCGGTAATTACCAATTATATTATTATTATATTATATATGTACAGGGTGTTCCCGTATATTTGTGCACACCACCTAGAGAGTTTATTTGGAAAAATATTGAAATAAAGTTAATACAAAACATTCATGGTTTTTCATGAACTTACAGAATCTGTTGGCAAAAATGTCAAAAAAAGTAAGATGAAGGAGAAGGTGGTGGGGAGCAGTCAAAATGAGCGAGAATCCACTCTTCGTAGACCGCTCATTTTGACTGCTCCCCACCACCTTCTCCTTCATAATTGCAAGCCAGTCACGAAAATTTTCCACGTAAAAAAAGTAAGTAAATGTCAATTATTGACAGGTTGATGATTTTTTCAAATGGAACATCCTTTATATTATTTCAAATTTTTGTAGACCTTTTTATTATGTCAGGAAGGAAAGAAGTTGAAGTACTCTGAGCAAGTTTATTTAGAAATAACTGGTAAAGCGCTTTCGGCTAATACGCCATCTTCAGTGCCCCAATAGTCAGTGTAATGTGCAGGTGATATTTAACATCAAGATTAAGAATAGCTTCTGAGCCCCTTTTTCAAAGGTGTTTGTCGGTCAGACATAATGGTCCGTTATGGTTCAAAAATTAGTTTTATTGGTATGGTCAATTGATCAAAGGCGGGTACAGGTTTTAAAAAACATTAAACAAAGCACGTACAAGACATCACAACACTTTAAAATTTGATGACTAGTCTAAACTACGCATTTTTTATTTTATATAAACTTGAATTGACCATGAGAGGTGAGAATGTACTGAGTACTGTTCTCTCTTCTCTTACTGTAATCTTGATGTTAAATATCACCTGCACATTACACTGACTATTGGGGCACTGGAGATGGCGTATTAGCCGAAAGCGCTTTGCCAGTTATTTCTTAATAAACTTGCTCAGAGTACTTCAACTTCTTTCCTTCCTGCTATTCTGAGATGAGCAACACAGCCATTCCTTCATATTTTTTTTATTATGTGTTCAAATATATGTATATAAATATTTATTTTTTCCATTTTTGTTCCATTTGGAAAAATCATCAACCTGTCAATATTTGACATTTACCTGCTTTTTTTGACATTTTTGCCTACATGAAAGTTTTGTATTAACGTTATTTCAATATCTTTCCCAATAAACTTTCTAGGTGGGGGGGTGCAAAAATATACGGGAACACCCTGTACATTTTTAGATCACTACTGATAATAAAACATTTTTAATGAGACCCATATTTTTCCATGAACATTAGTTACTAATGTAGACACGATGCAACGAAATTTGTGTACTATTGTTTGTTAATCTTATTTAGATACCTACTATATGTATTATACACCATTATGTTTTGTCTCATATATTTTTTTTTATCTCGGAATTTACCTATACATACGTGGATTTTATCTTTATTGTATTATATTTTTTTGTAGCTGATGCTAAATAAACGATATTATTATTATAGAAATACATCTGGCAACACGACAGAAATGCCTATTTGAGATCAACCAATCACAGCTGATAGTCATTTTAACCAATCATAGCCTGTAGCTGCCTTGGAACACTGTTGTGGGCTTGTTCAAAATTCAATATTTTTGAAGGCCGAACAGCTGATTTATGTGAACAAAACTTATCAATAATCAGTAAAATATAACTGTCCTATAACACCAACGATATTGAAACAAATAAAAAATTAAAACATGTCCTCGTTAAAACACTGGTTAATCCCTTTTGATAAAAAGTGAAAATTCTGAGTGCTTTTAATTTGCAACAAGGCAACGTTGAACGAATTCAACGGACGAGATGTAAATAATAACATGTTTATTATAGGCAACAAATTAAATGGTCAGTATTTCAATTTTATGGACAGTACTCTTTGGCATTATTTTATTTCCCTTGGTCAGTATGATAATAAATGGTCGGTTGAAATAATGAAGCGTCAGTAACATAAAGAAGTGGTCAGTAAAAACAATAAATGGTCAGTATAATAATAAATGGTCGGTTGAAATAATTAATGGTTAGTAATATAAAGAAATGGTCAGTAAAAATAATGAAGGGTCAGTAACATGAAGAAGTGGTCAGTAAAAATAATAAATGGTAGATATAAATAATCAAGAGTCAGTATCATGAAAAAACGATCAAATAAATAGTAAATGCATGGTGAAAATAATGGACAGTCCATAAAATTAATCAAGCGACAGTAAAATAATGAATGGTTGGTCATATATTTTATTTCGTATAAATACAAACATTTTTACAACGGAACGAAACACAACTTAGTAAAGAGAAAACACTCTGCCTTTATGTCATGATGAAGTAGTCAGATAGGTTCCTTTGAGAGGCGGATTTAGTTCGGGTTAGTTAGGGTTAGTTTTGTGTTGGTGATCGAAATTGATAAAAATATGCAGCGGCTCGTTGGTCAGCACTATAGGTTAACATTACAATTATTATTATATGTCATAATTGACGTGTTCTGTATTGGTATCATGTGTATCAAGTTTGGGTTAGTTTGAGTTAGTTAAAATTATTACTGACTATCGCATACTGGCCATTTATTATTTCTTACTGTACATTTGTGGAATTATTACCAGCTAAGTCATACTGACATTTCATAAATTTTTACTGACCATTAGAATCACAATAGTGAACATAAAAATACAGGCCAAATAGTACTTTTACTGCTCGAAAATTCCATTTTTACTTATCATTTTTAACAGAAATACTGAGTCTTCTACAATATCATACTGACTGCTTGTGATATTATACTGTACATAATGAATTAAATACTGTTCAGTTTATTACAACCCTTTATTATAGTGACAAACAATTTGCCCGGAATCTAGGGTGTATGCTAGTTCTAGTGGGTTCCATGTTCTAAGCTTACAGTATAATAATATGATACAGATCATGATACAAAAGTAACGTTATGCCGACTCGTCTTCTCAAATTTTACGCGTCGCGCAAGCAGTCATATGCTGGAGTAGACAGATGACGATATTGACAATATTCACATCGCATTGTGACTGATGTGACCTTAGACAAGGATCTTTCCTTGTCTAAGGGTGTGACCATAGGTATACCGGGTGTTAATTTGAAAACTTCCCACCCCGGTTTTATCAAAAACTACTGATTTAAAAAAAAAAACGCCGAGACACGTCAGAAGATCAGTCAAAGGGGACGACTTTTTAAGTAAAATTTACTTCACCTCACTTCATCCCCCACCCCCCAGGGGCACCCCCTCAAGAATCTTTAATGGGAAAGGGTTTGAAAGGCCTTATCAAGTGCTTTATTATGACGTTTGAATTTTTGAAATCGGTCGATTCGTTTTCGAGAAATTTGAAAAAAAAAACAAAAAAGTTGGCGAATTATTTCTTTATCGTTGTACCTTCAAGTAATTTTTTTGTTGGGTTACGAAATATTTCGTTACCTAGGTACTTGATTATATTTGCTGTAGGTTGTATTTGTGACAATCTCGATATATAACAATTTAGATTTTACTTCCAAAATGGTTTAAACGCTAGGTGAAAGAGTGGAACTGATTCTAATTTATGGTGCCGAAAATCAATGTGCTTGGCGAACTGCCGTCACGTTTAGCGCAAGACATCCGGAGAAGACAACTTCGCATATGTTCTGGATCTTGTTGCTAAATTTACTGAAACTAGATCTATTGCAAACAAAAAACTTGATCAGCGAAGAGTTTTGGATGAAGCCGCCCAGGTTGAAGTCTTAGGCCATTTTGGCATAAATCCGAATACTTCCTTACGCAAAGTTGTTGATGCAACCCGTATTTCATTGGGCTCTGTACACAAAGTTACTAAATAATCCATAAATACCATCCTTATAAAATGCAAATTCACCAAGAGTTAAGTGAAGACGACTTCGATAGGCGAGTTGAGTTTTACGAACGAATGACTGCAGCGATCAATGATAACGCCACTCAGGTAAAGAATATTTGCTTCAGTGATGAATGCGCGTTTTACCTTAACGGATTTGTGAATAAGCAAACCTGCAGATATTGGAGTAATGAAAATCCTCATGCTTTTGTATAGAAGGGCATGCCCAGTATCCAGTATCCCCAAAAAATTAATGTATGGGCAGGCATTTTAGGAAACAAAGTTATTTGGCCGTTGTTCATTGATGGAAATTTGAATGGAGAAATTTATTTGGATATGTTGCAAACTACCATCAATCCCCTTATTATTGAAGCAATCGAAAACCAAATCGATGAGGATGGAGCCCCTTTGCTTGATGAGGCTGAAGTATATTTCCAGCAAGACGGTGCTCCTCCTCACTATGTTCTTCCGGTTCGACTATGGCTAGATGATGAGTTTCCAAACAAATGGATAGGACGAAGAGGACCTATGGAATGGCCTGCTAGGTCACCTGATTTGACGCCATTGGACTTTTTTTTATGGGGTCATTTAAAATCTATAGTGTTTACTCCCCAACCTCAAACTTTAGAGGAACTTCGTCAACGCATCATCGAAAAGTGCCATGATATTCCACAAGATGTTGTTGAAAATGTGCGTCAGGAATTTGAACATCGCCTATATTATTGTATGGCCAATAGCGGACAACATTTTGAACACTTACTAAAAAAGTGATATTTTAGTGTGTTGCTGCTGTTAGGTATTTATTGTGACTTTAAGTGAGGCGGAGTAATTTTTACTTAAAAAGTCGTCCCCCTTGACAAATCTTTTGACGTGTCTTGGCGTTTTTTTTTTAAATCAGAGTAGTTTTTGATAAAACCGGGGTGGGAAGTTCTCAAATGAACACCCGGTATTCATAAACCATATAGTTCAATGGCATATAGGTACCTATAAAACTAGGTATAGGCACGAGAATGAGTTTGAACGACTGCGCATCCAAATTTTCTTAGACACTATGGGGGCAGCCATTTTCTAGGCATGTGTTGCCAATGTGCTCATATGTCAAAGCATTCAAGATTATTTTTGAGCTTTGAAGCATTCGATATGGTTGAAATTGCATAGACCTTTGTGTTTTACGAATAACATGCCTGATAATGACTATTCATTTGTTTTTGTGAAAATGTGCATATCAAAGTGAATCTTATGAAAATTGTCAAGTCCGACAACATTGCCTCGAATTTGGTTTGAATGCAATAATTGCGGTTATGTTGATGTTTTGAATTTGAATATGGATTTTAGAAATCTCAGGATCTTCTGAAAACCCATGCATTCACTGTCGTATTGTGTCATTTTGTTTGATAAATCGTGAATCATTATTATCAGATTATTATTGGTCGATTATTGTTCATTTGGTGTTTGATAATGGTGTGTGTTCAAGATAAAACTGTTTTCAGGTGAAAGTCAACTAATTTTCATAAAGTTTACACTTTTGCAGATATCCCATGATTAGGTTTAAATGATAGGAAGGCGAGTAAACTCGTGCGGTTCAGAAAAAAAAACATATTAAAGGAAAAGGTTTTGTGATCTCAGTGCCCCTATTCTTGAATTTCAGGGAGTAGAGATTATGAGAGAGTTTTGACGTTTCTCCATGAAGTCTAAGTCCAAGTCTAGTGAGAATTTTCTCTATTCACTTTAAAGAATAGGGGCACAGGAGGTGAAAAAGTTACATCGTTATGTTATGATATCAAGTATTCATCTTTTCCTAAATCGTTGGGTTTATAACAACAACAATTTCTATTCGAAGAGCATCGTGGATATCTCAGCAAGCATAGAAAAAAGACAGTGGGACTCTCAATTGACGGAAAACAACGATCACCAATTGCTTCGCTTCGAAACTATCAACATTTCGCAGCTTAAAAAAATTGTATACGGACTCAAGAATAAAAGTACCAGTGATGAATCGTTGAGCGTTAAGTTGGTGAAGGACCTTTTTTGTGTGATTGGTTATGCACTACTCCATATAATAAACACATCTCTTACATCTGGAAAAATGCCTAGTGAGTTGAAGACTAGTATTATAATTCCCATACCCAAAGTTTCCAAGCCAACTATGCCCTCCGAACTCAGACCGATTAATTTGCTTCCAGTTTTAGATAAAATTATTGAAACTTTAGTGTGTCAGCAGCTAAGAAACTACTTTGAATCTAATGAATTACTATATATTGGACAGTCTGGATTTAGAAATAACCATTCGTGCGAATCAGCCCTGCAGTATGTATGTGCAATGTGGAGAAGGGACATAAATGAAGATGGCGTCGTGCTTAGTGTGTTCGTAGACCTGCAACGGGCTTTCGAAACTATTGATCGGGATATCCTTATCAAAAAGTTGAAACTGTATGGTGTGAACAATATGGCGTTAGAGTGGATTAAGGATTATTTAAGCAATAGATTTCAAAGAACTAAGGTAGGATGTAATATTTCTGGTAAAATTGAAAGTGTATTAGGAGTCCCGCAAGGAAGTGTTCTCGGCCCTCTCCTTTTTGTTATTTATGTCAACGATATTCACAAGGTTCTCAATAAATCCTTTGTTAATCTGTTTGCGGATGATACTCTGATTTCTGTATCGGGGAAAAATTTCAGAGAAATTACTGAGACATTGAACAATGAGCTTGTTTTGCTTTATGACTGGCTTTGCAAAAATAGATTAAAATTGAATACGGCAAAAACAAAATGTATGGTGATAGGGTCTAAGGCAAATTGTAGAAAATATGCGGCATCAGGTCTTAATGTAAACATTTGTGATTCGGTTATTACCTTTGTTTCGGAGATCAAATATTTGGGTATTGTGTTGGACCCTCAGTTGACGTTTTCTAATCAAATAGATTATCTATGTAAGAAATTAGGTAAAAAGATAGGTTTCTTTTATCGTGTTTCAAATTGCTTATCGCAATGGGCAAAAATGTTAATTTTCAATACTATTGTGTTACCTCATTTCAACTATTGCTGTTCTCTTCTTATATCCTGTACCCAAGAGGACATACAAAGACTCCAGGTACAACAAAATAAGGCCATGCGTATAATTCTTAATTGCGATAGATATTCATCTGTTACAGATATGTTGCGGACATTGAACTGGCTGCCAATTGTTCAGTGTATAAATAAGGCGAATCTGACTTTAATCTATAAAATAGAAAATAATAAACTGCCTGTTTACTTGAAGACCTTCCTAGTTAGGAGATCTCACTTGCACGAGTATAATGTTCGTTCTAGGCAAAACTTTCATATCCCTTGTGTTAAGACAACTGCATTACAAAAGACGTTATTTTTTGAAGGAGTTCGTCTTTTTAATGCCTTGCCTGAAAATATCAGAAATGCGCCAAGTATAGACATGTTTGTTCACTGTGTTTCCATATATCTGATGCAAATGTATGTAGCAAGTAACTGACATGGACTTGACATATATATGATTTATTTAGTGTATTTTTGTAATAACTAGCCAAGTGCTAAATAAACATGTTTAAACATGAAACCTAGGTACTCACTAATCTGGGAAATCCCATTTGAAAATATTCGGTGGTTGCTTTCTACCAATTTCGATCAACTTTTGTGTGATTTTTGAAAAGTCTCCATTATCATTTTGGTTAGTACCTACCTGAATGAGACGTAATTTTTTATTCAAATAATGATTTCTTCCCAGTTTTTTTTTGTTTTCAAATCAAGATACGCCTTCTAGAGAAATGAAGAGACTTTCTCGTTGTCTTTTCAATCTTTTTAGATGATGAAATAAAAAGAAAGTGGTTTTTTCGAATATTTCCAGAAGTAAGTGGCGTGTTCGACTCCTAAAGTGGACAAATTCTCTCCAATTTAACCTACCCCCATCTCCAAAATCTCATTTTTGTGTACTTTTTACATACGCTTGTAGTCAAAATAGAATGTATTGATCGGCCCTCGTATAGATGACTAGAAAATGGCGGCTTTCAATTGTCTACGTTTTTCCGAGTTCGCGCAGATGTCAACCTCGTTCTCCTTCCTCTATGTTGTTCTTTGTTCTCTGCGCCGAGCCGAGCTGCCGAGCATTCGAACTCGAACCGCCAAATAGGTTCCCGGGTCTTGAAACTTTGTTTACCACCGTGTGTCGGCCGTTTTTAAACGTGTTTCGTGTAAGTTATTACACCAGCTTATGGTATACAGTGAAATATCTTCTTATTATTGAGTGTGAACCATATTTTATCTTTTTTTTTTAATGTGTATTTGAATTTCGGAACCGAATCGGAGCCGACTGACGACATTTTTGTCTGAATAATTCTTTCAGAGAGAATATAACAGTAAACTGTTATATTCTTTCTGAATTCTGTTTCGTCCGACACCCGGACGTAAAACGACGCAACCTGCTATTAACCTTGGGCATACCGGTCTGTGTATATCGTGGTTCGTGGTACAGATTTGTTACATCTTTCATCTTACAAATTATCTTCATTTTAGGCCCGTATTCTTCGTTCATACTTAACCTTCTGTCGGGCGCAGCTGTTCTAGCAGATACAGCAGTTTCTTTTTTGCACGGTGTACATCAGGCTTAAGTGTTAAAATCCCCACCGCCTAGGTACAGTAAATGCCAAACAACTTTCGATTCAGTTCATAATTGCCACCAAGCGAGTTATTATGTGATTTGCAGGTGACCAAATGATTAAACAGAGACAACCTTTTCCGATTTAGCGTGCATTCTTCGCGTTTGCCAGTTTACGTTTCACTCCGGAAAATAGATGAGTGGGGTTATATAGAAACAAATCAAACATTTTCTATTGAATATTCCGAGTAATCAAATTGATCAACTATTTATTTATTCAAGTTTGAGCCAATTTTTTTCATTTATTCAAGACTAAATCACTCGCTAAATCATATTATATTTGGCTAACAAGCATGATCTCATGTGATTTCTGTGTCAATGTGGCAACACCAACACAGCGCCGTCTCATTCTACTCCTAACCTAACCTCAAATTTTGTTTTATTTTGCTGTTTGCTTTAAGTTTGCTTCTCAAAAACTGCAAACTTTTCATTTTTTTATACGTTAAAACCCAATCAAAAGTCCTCATATATTCGATGAAGCTCTCATTCAGTGAAAAAAAGGAAAAGCTTGTGTTTGAATCTGTGACAAAAATGAAGAAAAAGTGCTATGTGTCATCATTGTTATCAGTGGCTTCCGGGTTTTATGCTCTCATATACCAGTGAAACAGTTTATATATTTCGTGACAATGAAAGGTAAACACTCATTATTGTCTTTTATTGTCCAAAATTCATAAACATACTCCAATACAAAAATTCGTAACTTTTTCGAAAAAACACTTATTAAGTCACCTCAAACAACAAAATGTTCAGAAAGGATGAGGCTACAATATTTCAACATAAGAAAAAGTCCATTTGCACCTGTATACTCTTTCTAGGATATTTCACGGAATCGAGGCTTTTGAAATGACTTTTTCGTCTCCAAATTTTTGAAGCACTCGATGGAGAACTTGGACAGGTGGAAATGGACATTCCATAATTTGTGTGTGTATTGGAATATGTTTAGAAACATTAATAACAGAAACAAGCAACAGTACCCAAATCCCAAATCACGGATGTATGAAAACAAGGTTAGGTTACCTAAATGATGCGGCGTTGTCAGCTCGTTCGCAATTTACCTAATAGACTTGTACTTAGTGTACGAGTGATTTCATTGGTGGATGCGCTATAGAGCTAAATAAAATGCTACGCTAATTTCACAACCTGGCAACAAATTTAGAATGGGGCGTGACCAGTCGTTTCATTTGTTGATCAGGATCACGTGTCAGTGACGTAGTTTCCCTGAGAGTATTTTGAATGAAACCGTTAGAAAATTAGCAGATAGTAATCGAGTTTTCTAGAATAGATATGGATAAAAAAAATTGAAAAAATTGTTTTTGGCATTAGTATGCATCAAAGAATTCACAGACAAAAAATCCAAAAAAAAAATATCGTCCCATTGAAGCCGTTCAAATTCTTGAACGCTCCAAACCTGGCGTTTACCTTTGAATGCGTTTAACCGACTTGAACTTGTCTAATTTCGCCGGTGCATACGAAATCTTGTATACGCCGCCGTCAAATCATAACCGGGTTTAAGTACGAACGGAGAATACGGGCCAAAAATCGGTAAATGAAATGTTAGGTGTGAGTTGTGATTATCGCGCACAACACAAAGAACTCTAAAGTAGTTTCATATTATATGGTTGTTGATATGAAATTTACATCAGTGAAAAGAAAAAAAGAACATTCATTATCCGACATCGCAATAAGTATGCAAGCATGAGCGTTTAATCATGCATTGATCCAATGCAAGGCCCACCAAGAACGCCATCATGAAGAGGGGAAAAAGTGGCTATGAGAAAGTGTCATTCATTTTCAAAAATCTTTTGTAATAAACTCAACAAAAGAAATAACTATTTTTCCGAAATTCGTTTTTTCCGGATATCTCCGGAACTACTGGGAACTTTTCAGATTTTGAAGCGGCATATTATGGAGCACCGAAAGCTGCTACATTCTTCTGATTTAACCGACTTTCTATCTCTCGTGGTTACGGAGATGTACTGACCCAAGATCTGAGACGACACAAAAATGAACACGCCGCTTTCGTGAAGGTCGCGAAGTGGCCCATTTTAAAATTTAAACCTATGGGCAGGAGCGGTAACGGCGAACGGCGAGTTTATAAATCCCACTTAACCGTTCAGATATGGCAAGCCGGTCTGCTTTTTATTCAACCCTGCTCATAAAGTATCATAAAAACTGTTTGTATGACACTTTATAAGCACAGATGAATAGCAAGAAAAACGACTTGCCGTATCTGAAGGGTTAGTGTTTGACACTTGGATCACACTCCCACCGGGTGTGACGTTTCTGAACTCGCCCTAGTATACTCAAGTCAACGATTATATTTAGCGTTTTCATGGAGTATGGTATCATGAAAACATTCCAGTTTGGTCTGTCATTAACGTCACTTGCAGCTCGCCGATTGGCTGAAAGTGACGTTACTGACAGACCAAACTGGAATGGTCTCATGATACCATACTCCATGAAAACGCTTATTATAATCGTTGTACTCAAATCAGTCACCAAATCTCACTGAAACAAAACAACTTCAACTTCAAAGTGAATAAAAATTGAATGTAAACCTTACATAATTCTCGTTTTGACAGGTCCGTGAATTGCTTTGATGTAAGGTATACATTCAATTTGTTTTCGAATTGGAACTGTCAAATTTCTGCTTGGCATACGGGAATGATATGCTACCATTTACATCGAATTTGTACTTGATGTCACGCTTACGCCAAATTCAATGTAGATAATACCATATGATTCCTGTTTGCCAAGCGGAAATTTGACAGTTTCACTTCGAGATGGAATTGAATAAACCAGGCATAGATGTTCCATATCGTATGAGCTTTGTGTTTTTTCTTTGAGTTACAGACTCGCGGCTGGATGTAGCTCCCGTCATCGATTTTTAAAATCAAGGCTCCCATGCACTAGCCACAGTGTTGCCGTATCTCTGAAAAGTTGGGTGCTCGGATTTTTAGGGAGAGTGGGGAGCAGGCTGATTGTTTATATTTATGATGGGGTTATTTTGATGTTTCAAATTTGTGTCTTGCATCTTGCACTTACATCTCATCAGAATATTCATAAATACAATTAAATACCTAGCCTCCTTTCGCGATACCATTCCGTTTTGATCATGGGTCTATAATGGATAGTAAAATATAATTGTGCTGTTTGTGAAAAATCATTTTTAACCAATGAAAACCTGAACCGACATTGCAAAAATCATTTAAAGACGAAAATACTAAAGCATCCTCAGGCGAGTATTGTGCCGTGACTACTTCACCACAAGACTGGCAATAAAAAACACTTTTCAGGATATTCTTTTGTGTGAAACATATAGGACTTTTTTTTAATTAATTGCAGATCCAAATTTTGAATATCATCAAAAGTTGGTATATGTTCTATATGTTCTATCCACTTATTAGTTGCAATTAGAATGGTTGCAGATCAAACATCATACACGGGGTGGGTCAAAAAATATAGAAATGGATGAAGGTAACAACAGTAGAGTACCTATCACTTATTTAAAAAAAAATCCGTAAAATGTCGTGAGAGAAAGTTGTCTAGAATTAAAAGTTATGCCTGAATATTAAAGTTGTGACGTAGGTCCGGTTTTTTTTTAAAACATCTGCAATTATCATTGCCTCAAGAAATTTTTTTCTAATAGGTATTCACCTTGAACTCATACATAATTAAATTGATCAAAATCAAATCAGCTCCGTATAACTTTTTTCAAATTCAAGCATTTTTGTGAAATCCACTCAGATTTTTAATTTTTTAGTTCATCTTCGTTGCAATGCAACAATATTGAACAAAACGAATTTCCGCAAAAGATCTTTTCAACATGGTAAACTATCAATAATCATAATGTAGGTAGGTATATACCAATAAACTATCTTATACAAAGTGCAATTTTTGTATTTGATACCATTATACCTACCTGAGTTTATTTAATACAGACCAAAATAATCTAGGGCGCTTTGTTTTGGTAATAAGGCAAAACTCTAGATTCTGTACACCTTTTCTTCATAACGTTTTGCTGTATTTTTTTGAATAAGCGTATAGGTATAGGTACAGGGTTATTCATTATATTTTGACACCCATCTACAGCTCTTATTGCGAGTGATAGAAAAAAACTTTAAATACAAAAGTTTTGGTTATGGGGGTTATGTAGAAAACATGTAGCTTCGTTTTTAATGGAATGTTGATAGTTTATATGATTAAGTTAGTGTTGTGAATATTTGTTGTAGTTTAAAAAAATATATTTTTTAAATTCAAATAGTTTCAAAGTGACTGAACCAAATGCCTACAAACCATATATATTTGAAATCAGATTAAAGAGATCTTTCATTTTAGTCAATAATATACAGGGTGTTCCATTTAAAAAAATATGACTTAATGATTTTTTTCTATGTTATGATTTCGATTTGTTGATTCCGCTATCACCAGAAGATACTACGTGAAAAAAACCAAAACTTTTGTATTTAAAGTTTTTTTCTATCACTCGCAATAAGAGCTGTAGATGGGTGTCAAAATATAATGAATAACCCTGTACATAACCTCAGATCAATATTAATCTGAGTACATAACCCTTGTACAATTTTTATATTTTTTTACCTACCGTGTATGATGTTTGACTTACAACCATTCTAATTGCATCTAATAAGTTTATCGACTATGCATCATCTTTTCGTGATATGTATTTGAATTTTGGTTTTGCAATTAATAAAAAAAATCCCATATTATGTTTTAAACAAAAAAATATCTTGAAATGTCTTTTTTATTGCCAGTCTTGTGGTGAAGTAGTCACAATACTCGCCTGAGGATGCTTTAGTATTTTCCTCTTCAAAATGATTCTTGCAATGTCGGTTCAGGTTTTCATTGGTTGAAAATGTCTTCACAAACAGCACAATTATATTTTACTATCCATTATAGACCCATGATCAAAACGGATTGGTATCGCGAAAGAATAAGGCTAGGTATTTAATCGTATTTATGAATATTCTGATGAGATGTAAGTGCAAGATGCAAGACACAAATTTTAAACATCAAAATAACCCCATAAACATAAACATAAAGATACAGCCTCCCCACCCTCCCTAACAAACTACAATCTACAATCCCAACACCCAACAGTCCCAACTTTTACAGACAGAGATACGGCAACACTGTGGTTAGTGCATGAGCCATTTTAAAAATCGATGACGGGAGCTACATCCAGCCGCGAGTCTGTAACTTATAGTATAGGTTATGTTATCTTTGTTTTTATTTACTGCCAGATATTTTTCGTGTGCAACAGGAAGAGGAAGGCAACAGGTAAAGTTGAATGAAATGAAAATCTACATATTGACAATCATTGTGTTTTAAATCGGAATCATATCTTTTTCACTGAATTGAATTTGGCCCTAATATTTGCAGTTGGTAACCGGGCCACTAACTGTAGGACTGAATGAAAGTCAAAAGCGTATGGAGATTATTGGGGGAGTGAAAAACGAATTATTGATTTGTAAACGAGTTGCCTGGTTGCCCCATATGCGAAAAAACCCAATCTAGTTGGATTTCCCTGGTGCATTAGTCAATGAGCTCGGAGTCTTTATTATCTGAGCACGAGCGCGGATCTCCCTTAACAGCTGGAACACAAAACGGGTGAGTGATTATTATTCTTTCATTTCCTTATTTGATGCTCACTTTCAATTACGACCAATATAATGTATTGTATTGACAAGATTGGTCATTTTCGCAGTTTTATGCCATAATTATTTTCTCAGGTCATTATTCCCCCTTGCCAACCAATCACAAAACTTACCATGCAAACAATTTAATATTTCCTCTTGCAGACAAATCACGTTGAAAATATCAAAGTAATAGTCCAGGAGCTGGCGTTGAAAACGTGCAAGAGTTTTCTAAAGGCTCATATTTTCAGAAAAGGTTGCATTTTAGTGATGGAAACTCACTGCACAGTCAGCATTTCTCGTATATACTTTTCAAGAAAATAACATCAGGCAAAGTGTTTTCTTAAGGCTTAAAAGGCTTTCAATGTCACCTTGAGTGACATTTTAGCCACATAACACCTACAATATAAAGGAAAGTCAAATGGCAACTTGTGACATGTTTTTAGCCAGCAACCAGTAATACATGAAAATGCGTATTTCGCCAAACATCCACCGCAGCGCTGAAATTTGTTTGCTGTCTTGTCCCTGATTGGTTGATCGGTTGTTAAGGAAAGTTTGTTGTCATTGTCAAAAGTTCTTGTTATGGGCTCATTAAATTTCATATTTGTTGAAGTAATCTTTTTGAAAATGGAGCTTTTGTGTTATTCCTATTTGTCATGATTTAGCAAATAAGGGACCTAAGGATAATGCGGAACTTTTCGCAAAGTGGATTTGTGAAGTGCGGAATCCATTACTGCAGAATAAGACTTATGAACAAATCTAAAGATCTTATTTGGTGTGTGATATCCAGAATCCTCCTGGTTTTGAAATATGGTAATTTTTAACCCAATTATTACGAAAAAAATACTTTGATCGATATTTTTTTCAACTCTATCATAATTCTAGAATTATTTGTAGTTGTGGAAAAGTTATTTTGTGATGATTACTAAGATGATTCTTATTTAACCGATGTTGGAATTTCATCTTTGCCGCTCCTCCGCTAATTCGTTTGAAGGTAAATGAAAAAAACAAAAATATATAATTTATTTTTGTGAAACCCAGTTGTCTTGGAAAATAATAACTCAAGAAGATAAAAATCATGTATATTTTAAATGGAACACTTCGAACGCATCGTACAGAGGAAATAATAGGTAGCGAAAATTAATATAGTTGGACATTCTAATTGATCTCAAAATCTTTGTTTTATTATTTGAAAACGAATGGAACAGTCGTCAGCAATAGGTTACTATTCTAACATTGGGTGAATAAGAATAACCATAGTGGATACATTTTGAAATGAATATTCCAGATACTTCCACTCTTGTGGGTATTATCACCATGTCATAGTCAAAAAAAGTAAAAACGCCATAAAAACAACTTTCTCCAAATCATTTATCATTAAAATAGTGTTTGGAAAGTTTTGATTGAAAACGTATCTATTTCGAAATTTGGGTTAAATATGAATACATATTTTGAAACCAGGAACAAAAGCTCAAAAAAATTATAAGCATTTGAAATTGCCGCAGAAATATAGCTGCGACAGAAACCTGCAGATGGCGCTGTATGCTGATGTAGATTTCTGTTTTACCATATCCTGTCATGTGGTTATCCAAACAACCATTGTAGGGCGCCACTTGATAACGTCAAAACTCTCCAACAACCTTTATCATCATTGCAGTTTCCATTATATTGTAGGTGTTATGTGATTTTAGCTAAGGTATACTTAGTGTTGATGTGCATTTCAAAATTAGCCACCAAAAGTGCCGTTTTTCAATTGCGCCACTCCTTTCATCTAGCTAAGAATCTAATGTGAGTGTCGCAATCGAAACACGACACTTGAGGGAGACAAAATCAAGGTCCAAAATAACCTTCAGGTGTACCTTAATCTTAAATGGACATTGAAATATCGGCCCTAAATGAAACTATAAAGTACATGTTGGAAATAGTCAGACTCATTTCTACTGAGACCGGGACCTCGTTAGTCAGCCCTCGATGAAACTGAGAATAGTCATTGCGCGCGGCTTATGGCAATAATTTTGTTTGTGTGCCTTTTCTCAATTCGTATCATTTGCTTGATGGCCAAAAAATGAATTTTTGATTTTTTCAAATCAGAAAGTGTGATGTATACTGAGACTTTAACAGTCAGACAGCCAAATATGGGGAAACCGGACGTCAGTGCCGCAACATAGTGTGACAAAAACATGGTGAATGCGCAAGCCACCACATTGTGTAGAATTGTTAGGAATCGATTGGCTTCTGGTACATTCTAGCAAGGCTAGATGGCGTCGAACATTCTTCGCTTTTCTAAAAATATCTGGATTGTTCTCTCAATCCTGGCGAGGGTATATAATGAGATCCGTCATTTGAAGGAGTTAGTTCAGTTCTGAATACGTCGTGAAATATAAATCGTGAAACATAAATAAGCTGTGATTTTGTTTGTGAATAGTGAGTTCTGTACATAGTGACTTGTAAAATAAATAGTTTAAAGCTGAACAGTGTTTTCTATAGCGAAACTCATTACATTGGTGTCAAAAGTGGGATTTATTGTGTGCTATAGAAACGGACATAAATATTCACTGTGATGGCTGCGAAACTGGTGTTTTTAACCGGATTGAAGGTCGCCGAGTTGAAGAGAGAGCTGGAAGAGCGTGACCTGGATAGTAGTGGTAAGAAAACTGATCTACAAACAAGGCTTCGTGAGGCTTTAATGGAAGAAGGCATGAATCCTGATACGTTCCAATTTGAAGTTCCCGATCCCAACGCAGTAAAAAGATTATTGGAAGAGAAGTTTAATGAATCTTCCAGAGCTATGGAAGAAATCAAGGAGCAATTGGCGGATAACTACAACTGCTTGAAGGCTCATGTAGCAGAGGAAATCGGAAATCTGGAGAAACAACTAGGAGAGACTGCAAAGGCTCTGGAAGACGAAATCGACGAAGTGAGAAGGCAAGTGGCAGTAATCATGCAACAACCGGAAGTTACTTTCGGGAATCACGGTGCGAGTGCCAAGATGGAAGCTGATACCATCAGAATCCACATGAAAGCCCCACAGTTTGATGGCAAACTGTCCTGGAACAATTACCATCGCCAGTTCGAGGCAGCAGCAAGGGCAAATGGATGGACTGGACCGGAAAAAGCCCTGGCATTGACTCTGGCACTTCGTGGGGAAGCTACAGAAATCCTGCAGACGCTCAACACCCAGGAGCAGGAGGACTACGATGTACTAGTCAAGCATCTGGAACTGCGATATGGGCAAACTCACTTGGAGCACGTCTACCACTCTCAGTTGAAAAATCGCATTCAGAAGACCAACGAGACCTTGCAGGAGTTTGAAGCGGATGTTGCTCGCCTTGCACGACTGGCTTATCCAACCACGCCAGAGAACGTTATGGAGAGGCTTGCAGTTCAGGCCTTTTTGGATGGACTTCGAGACCAGGAGATTCGGCAGTCACTGATACTCCATCGTCCCGATAGACTGGTTGAAGCACTGGCCAAAGCCTTGGAACTCGAAGCGGCGAAGCAGTGCTGCAAGCCTCCTACGCGTGTGCAAATGATGGAGGAGAAGGATCATCTGGAAGAAGACACCGTCGAAGCAATTGTGAGGAAAGTCCTCAAGGAAATGGAGGTATATAAGCGAAAGGAGCTGCGATGCTGGAATTGTGGAGAGCTTGGGCATATGCGTGGCCGCTGTAGGAAAGAGATACGGGCACCTGCGTTGGCATGGGAAAAGAATGATCATCGAGCGAGATCAAGCCTCAAGATCTTGGATGGCTTGTCCAGGAGACCAGAGCTTTCTCACACAGCCGAGGAAAATGAAGCGAGCGTTCGCAGGACAACTGTGGTGGATGATTCCTGGCAGTCTGAGGCGCTTCGCAAGGACCAGGAGAAAGATCCAGATCTGAAGCTTGTCATCGGATGGAAACTGGCAGGCCAACGACCAACCTGGCAAAAAGTCGCGCGATTCTCGGCCACCGTAAAGTCCTACTGGGCTCAGTGGGACCCGATGGTTCTTGATGACGGCATCCTGAAGAGGCTGGTGAAGAATCTGGATGGCACGGAAGATCGCAGGCAGTTAGTCGTTCCTGGAAACAGACAGGCAGAGGTGATGAGAGAGGTCCATGATGGCGTCACGGGTGGACATCTGGGTGTAACCAAGACGCTGGGAAAGCTGCGAGAACGGTTTTACTGGGTCAACTGTCAAGCCGATGTGAAGGAATGGTGCAGAAAATGTGCCGTATGTGCGGCAAGTAACGGACCCCAGAAACGGCCAAAAGCTCCTATGCGCCAATACAACGTGGGAAGCCCCTTTGAAAGGATCGCAATCGACGTGGCTGGACCGTTCCCTGAAACGGACAAAGGAAATAAATACATCTTGGTCGCCATGGATTACTTCAGCAAGTGGGCTGAAGCGTATGCCTTGCCAAACCAGGAGGCAGCTACCGTTGCCGATGTCTTGATTAAGGAATGGTTTTGCCGTTTCGGTGTCCCGTTGGAGCTGCATTCGGACCAGGGCAGGAACTTCGAATCGACGCTATTCCAGAACGTCTGCGATGTCTTGAAGATCAAGAAGACAAGGACAACGGCGTTACACCCACAATCGGATGGCATGGTGGAGCGAATGAACCGAACCATCAATCGACACTTGGCCAAAGTTGTCTCTGACCATCAAAGAGACTGGGATCAACATCTTCCCCTATTCCTCATGGCGTACAGGTCAGCAGTTCATGAATCGACGGGCGAAACACCTGCCAAGATCATCATGGGTCGTGAACTCCGGCTGCCCTGCGATTTGAAGTTTGGCTGTCCACCTGATGAGGATGTCGCTGGGGAAGACTACGCAAGTGATCTTCGTAGAAAAATGGACGATATCCATCAACGGGTCCGACTAAACATCCAAAGTGCCAGCGACAGGATGAAAGAAGCGTACGACGTGAAGGCCGAAGAAGGAGGGTTCCAGGTTGGGGATTTGGTTTGGCTTCACAACCCACAGAGGCGACGTGGATTCTCCCCAAAACTGCAAAGTTCTTGGGAGGGCCCGTATAAGATTCTGGATCGAATCAATGACGTCGTCTACAGGATTCGAAAGCCACCACGAGGAAAACCGAGGGTTGTTCACTTCAATCGTTTAGCTCGGTATGCTGGGAACCACGACGATCAGGACGCTGAAGTGAGGCAGATCAGGTTACCCAAGAAAGACATGTCATTGGAAACTTTCATGTCTCTACACTCCAATGGCCAGAAAGTCCAGAATGGCGTTGTCCAAGAAAGGCAGCTGGATTTGTTCAAAGCACCGGCCGAATATTCGTTGGCTCACTGGGTCACTGAAGACCTTGGTATGAGGAGTGGTCTTGCTGCTGCTTTCAAGCGGAAATTTGGACAACTGGAACATCTGCGACGACAAAAGCCAGAGGTAGGGAAGCCGCTCCAAATCACGAATGGGACACGACACCTGTTCTACCTTGTGACGAAGAAGCTCCCACAACATCTGACCACCTACAGTGAAGTCTGGAAAGCCCTCAGTCATCTTCGTGACTTGATGCAGTCACAGGACCTGACTCATTTGGCAATTCCGAAGATGACTAATGACCGAGTGGACTGGCGAGTGGTGAGAAGCATGCTGGAGGTGATCTTCAAAGAAAGCGGTATTGACATCCTGGTGTGCTGCTATCCTTCCCGGAGGACGAACCAGAGGACAGTGGACTGCTACTTCCATAGGACATCAGGCTGCCGGTTTGGGGACAGTTGCCGATACCGACATGAAGGCAACTCGGGACGAATTGCCTTAAGAAGGGGGCAATGTGACAAAAACATGGTGAATGCGCAAGCCACCACATTGTGTAGAATTGTTAGGAATCGATTGGCTTCTGGTACATTCTAGCAAGGCTAGATGGCGTCGAACATTCTTCGCTTTTCTAAAAATATCTGGATTGTTCTCTCAATCCTGGCGAGAGTATATAATGAGATCCGTCATTTGAAGGAGTTAGTTCAGTTCTGAATACGTCGTGAAATATAAATCGTGAAACATAAATAAGCTGTGATTTTGTTTGTGAATAGTGAGTTCTGTACATAGTGACTTGTAAAATAAATAGTTTAAAGCTGAACAGTGTTTTCTATAGCGAAAATCATTACAATAGGTATACTTGCCAAGAAAAAAACGTTAGTGAAAGTGTTTTTTCAAGGCTGAAAATGTTCACAACATTAAATGAGACTATAAAGTAAATGTTGGAAATAGTCAGACTCATTTCTACTGGGACCTCGTTAGTCAGCCCCATATACCTACATATGGTCAGCCCTCGATGAGAGTGGTAATAATGGAAAAAAAAATGTATTTTCGATTTTTTAAAATCAGCAAATGTGATAGAATGAGACTTTAACAGTCAGACAGCGAAACATGGGGAAACCGGGCGTCAGCGCCGCAACATAGGTACTTGTTGAAAACATAACGTCAGTGAAAGTGTTTTCTAGAGGCTGAAAAACAATAAATAAAAATAAGTACATGTTGGAAATAGTCAGACTCATTTCTACTGGGACCTCGTTATTGAGGACTCGACAAAAGTGAGAATATACATTGCGCGCGGCTTATGGCAATAATTGTGCTTTTGTGACTTTTCTCAATACGTTTCATTTGCTTGTTGGACAAAAATATATTTTACATTTTTTTAAACCAGTATAATGAAAAAAATGTAACATTTGCTTTGATAATATTGAAAAATAAAAGAATACAATACCTAATATACGGTTTAAAACAGAAGTAAGTATCTAACCAAACATGAATGAATCAAAAAAATGGTTCTCAAAATCACAACCGTCAGTCTGTTCTTGGCCACTTACCTCATCAAAATTAAACCCAATCGCTTCCAATTCTTCGAAGCCATCTGTCGTCGTGGATGATTCCGAATCAATCTTTTCTGTATTATCAGAAAAATAAAATTCGTGTTCAGTACAAAAACGAAGCACTATTATTTATTTACAGTTTACTCTTACACTGACTGAGACCTAAGAATAAGATGCATAAATCTGTGAAATACAGAATACTGCTCGTTGTATAGTGACCCAGAATAAATTGGTGAAATAAATGATACGTGTTCATGAGTAAAAGACATATGTACTGATGCACAATATGCATCACGTACATGAATTCTATAGTTTTATTCAATGCTTTGAACATTTTCAGCATTTAGAAAACACTTTCTCTGACGTTATTTTTTTGACAAGTACCTATGTTGCGGCGCTGACGCTCGGTTTCCCCATACTTATTTGGCTGTCTACGAATTGAGAAAAGGCACAAAACCACAATAATTATTGCCATAAGCCTCGCGCAATGACTATTCTCACTTTCGTCGAGTCCTGACTAACGAGGTCCCAGTAGAAATGAGTCTGACTATTTCCAACATGAACTTAATAGTTTCAATTAATGTTCTGAAAATTTTCAGCCTTTAGAAAACACTTTCACTAACGTCTTTTTTTTTGACAAGTATGTTGTGGCGCCATAGTATAATGAACAACAAGTAGCGACAGCTCCATATACCTATAAGTGGTAAAATTTCGTTCTGTCTCAGTGACAGAAATTCGCCTCATCTATACACTGCTAACATTATGAAATGTAAAATAAAACTTTACTGTTGCAGATTCCATGATTTCAATGATACGGATACATAAGTGAATTACTTATCAAATTGTACACTACGATTACCCACTATGCAGATCTATGCGAAGTTTCAGATTCTTAATTTAGAAAACAATGTTACATTTCAAAATGTTGGCAGAGTATAAATGAGGCGAATTTCTGTCATTGAGACAGAGAGGGGTTGACGTAAGCTATCGCTACTTGTTGTTTATTATACTATGGTGGCGCTGACTGCCGGTGTCCCCATAATTGGCTGTCTGACTGTTGATCATAGAAAAGTGATTAAAATTATTATATTCACTTTTCTATGCTGTTGATCATTCTACATTACATTTGCCAATTTCGTGTACAGGGTGTCCCATTTTGGGTACTTTTGCGGGGTATCTCCGTTATTCTTATAGATAGAAAGTTGGGGTTTTCGCGACAGTGTGCTACTTTTTCGTGAAACTAGAGATGCCGTTAACAAAATTTTCATAGTCCTTTTAGTTTTTAAGATACAGGGCTAAACTGAAAATGTTGCATTTCAAGGTACCCCTCGTATCTAAACTATCAGATAGGTTATGGAAAATGTGAAAACTGTTTCTTTTATAACTTTTTCCGTAGAACTCGATTCTGCCTTTTCAAAAATATATAAAAGTATGCACTTTTAAAAAAAATTTTTTAGCCTATAACTTTTTGACCTGACCCTGTGTCCAAATTCCGAAGGCAAAATCGAAAGTTATATACTTTTCCCGTGGAACTCGATTCTGCCTTCGGAATTTGTATACAGGGTCAGGTCAAAAAGTTATAGGCTAAAAATTTTTTTTTCAAAAGTGCATACCTATATCCAAATATGCTTCGTTAAGCCTACAGAGGGCGCCAAACATTAAAAAATAAATGGTTTTTCCTACATTTTTCGAAAACGTGCAGATCGGGGGAGAGATTACTGCTGAGGAAAGTAGGCTTTCTCTCGGCTGTTCTACTTCCCGGTTTTCAAAAATTGGGCCCCTGTGCGTCGCAAATATGGGGTCGTTGTACTATATCGAAATTAAAGCTTATTTTGTGTAGAATATAATATAGCTGTGGGTTTGTAAATAGAATTGGCCACATGAATTGGCCAAAATAATGCCAAACATTCAATCTAGGCTTTTTTGAAATAAATGTCTCCATCAACCTGACCCCAACGCCGAATATAGGTCACAGAGAATTCAGAATATTGAGTCTAAAATGAATGCGTGCTGCTTGAAACAAATGCGGCGTTGCAAGATGTACGATTGATGGTATTTTTACAATAATTACTAGCTCAATATGATCAACGATAGATAATCGATACATTCAGGTTGAAATACAGGGTTTCATTTTGTGAGAAAACGCTTGGACATGCCGATTTTCATTTTTGATTGCGATTGTTTTTGGCTCGGTTTTTGGTGATAATTTTATGTATACTTACAGGGTACAGGGTGGACCATAAGTTACGACCATCAACTTCACTTTTTCAATAGAGAACCCCCTTTTTTTTATTTTATTTTCGAAATCTACAGGGAAATCAAATTAATAGGATGATGATAATGTGTACAGGTTAGACCAAAAATAAGTCGTCACCAACTGATTTTTTTCAAATGGAAACCCCCTTTTTCATTTTCGAATTCTACATCAAATTCCAAGTAAGTTTCATGTACCATGACTTTAACCCAACCAAATTTACGATTGATCAAATGGACTGTGTTTCTGAGCAATCGTACGTTTCTCGGTAACGGTTGGGGTTAGGTTAAGGACATAGTTCATGAAACCTACTTGGCATTCGATGTAGAATACGAAAATGAAATGAAAAACGGTGGTTTCCATATGAAAAAATGAAGTTTATGATGGTAACCTATTTTTGGTCCACCTTGTACACATAAAATTATCAACAACATATTACTTGGCTTTTGATGTAGAATAATTCGAATATGAAATTGAAAATGGGGGTTTCCATTTGAAACAATGAAGTTAATGGTTGTAACTCATTTTTGGTCCACCCTGTATACATAAAATTATTATAAAAAAAAACGCGGTTAAAAATAAAAATCGACTTGTCCGAGCGTTTCTCCACAAAATAGAGCCTTGAATTTTGAATGAATTTATTCCAAGCTACGCGAGTTAAGCGTAGGAATCCCGATATTGACTTTTTAAAAAGCAATTTATTACTGAACGGAGTTACAGCAAGAGCGTCAATCCATAGCTTAACTTAATTATAATGAATTACATATAAAGAGTGTTCAATAAAAAATACGATCAAGTCACCTATGGATTGCAATTCTTCCAAAAAACGTATGTCTTGGTTAACATCGCAATTATGACATGACATCCACTTTCTAACCTTCACAGATGCCATGATGACAAACCATACAAACTAGCCACGACCTACGTTCATGACAGGAAAAGAAATCCAGAGGTGACTTGATCGTATTTTTTATTGAACACTCGTTATTTATAGACTTGGGATGATTAGTCAGCTATATTAATGTTAACAATACAATTCTACAGCTTGTTCACTGCTTTCTTGCGGTTACGTCACAGTATTTGACGATTGCCAGTATGTCGTAGATTGATCGCTCCACATGTGACATTTGTCAAATTGATCCGAAAGACCCTCGTCCAGACGTACGTGATTTTTTTTTCAATGTGTAAGAGAGAGACGGAAAAGTATGACGTAACCGCAAGAAAGCCGTGAACAAACTATAACTACTACTACGCTTGGTCAGCTCTTAGGAGACACGTAATTCCTCCCGTCGCGTCGTAGAGATGAACCTACTGTGAATCTTATGATATTATCCTAATATCATATGACAATCTTTGGTTGGCTTGGTGACATTAGTATGCTTGCTTCTTGATCTTCATCCCTTGAGGTTGGCTTAGTTTTCTTGGGGTTCCTTCTTACTTTCTGGTATACCAGAAGGCCAAGGGCTGTAATCAAGAAGATGTATAGTGACAGAGTGCAGAAACTAAATTTGTGAAAGTAGATTGGTTGGTTTAAGACATTGTCCAGTTTTTTGTGTTGCATTTCGAGATTTTGTGGATGTTTTCCACTTCGTTCAAATTTACGGAGTTGAGGTGCAAAATGTTGAACTCGATTGACGCATCACTCGAGGTTAATTGTTGTTGTTTATTTGCGGCAACTCGATCTTCTTGAAAAGTCTTTTGGAGTCTTTAGCACGAATTTTCCGACGCGTAACTCGCACTTGAGATTTAACTCGATCAGGTAAGTCCCGTTCAATGGAAAAATGTCTTTGTTAGGTCCGCACTGTTCGGTAGCTACTATTTGGTCTGGCGCTATTACCACCCACTTTTGTAGTTCCAATTTATTTACTTCAATGTCTTGAATTTTGATTTTCATTTGGCTGCATTGGGATGTGTTTTGGCTGTATTTCAACATCTGGACGACGCAGGGGGCGTTTTCGTCTGCTGGCAGTGGATTTTGTTCTACGCAAAGGTATTCTTCGGGGATCACTTCTTGGCATTGTTGGTTGAATCCGGCGTACTTCAGCTCATTTAAGTAGGATGAGGAATTTGGTTTGTGGAAGTATCAGTTTGTGGGAATTTGTAGATGGGGTAGGTAGAGGGTAAAGATGGTAAAGGATGTATTTGTTGACCTCTACAATTGGCAATTCGATTATAGAAATCACTTTGTTCTCTTTTGAATAGCTCTCAAGACTTAATTTTTTTTCAAAAAGGAGAACGTGTTCTATGATTGCGGAAAATGGGAGCTTGCCCATGTTCAACTAATTTAATCCGCTTTCGATTGATTGAATTTCGTAAAGTAATCACAGAACACATATACAAAGTTTAGAACAAAAACGTAAATGGAGGGCGGGGCCTAAGTGAAAGCTTTGATTCGCATCCACGGAGAGGCGCTGATGTGCCTGAAGTTCGTAACATCTTGAAAAGATGGCGGTATGAGGAATGCCACATGACAGCTTATTAGCTTGTCATGATGATAGATGAAGTCATTTGAACGTCACCCTTTATCTTCATGTTGTCTTTCATGCTTTGATTCCTCTCTAAGTGAAAAAATGCCCTGGTAATCCTCATCAAAAAACCTATAAGAACGCAGAATACAACCCGGAATACTAGAGGCTCATCAATGTTCCCGCCGCCATCGGAAAAGTTCCGGAGAAATGCATCCTCCACAAAATAAGGAAAGTCACGATGGCAAAAAAATTTCTACCTGCAGAACATATGGGATTTCGCCCAGTGTATTCTACAACAAATCAAACAGAGGCTAAGTGACACCATCCTGAAAAGGTCGAACAAAGGGAAAAAAAAGAAAAAGTGTTCCTCGACGAGTTTCGTACTGCCCAGCCGTCCCACACCACATGAAGCCATGCACCGCTACCGCTCCCCGAGACCTCCAGAGGGAGTGGCATTTTCTCATAGTCATCATCAAACAGGCTCAGCGCCCCGCAGCGTAGATAGGAAGCCCACACTGACCCCATCCCCAGATGGTGCTGGACATTCAAGAAAAACCGAAAAAACTACATCTATTCCAAGTTTTTGTCTTTATTTAAAAAGCTGGGTTTATACAACATTTTACATAGTCGTAATCATAATCATAGTCATAAGCACAGTCTTTATCATAATCATAATCATAACGCATAAGAAGGTGGTTTATCCATAGTTTATACATCACAGTCAAAGCATAAAAATTGAAGTCATTTTCACTACTGTCATTTGTCTTTCAAAACTGGCAATACATCAGTGGTATGTTGACATTGATTTGTTTTTCTAACCTTCATAGTTTTGGCGCGAATTCTGTGGTTTTGGTGTAAAATCGTCTGAAATCACCGAGTTTTGATAAATATGAAAATCGTTCGCAAGGAAAAAGTGAAAATAATAGGCTTGGCCTATTTATTTTTAAGTTTTGCCCAGATTACTGGAAATTTTTCCACTGCTTCAATGAATAATCCTTCTCCTTCAGCGAAACTCCCCATGATTCCACAATCCACAACAACAATACATAAATAAGATTCAATGTTACAAGTCATTCCAATGATTCCAAATTCGCCACAAAATCAACTCAAAAATAGTGAAAATTGAAATACACAGACAAACGCTTGTCAACTAACACCATATTCACTTTCCACAAGTGCCAGGTTCCCACTCACGTTCCACTCCACAAATCGATAAACAAATGACTGTCGAACATTATTACGCCTGCGCAGTTCCATTCTCGTCATAATTTTAGTCTTAAAAGATGAAAATTACCAACTCTCAAGGTCAGTAGTTATGCTTATGATTATGATTACGACTGCGACATGTTGTATAAACGGGTACATAAGAAAACCTGTTTTCAACTTTTGTGATTATGACTATGATTATGATTATGACTATGTAAATGTTGTGTAAACCCAGCATTTATGAAGACATTTTCAACGTCAAAGTCAATGTCGGGGGAAAGTCTATTTTGATGACCAGAATAAGGTATTAGACCTACCGTCGCTATTATGAGTGGGAATGAACTCATATTGTATATCTTGAATCCTATTGATATGGACTACATGCTCTCAAATATCCAACCAACCCTTTTGTAGGGGTAGTTTACTCCTGGATTTTTTTACATAATTGGTGCGACCATCGCTATTAGAATTAGGAATGAACTCATATTGTATATCCTGAATGCTATTGATATGGACTACACACTACCACTCTCAAATATCCAACCACCTCTTTTGTAGGGGTAGTTTACTCTTGGATTTTTTCACATTATTGGTGCGACCATCGCTATTAGGAGTAGGAATGAACTCATATTGTATATCCTGAATGCTATTGATATGGACTACATGCTACCACTCTCAAATATCCAACCACCCCTTTTGTAGGAGTAGTTTACTCTTGGATTTTTTTACATAATTGGTGCGACCATCGCTATTAGAAGTGGGAATGAACTCATATGGTATATCCTGAATGCTATTGATATGGACTACATGCTACCACTCTCAAATATCCAACCGTTCCTTTTGAAGGGGTAGTTTACTCCTGGATTTTTTTACATAATTGGTGCGACCATCGCTATTAGAAGTGAGAATGAACCCATATTGTATATCCTGAATGCTATTGATATGGACTACATGCTACCAATCTCAAATATCCAACCACCCCTTTTGTAGGAGTAGTTTACTTCTGGATTTTTTTACATAATTGGTGCGACCATATCGCTATTAGAAGTGGGAATGAACTCATATTGTATATCCTGAATGCTATTGATATGGACTACATGCTACCACTCTCAAATATCCAACCACCCCTTTTGTGGGGGTAGTTTACTCTTGGATTTTCTAACATAATTGGTGCGACCATCGCTATTAGAAGTGGGAATGAACTCATATTGTATATCCTGAATGCTATTGATATGGACTACATGCTACCACTCTCAAATATCCAACCGTTCCTTTTGAAGGGGTAGTTTACTCCTGGATTTTTTTACATAATTGGTGCGACCATCGCTATTAGAAGTGGGAATGAACTCATATTGTATATCCTGAATGCTATTGAAATGGGCTACTTGCTACCTTTCTCGAATATTCAACCACTCCTTTTGTAGGGGTAGTTTACTCTTGGATTTTTTTACGACCCCTGTCACGGCTAATTTTTTTGATCGACTATTCATCATCTATTACTTTGATGATTGAAGTTTCATTCAAATCAGTTCTCTGCATTGAGATTCTGGTGAATATGTTATTCGCAATAACCAAAATCGCCCATTGCCCGAATTTTTTGTCCACAACGCCCTAATAGCCGGATATGACAATAATCCCATGATACGTTGAGAAGATATTCAGTTAGCAGAAATGATCAACCACAACGCGTTATGGATATATTATAACATCCTATGAGCGAAATTAATGTTGCGTCTGAAAAAGAAATACGGCACAAAGTGAAACAAACAATCGACAACTTCAATTTCGCTTTTCGGATGTTACCTTCGACCATACATACATACATACCACTCATTGTGGTTAATTATTTCCGAAAGAAAATCTTCCAAACGGTATACCCATAACGCCTGATAACGCGTTGTGGTTGATTATTTCTGCTAACTGAATGTATTCTCAACGTATCGTGGGATTATTGTCATATCCGGCTATTAGGGCGTTGTGGACAAAAAATTCGGGCAATGGGCGATTTTGGTTATTGCGAATAACATATTCCCCAGAATCTCAATGCAGAGAACCGATTTACAAACGGCTGTAACTGCACTAAGCTTATAGTGTTTTCGATTGGGAAAACAAGGGTTGCACTGGGTTTGATCTCGGGCAAAACCAGTTATGATGAAAATTTGCTCTAGGGCAATCCCAATCGAACATACATTTTTCATCGTATGCTATAATACTGCACGGTAAAATTCCGATTGAATTGAAATTGGAATCATTAAACTTCTTGAAAATCTAATATTATGTTGTCTCTGCGTAGCGGCTGAAGTGCCTCTAAAACTAAACTAATTAGAAGTCCATTTCTCATTGCCAAATGACAAAATCTTGAGACCAATCAATAGTTTTGTATTATATAGATCATAGATACTAGGAAACATTTTTTTGAGAAATTAGGTATATGCACCAGATTTTAAATGAAATTAATTTAGTTTTGAGTAGGTACTAGTTTTCCATGAAAAAAAAAATACTGACGCCAGTATTTCTTTTTTTCCGGCACTACTAGATTCCAACAATAATAACTAACTCGAAATCTGTTGTCCACTCACAGAATCACCTCACGCGACGTTTATATCCACCATTTTTCATGTTTTTTTTTCAATTTGGCTAATGCACTGAAATTGCACTATACCAGCACGAGCTCAAAGACCTTGTGCCGAAAAATCTGCACTGCGTGCAAAACTCATTGACCCGGTTTCCCAATCGAACATACAAATCCGCTCGATTTCTACCAATCGAAAACGCTATTAGTTGTTCACAGTTAAGCTTGAGCTTATGTATATGTCACAGTGAAACCTGGTAATCAGTGAAAGCTAACTTTTACTAGGAAAAGTAAGCTTTTCCTGATTTGGAAACATTCAGCTAGTGAAAGTTGAATTCGATCGACTTCATCATACTTTTACTAGTAATTGTTAGCATTCACGTAACTTTTCTAGTGAAAGCTGCTACACTGAAAATTATTATCGTAATTATAAATATCCTTATTGGTCCGAGTTGGAATTCGCCGACAGATTAGACGATCTGGAAAATACGAGACTTATGATTCGCAGGTGTACAATGTGAACATTGTTCAGATACCGTATTATAGAAAATACTCAAGTATTCTCAGTAGGGGTTAGTCTGGGTTAGTTTGGGTTCGTTTGGGTTAGTTTGGGTTAGTTTGGGTTTGGCAAAAATTTTGATGTCGCGTGAGCGACATCATTTAGTGCCCCGTGCACCTTGGGTTAGTTAAATGGCGGAAATAAGTTTTAACAAGAACTTTTCCTAACTGCTTTCAGTAAAAGTTGATTTGATAAACATTCACTAGTGAAAGTGTACAATATTCTTCAAAATTCAACATTTCCTAACGGATCAAGTGATTGCTAGCATCAACTAGTAAAAGCTAGCTTTCACTGAATTCCTAACATTCACTGTAACATATACAAAAAATGAGTAAACCATGATTTTTGAAATAATAAGTACTTGGTTTTAATTACATAGGACTGGACTGTTCTTACTAAAGAGATGCAAATAAAATTTATAACAAAATCTGGGTAAGTATCGTTTTCACCGATCAGCTTAGCACAGCTCTACCAAGTGCAGGCAGGTACAGGTCGCGCTTTTCACGAAGCAACAGAAAAGAGGATAAGGATAGAGAGATAGTATAATCCCTTAATCATTAAATGAAACTTCAATCATCAAAGTAATAGATGATGAATAGTCGATCAAAAAAATTTGCCGTGACAGGGGTCGTGAAAAAATCCAAGAGTAAACTACCCCTATAAAAGGAGTGGTTGAATATTCGAGAGTGGTAGCAAGTGGCCCATTTCAATAGCATTCGGGATATACAATATGAGTTCATTACCTCTTCTAACAGCGATGGTCGCACCAATTATGTGAAAAAATCCAAGAGTAAACTACCCCTACAAAAGAGGTGGTTGTATATATTTGAGAGTGGTAGCATGTAGTTCATATCAATAGCATTCAGGATATACAATATGAGTTCATTACCACTTCTAATAGCGATGGTCGCACCAATTATGTAAAAAAATCCAAGAGTAAACTACCCCTACAAAAGGGTTGGTTGGATATTTGAGAGTGGTAGCATGTAGTCCATATCAATAGCATTCAGGATACACAATATGAGTTCATTCCCACTTCTAATAGCGATGGTCGCACCAATTATGTAAAAAAATCCAAGAGTAAACTACCCCTACAAAAGCGGTGGTTGGATATTTGAGAGTGGTAGCATGTAGTCCATATCAATAGCATTCAGGATACACAATATGAGTTCATTCCCACTTCTAATAGCGATGGTCGCACCAATTATGTAAAAAAATCCAAGAGTAAACTACCCCTACAAAAAGGGTGGTTGGATATTTGAGAGTGATAGCATGTAGTCCATATCAATAGCATTCAGGATATACAATATGAGTTCATTCCAACGACTTCGGGTTTGAAGTCGTTGGTTCATTCCCACTTTTAACAGCGATGGTCGCACCAATTATGTAAAAAAATCCAAGAGTAAACTACCCCTACAAAAAGGGTGGTTGGATATTTGAGAGTGATAGCATGTAGTCCATATCAATAGCATTCAGGATATACAATATGAGTTCATTCCCACTTTTAACAGCGATGGTCGCACCAATTATGTAAAAAAATCCAAGAGTAAACTACCCCTACAAAAAGGGTGGTTCGATATTTGAGAGTGGTAGCATGTAGTCCATATCGATAGCATTCAGGATATACAATATGAGTTCATTCCCACTTCTAATAGCGATGGTCGCACCAATTATGTAAAAAAATCCAAGAGTAAACAACCCCTACAAAAAGGGTGGTTCGATATTTGAGAGTGGTAGCATGTAGTCCATATCGATAGCATTCAGGATATACAATATGAGTTCATTCCCACTTCTAATAGCGATGGTCGCACCAATTATGTAAAAAAATCCAAGAGTAAACTACCCCTACAAAAGGGGTGGTTGGATATTTGAGAGTGGTAGCATGTAGTCCATATCAATAGCATTCAGGATATACAATATGAGTTCATTCCCACTTCTAATAGCGATGGTCGCACCAATTTTGATCTGGTCATCAAAATAGGCAGACCCCAATGTCGGTGCTTTTATGTAAAGGGAACTGTATAATATATTACAGAAATCTTCGAAAATACATTATCCAAGTCTGATAGTTCGATTCGCATCCACTTCATTCCGTGGCGCATTGTTCCGTAAAATTTTATACGTCAGTTTGTCTTCTAAACTTTGTATATGTGTTCAGAGTTTTGAGAATATCGAAGTTATAAAAGTTCTGATTTTTTTTTTATAATTAGTTGAATTCTCAAGAGAGGCAAGTACTTTTGTAAATTTAATTTGTAAGGTAGTGTTGTATGAATGTCCAGGAATTGATTATGTTTTGTGAGTTTCCTAGTTTTAGGGGTAGCAGACCGGGATTCTCGTCAAGGTTGTGGAAAACTATTTCTGAGGAGGATCTTTGGAAGAACCTGCAACAACGGGAGTTTTTAGTTCCTTAATGTGTATATTCTCTTCTTTTTTATTTGATTTGTTTTTCATTTTGACTTTATTGTTGACTCACAATTCTGTGAAATCAATCAATTTGTTTCTTGATGTTGTCGTAAAGATGTTTAAGTTTCTCTTTGTGGTTATAAACTTAGTCAGTGTAGAATGAGGTATCAATTAAGTCTGAAGGGTCTCGTGTATTAGTATGACCAAAAGTAATATCAAAAGGGGCAAATCTTGTTGCATAATAAATGGAGTTGTTGTATGCAATGAGGGCATACTTCATTAAAGATGTTACATTTTCGTTCTTGAAACATTCTCTTAGAATTCTCAGGTGTTTTATAATGGTCGAGTGAAACCTCTCTTGAATATCTGGGAGGAGAACTTTTGCGGGAAGTGGGCGTGACCTCACAATCTGATTATTAAATTTTGTTGTTGAAGTCGATTTTGTGTGCTGTTTGTAAGATGTTTGTAGATGATTACAATCCTATTATGATCTAGAAGATGTAGAAGACACTGAAGAGTGTATGGAAATAAAAAGGATGATTTCTGGGAGCATTCCCGGGAGTGCTCCCGTCACAGACATTCAAGAATAAGGGGCCTGGAGAGTTCGATTCGTGATGGAAGGGGGTGGTGAAGTGAATGTCAATTTTATACGCCTTTAAAAGTTCTTGAACGGTCGTGCTTTTAAATTCGGGGCCGTTGTCCATGATTACTCTTTTTGGAAGACCATAAAAAGAAAAATATTGAATAAGGGTGGAGCAAATTCCGATGGCATTTTTTTCCTTGGCCTAATTTAGAAAATGTATCGATTATGGTGAGAAAGTCTTGGTTATCGAACTTGAACACGTCGATGTGAAGTAATTGAAAAGATTTTCCAGTTGTTTTTGTGGAAACTAAAGAAACATACGGAAGTTTTCGGCCGTATTTGGAGATTTGACAGATGTGACAGTCATTGATATATTTAGTGTCATCACCTTTCATAGAGGGCACATAGAGGGCCAATAATAATTGTTCGTTAATTTCTCAAGTGTTTCTGTGATATCGCGGTGATTGCATTTTCCTTCGTGCTGGTGTTTAATAAGGAGGATTCGTTGTTCTGCTTCTTTAGCGGAGTTAATTAATTTGGTACATTGAATCGATTTTAGCTTATAGTTTGATTGTATGTTTCGTTAAATTCCAGGTACATGATGGAGTCATCGTGAAAATATAAATGATATGTTTTGTTGTCCGGAATATATGTCCTTATGAGTTGAATGATAAGTTGAGGGTTTGATTTTTATGTTCCAAATATTATGCTTAGTTCCGGGTTCTTGAATGGTAAACTGTTTCTGAGGACGAGGGGGAACTATCTGGATGTCTTGCAATATTTTAATTTTGTTTTGGTTTTATTTTGGAATTTCTATGGATTTTATGGTGTTTATTATGTCGCAAAGTTCTGGTGCGTCAGAGTCGAAACTTCTGTCTAGGAATTTATCTATGTCTTTGTCAATGTTGCCAGGTTGTTAATTATACTTTCGGTTTCTAAGGTAATTATTTATACAGACACGGGAAAGGGCGTCGGCATAGGTATTTTGTTTGCCCTTTTTATAGACTATTTCGTAATCAACGGACAAGTTTGCTGTTGGGTTCTTTTAGGTTAAAATGCCAAACCAAGGGTTTATAGTCTGTATAAATTTTAAATTTCCGGCCGAACACCAGTTCACTCAGTTCACCAGTTCACTCAGATGGTTTTCTCACCTCACTCGAAAGTTTTTGTTCGCGGTCGAAAAATTGTTGGAACAGACCTGTTCCGAGATTTTTTCTTCTCCGTTCGACCGAAGCACCAACTGCGCCAATTAAGAGTGAGGACCACGATATTGATTTTATTTTAAGCAATTTATCACTGAACGGAGTTACAGCAAGAGCTTCAATCTATAACTTAACTTAATTATTGTGAATTACATATTTATAGACTTGGGATTGTTAATCAGCTATATCAATGTAAACAATACAAAACTACTACTATGCTTGATCAGCTGTTAGGGGTAACGTAACTCGTGTTCTCACTGTATACGACGACACCCAGACTGGGTTTTATGATACCTTTGACCGTATCATAAAAACCTTAAGATATTTATTTTTCTCCCAGATTAATGCAGATGCGTAGAATAGTTATTTATCAGAAGTAGAGATGAATTCAAAGAAGTTAAAATCACAGAAGTAGAAATAAATTCAACTCGGCAACGTTGCTTTATCTCAATCTATCGATCCACGAATGAACTGCGCCGTTCCTTCTCCGGATGCAAGCAGCGACGCCGATGATGCGTCATTATTTTTTTTTAAGCCGGTTGGCGAACTTCAATGCTAGTTTATGCCCTCAAAAATCGATTAAATTAAAAAGAGATAAAATACGGGTCTAAAATGTTTGATTATATTTTCAGAATATGCAATAAAAAAAGCAACGACCCCATTGTGCTGAATGTCAGATTCAACACACAACGCAAATATTTACTAATGTGGAGTGTGGAGTCCACATTGTACACACGACTGAAGAGATACAGGGTCGGTTAAATGGAGGCAAAAGCTGTGCATTTTTATCGAGATTTTTATGCTCAACAAAATGTAATTTTCATTTTCAAAAAATAATACTACTAGGTACGCCCGAAGATACTTGAAAAAAAAAAGATTTTTTGCTACTCTTTCATTGCCACTTGATCTCCTCTTGAAGATGGCGGTATCAAATTAAAAATCTGACTTTTCGTCTGTCAGCGGCCATAATCAACTTTTTTATTTTGAATATGGCCCTGGTTTATAAACAAGACTTTAATTGATTTTATTTTACTTATTTTTCGATATCCGATGGAGTGGTTTATTTTCTTTTTTCTCGAAAATGAAGTGAGAGACGAAACCATATCAAAAGGCAAAAAAATAATATTTTCAGCTCGTCAATCCTCGAAAATATAATTTTTTTAAGTCAGGCGGGAGAAGAAACGGTCCACAAAGATTGCTCGTGACCGGGCTCGTGACTCTACTCCCGTGCAGTCCTTTAATTTGTTTTTTCCGTTTGTTTAAAAAAGTATTTGAACTTCCCCTACCCCTTTATTTTGATAGGTAGATAAAAACGTTTTAGACAAAAAGTGTACGTTAAAAGTCAGTAAATATGAAAATAATATCATCGTTTTTTTTCTATTTGTCTAGTGTTGGTTGTTACGCCCTTTAGTGACCATTTCAGAAACTTGGAAATATTTTCCAGGTTTTTCTCTTGGCCGTTTTAGTCATATTTTTTTTTGCCGCAAGCCTCCACGATGAATAGTTTCCCAGATACAGTACCTCGCATTCTTAGTTGCCCACCCTGTACAGGGTGTTTCCGTATAATTCGTCTGCAGACTAACTCGCTTATTATGCAAGATAGATAGGGACTTTGAATACAAAGTTGGTAGGTATCAACATGAACCACCAGAAAAAAATACATTTTTGTATACCGGGTGCACGAGAAAAGAGTGACAGACACAACAAGCATTTTTTTTTAATGGAACACGCTATATATTATTTTATAATCAAATAGACATTATTTTTCTGATCTTAAAAATATACAACATGTAGGCATTCCTTCCAGCCGTTTTTAAAATATTATTATTATTAATAAATTGATATCATAAAATGCAATTATTGAATATGCCCGCCATTATTCACAACACATTTTCTTAAATGCATTTTATGATATCAATTTATGAATAATATAATGTATTCACTTGTTATATTCGATGTTTTAGATTATTGGAAGGATAAAAATTAATAAATAATGTTCAAACAGTTATTGTAGTCATAGATACTAAATTAGGCAATGCAAAAAAACCAACTTTAAAACTCAAATATTTTGAAAAAAGCTGAAAGGAATGCCTACATGTTGTATATTTTTGAGATCAGAAAAATAATGTCTATTTGATTATAAAATAATATATAAAGTGTTTCATTTAAAAAAATGCAAGTTGTGTCTGCCACACTTTTCTGGTGCACCTGGTATACAAAAAAATACCAACCTACCAACTTTGTATTTAAAGTCCCTATCTATCTTGCATAATATGCGAGTTAGTCTGCAGACGAAATATACGGAAACACCCTGTACATGAGTGATACGTAATTGTATAGTTTAAAATGGATGTTTGATGCTATGACAAAACCCTGTTTAACGTTAAATATTTCTCTTTCAAGCATAATGGAAGCCCGTGCTGAACATCAGATAACCAAAATGTATCGTAGTATTTACTCGTTCACAACTTCAGTAGGTGTAGGACTGTTGATTCTAGTTCTTTTTTGGATCCTGCATTACAGAGGTGGATTCGCTTGGCAATCCGATCCAAGTCATCAATTTAACTGGCATCCATTTTTCATGTTACTAGGCATGGTATTTCTTTATTCTCAAGGTAAGTACTCCGTCCAAAATTTGAAAAAATGATAATAAATATCAGCAGTTTCTTTTGAGTAATTTTCACATTCTGTTATTTTTTTGTCTCCCGGTATATTTGAAGGTTTTTTTTTCGACAGTTGTTATTTTTGGACCAAGCAAAAACTTTTATCGATAATGAGTTTTTGTCGTATCTTTATATTTTTAGTCCATTTGTCCGCTTGTAACACATATTCGGAAACATGACATACTACGTAACTGGAACGGACCCGCTTATTATTAAAAGTGAGGCAGGTAGAAAACGCAATGGTTACAAGTATCTATCTATTTCTAATTCCTTGGCCTGTATGGACAGAAATCACAATAATTCGCAAAACTAAGTAGGTAGTGAATTCTCACCAAAAAGATAATTTATCTAATTCCTGGTATTGAGTTCGACAAAGATATTAATTATGTTACCTTAGCATTGGACCATCTCTGCTATGACTATCCTCTGGAGTAATATGTTTCGGGGAATAGAGTACTTTTAGTGTCAAAACGTTATTTCAACTTTCAAAATAAGTAAGTAGGTATGTATAACTTAATTTTTGATAATTATCACTGTGCCGATTTTCACCCGATGTAAATCTAAAAAATCTCAAAGAACAATTTTTAGACGTGCTGAGGCACTCAACAGCAGCACAGTAACGCAATCATTTTCTTGATAACGATTTCAAATGAGACGTTTGGCATCCCGCAATCAATAGAGAATTTGCACAATTTTTTGAAATGGGGAGAATAATAATAGACCGTCAGATAACGACAGGTTTTGCTGACTGATTTACTCGCTTAAGAGATTTCAACTACTGAAAATTATGCCAGTGTTGACTGAAAAAAATTAAAATTTAGCGACCGCAAGTGTGAATGGCATACCAAAAATCTCTTCGCAATATTGTCCGACCACTATATTTTTCTCAACGGCTGACCTGCTTATGGGAAATCTTTGTCGGTTACTTGATGATATTATAATTCATTCTGTTGATTGGCATAAGCGAAAAACGAGTATTCTTTTACAAGATGGCGCCTTTATTTCAACAATATAAATTCGTGCAAACCTTATGGCACTATTTCTTTACTCTCAGATTGTTATATTATTTTGATATGTTGAAATGCCATACACGAGATTAAAAAAAATAATAACTTTATATAATAATGTAGAGCAAAATTGAAGGCGAGGCGCAGCAATTGCATTGAAAAGTAACAATTTAGTTGACATAGATAAATGTTTTCTCATTCTACGTATGAAACCAACTTTCTTTGAGAATTTTCTCATCATATAATTCGCATGAGCAAAGAAAGTTGAATAAGGGTCGAGAATGATTCCTAAATACGTTATTTCTGGTTCATACAGAATCCGATCATTGTTTACAGATATTTTGATATTCTCTGGGATAATCTGATTGAGCCTTGACTTTTTGCCATAAAAGCAAAATTTTGATTTACTGGGGTTGAAGCATAATTTATTTGTACAAAGCCATTCAAGTGAATCAGACCACTCTTGATTCATGATAGTTACCAGTTGATGAATATTATTCCCGGATACATATAACATGGTGTCATCAGCGAACAAAACTATTTCACACTTGTTCACAAGTTTTTCCAATGTCATGGATGTACAAAATAAAAAACAATAATTGACACAACACAGTTCCTTGTGTTGACTTTTTTCGTTCGGTCGATCATGTTAGATTTAAACCACTTCAACGCTGTGCCTTGCACCCCTAAATTTTCCAACTTCCACAATAAAATACCACGATCAATTGTCTCAAAGGCTCGCCTTGAATCTAGAAATACCGCCAGAAAATACTTATCACAGTCAACAGATTTTTTAAATTCATCACAAATATTTACTACGACAGACTCACAAGAATGACGCTCAGGAAACCCAGACTGATCAGGAACTACGAACTACGATTTTGTTACCATCACAATGCTCCAAAAGTTGTTTTTGCACAACTAGTTCCAAGACCTACTCAGGTAGAGGGAGAGTGTTGATAGGCCTAAATTCCGTATGCATTCTTGTATTGGCAACCTTTGGAACTGGTATAACAGTAGCCATTTTCCAATTATGTGGAAATACTCCAGTAGATAGAGACGTATTGATTATGTCCAAAAGCCGATCACCCACCATACAACAAGCATGGCAAAGCACTCGTTTAGGGATTCTGCTGTCACGTCCTCCAACATTTTTTTAACTTATGATGAGCTCCTTCGATCATTTCTTTCATGAATATTTTTTCAAAGTTCGCGAACACATCATAAACACAGGTACTTTCTTCGATTACGTTAGATCTCATCGATTTAGCGAAATTTGTGTTAATCTTTTCATTTTGGTATATTTTTGGGTATTTTAAAAAGATGATTTTGCTGATGACTTCCAAATATTGGGTAGAATACGTACATATACACGGTGTCCCAGATCCACTGGTCACTACTTATACAGGGTGTCCCAACGATAGAGTAAAGTAGGTTTTATCATATAGGATATGAAAAATATCAATATCAATATGCGTCACAGGTTAGGGATGTAAATAGCGCACTTTCTGAAAATATTTGGAAACATACAGGGTGCGTCACAAAAGTATGGCACGAAAAAGTATGATTTTTTTCAATGGAACCCCCTGTATATTGATTGATATCTCAATTCTTTCTTCAATTTGGAACAAAAATTGTGATACAACTAATGTTCCTAAATTCAACCGTTATCGAGATATCGCGTTTTAAAAATGGCATTTTTGCAACTTTGACATGCTATAAAACTCAAACTATTCAAGTTAGAGGAAAATGGTTTGCACTTTCCTATCTTAACTTTTCAAGAGCTCTTCTGTCATTTGGATAGAAGGTAACGTCAATTGTCAACTTTTTTCGGCACATTTTGACATTTTTTCACAATAATGGATTTAATCTCCTTGAATAGCTCTTGAAAAGTTAAGATAGGAATGTGCAATCCATTTTTCTCTAACTTGAATAGTTTGAGTTTTATGACTTTGACATGCTAAAGTTGCAAAAATGCCATTTTTAAAACGCGATATCTCGATAACGGTTGAATTTAGGAACATTAGTTGTATCACAATTTTTGTTCCAAATTGTAAAAAGAATTGAAATATCAATTAATATACAGGGGGTTCCATTTAAAAAAATCATACTTTTTCGTGCCATACTTTTGTGACGCACCCTGTATGTTTCCAAATATTTTCAGAATGTGCGCTATTTACACCCCTAACCTGTGACGCATATTGATATTGATATTTTTCATATCCTATATGATAAAACCTACTTTACTCTATCGTTGGGACACCCTGTACAGCAAATTAGAGAGTTTGGGCTAGTTTTGGGTTAAAATGTGAAAATGTAGAAAATGTTTATTTTAACCAAAGTACTCACGGAGTTAATTTTTTTGCAGCTATGCTTATTTATAGAACTGGGCGAAATATTGCAAAAAAGAAACTTAAGCTAATTCACGGCTATATACATCTACTGGCTTTCATTTTTTCTGTAATTGGACTAAAGGCTGTATTCGATTCTCATAATTTGGCAGAGCCTCCTATTGCGAATCTTTATACTCTACATTCTTGGATTGGGATTCTCACAACCATTATTTTTGCAATGCAGGTAAGTCATACCCTTCTTTATAACACGAAACTAGATTGTTATTTCAGTTTTTCGTCGGTTTCATAAGTTTTCTTTATCCTGGATTGAGCTCTTCAATGAGAAAAGCAATTTTGCCAGTTCACATGATTATTGGTGTCTCAGCATTTGTTATGGGTATCATCAGTTGTCTGACTGGTTTGACAGAAAAGGCTGTTTGGGCATTGTAAGTTAATCTCGATATTTTTTCATTTGTGATTTAGTTTGTAAGTCAATATGCAAAAATCATTATCAAAATAAACAAACAAAATACAATACAAATACTTCCATTTATGAAAATTTAAAAGTAACAAGTAGAAAAAAAGTTTCAATTGTTTGTTGGTTTTTGGGGATTTTTAATCTTCTGCATAACGGTTTTGTTTCTTCCTCTTTTTGTAACTATACAGTGCAATTCTTCAATGTCCCCCCTCCTTCTAACTTTTGAACCGTTTGATATATTAGAACGAAATCTGGACACACCATGTGTGAGGTCGTTCTGCATTTTTCAACATAGTCATGACAGCTGAAAATGTGAAGAAAACAAAAAATCAAATGGAAAGGGGGGTCGAGTGATCCCTCATTTTGAAGGTCTTTTCATCCCTGTTACACCCTGAAAGTTAACATTTAACATTAAACATTTTCAATATTGAGCCAGTATTTTTCTTCAAAATAGTGCCATATAAATAAATAAATAAATAAATAATCTTTATTGCAAATATAAATATATACATGCAAGGGTGGAATGTACCGCAGTGCGTATTTCAAAAACCAACAGTGTAGTACAGAATAAAAATACATAAAGTTATATACTCTCATACGCCCTAAGACCTTTCTGGCTATATAGTAACCTAATATTTATAGAGCTAGTGAAAAGTCCAATACATGTTTTTTTTTAATTTTTGCTTTGGAGAAAGCCTCTAAAAGGCATTTGAACGACATAGGCAATGTATTGTAAACATGAGGTCCAAGATATAAGAAACAGGCTTTAAAAAACTCTGTACGATGTTGAGGTATAGAGTGTATGCGGATCCAGATCTAATGTTCAAAGCATGATGCTCATTTCGCCTGGCAAAAGTTTCCCTTAAATATAGGGGTGAACATAACGCCGTTAAGCCATACTTACGTGAAACACATCAACTATATGCTGGCTTACATGGTCCCCATTTCTCAATCCGCTAACGTAACAAATACAAGAATTTTGTATTTTCTGAATCCTGTACTTATTGGAATGTGTCGAAAAAGGACCATAGACAATATCACCACTTTCTGGTGTGGGTAGAACAAGAGCATCAGTGAGCAATTTTTTTACATTTTTTTGGAGAAGATTTTTGCACTCACATTGATTTACGTTTAAAAAATGATCTTTTACAAATTTTATTTACATGTGTATTGGATGTCATTTTTCTATACATAATTATTGATCCAAGGTTTTTCACTTCATCAGCTCACTCAACAGAAACACTATTTAAAACAATCTTGGGGTAATTAAAAATGTCATTACGAGTACAATATAGCCTGTGTTTTGATTGGGTTGATACAGAGAGAATTTTTGTCTGCCCATTGTGATATAATTTCTAAGCCCTTATTGATAAGACTTATATCGGCTAAACTAGAGATTGGTGATGGTAGATACATTTTTAAGTCATCCGCATACATGTGATATTTACAGTAGGAGTTGTTATTGGGTAGGTCCGATACAAAGACTGTAAACAAAGTTGGTCCCAATATGTAGCACTGTGGCACGCCCGCCTCCAAACTCCTCCATTCAGACATAGAACACTCACCATCCTGCAACAATCTCACTGCTTGCTGTCTATTATGTAGATAATGATGAAACCAGCCATTAAATTCGACTTTATAAAAATTTAACTTTTCCAAGAGTAAATTCATATTCAAGGCATCAAAAGCTTTAGTCATGTAAATCATAACTGGGGGACAACAGTGACTTTGGTCAAAAGCCGATGCTATATCACTGGCTATCTGTAAGAGTGAAATCGATGGAGTCGATGACTCAGGATTTTCTTCGACCATCTCAACATCTTCCATTTCATTATCACTGCCTGGCTTCACATAAGTATCGATTTTCAGTGTCAACGACTTTATTAGTTATCCTTAGCGAAGGTTTAGTTTGTTCAACTTATACGGGGTGTCAATTCTAAAACGAACCACTTTAAATACGTTATTCATAATAAAAATCAAATATCATAATCTTTTCCCTCCGCCAGTAAATTTGCAATCCCTAAAGACACTAGAATGTGAAAATTTGGAAATCATCGAAAAATAGCAGAAAACCGTATAAGCAATTGTTAGCCTTTTTAACTTCACCCCCTGTAACCCCCAAATGTTAAATGGAAGGGGAGGTCGATACCTTGATTTGAAGGCCCTTTTACCCTGATCATAGGCCATTTCAGAAACCTGTCAATTGGTGACAGCTTGTACCATAAACAATTCCTAAATTTATAGCGTTTTCGATTGGTAAAATCGGGCAGCACTGGTGCAACACTCGGGCAATATTTATGTTCGATTGGTAGAAATCGAGCGGATTTGTATTTTCGATTGAGAAACCGGGTCAATGAGTTTTGCACTCAGTGCAGATTTTTCGGCACGAGGTCTTTGAGCTCGTGCTGGTATAGTGCAATCTCAGTGCATTAGCAAAATTGAAAAAAAACATGAAAAATGGTGGATATAAACGTCGCGTGAGGTGATTCTGTGAGTGGACAACAAATTTCGAGTTAGTTATTATTGTTGGAATCTAGTAGTGCCGGAAAAAAAAGAAATACTGGCGTTGACGAGTTATGGAAAACTAGTACCTACTCAAAACTGAATTAATTTCATTGAAGATCTGGTGCATATACCTAATTTCTCAAAAAAATGGTTCCTAGTATCTATGATCTATATAATACAAAACTATTGATTGGTCTCAATATTTTGTCATTTGGCTATGAGAAATGGACTTATAATTAGTTTAGTTCCAGAACCGCTACGCAGAGACAACATAATATTAGATTTTCAAGAAGTTTAATGATTCCAATTTCAATTCAATCGGAATTTTACCATGCAGTATTATAGCACACGATGAAAAATGTATGTTCGATTGGGATTGCCCTAGAGCAAATTTTCATCATAACTGGTTTTACCCGAGGTCAAACCCAGTGCAACCCTTGTTTTCCCAATCGAAAACACTATTAGAAAAACATCAAGAAAAAAGGGCTAGTCCGGCTTATATAACTTACTTTTGCTCTGATAATAATATGGTATGTAACCTTGAAGCTTCCACAGTGACAACAAGCCCGGCCTTGAAATATTTGAAAGCATTCAAACTTTTATAAGCTTCTTACTGCTGTACAGTGTACAGTTTATTAACTTGTGATTAGCACTAAAAAACAGCTATATGCACCGTACGTTAGCTTAGCCAATCTCGATTAATTTTCAAAGTTAGATTAAGCGGTGTTTTGTATGCACCGAAAAACTCGCTGCAAGGATCGTTAATCCCTGGTGAGACTTTTGACAACGTCACAAAATAACCTAGAAAAATATATAAATAACAATTTGGAATTATTTATGTTGCGTGATTTGTTTTGAGTTTTGCTATTTGCTTGCAAGTTTTAATGAAAAATGAGCAACTATATGGATCAGTAACATCCGCAAGCCTGATATGATCGTTTAGCAAACATTAGCCATGGGGTTTTTCTTGTAAATTCAATAATATTTGGTGTAGGTATCAACTTTTATTCTTGAATCATTCCTATATTTGCTTTTCCTCTTTTCTTGGGATTAGATTTCATGATAGTGAGTGGTTATTATATTATACTGTATACCTAGTCTAATAGGTACAGCAAGAATAACAATCCCATCAACCTGATGATAAATAAAAACATCACTTTTTACAACACAAGAAAATATAATTTAGTAGAAACAAGTGGTTAATTAAATGATTTTGTAAGGAATGCCCCGAGGAATGCCCATTGATAAATTGACGATATTGTATAATTCTCAAACTCATTATCTACTTTGAAATTATTACAAATATGTACCTACAACTCGATGTACAAACTTTGGAAAACGCATCGTTTGATAACTCAAAGAAACAGGAAAAACAAATAATATAATTAAAATAATGTCTTATACAGTGTGACCCATTTGTTTTGGGAACACCCTGATAAAAAGTTTATTTCTTAACCGATTTGGTTCGTTTTTTTTTTGGATTGTAGAGCTCGAAAAATTGTATATTCTTGGCAAAAAGTGACCTTCGCCATTTTGACTTCAAGGCCTACTATGTTAGTTTTTAAGAGCAAAATTTCAGGAAACCATATTAGCGATTTTTTTAGAAAAAATCTGTGTGCGCCACTGGATTCAGCATCCTTTAAAACGGGTGTATACAAATTTTCAACCGAAAATATCAAGTTGAAAAAAATAAAAAATTCGCACTTTAACAATCTTTGATTCTATCAAAAGAAATGATAAATGCATTGAAGTTGATGGTGGTTTGGTAGAAGTTACAAATTTTTAGTTTTATGTCATTTTTATTTGTTTTGATAGAATCAAAGATTGTTAAAGTGCGAATTTTTAATTTTTTTTCAACTTGATATTTTCGGTTGAAAATTTGTATAGACCCGTTTTAAAGGATGCTGAATCCAGTGGCGCACACAGATTTTTTCTAAAAAGATCGCTAATATGGTTTCCTGAAATTTTGCTCTTAAAAACTAACATAGTAGGCCTTGAAGTCAAAATGGCGAAGGTCACTTTTTGCCAAGAATATACAATTTTTCGAGCTCTACAATCCAAAAAAAAAACGAACCAAATCGGTTAAGAAATAAACTTTTTATCAGGGGGTTCCCAAAACAAATGGGTCACACTGTATAGTTGATAAAAAACACACAAACCTTCTTCTATTGGGATATCTGTTATAAATTGGGACTTGGAAGTCAAGAAAATTGAATGAAAAAATCTCATTTGAGAAAATTAATAAAAAGTGATGAGACCATCAGTTTCAAAGGTTTTTATTTTAGTTTATCTTGTAGAGATGATTAGTATCTAAAGCTTGAATAAAAAAGTAAATCAACAAGTCTATTTGTTTAAAGGAGTCTGGGTTTACCCATAAACTTAAAATTTTGAATTGAATTAGAATAAGACAAAACTTTGAGATAGGTAGCCATAGATACCTCCACAGGATATAGATAGGTGGTTACCTACTTTCAACACCAATCCAAATTGAGTCGATCGATTGAACGATAAAAAATCATGGGTAAAATATGCGGTAGATATCCTAGTGTGATAGGTACACTGTTTTTTTTTGTACCTACCCACAAAAATAGGTACCTATTCAATTCAATATTCTATTGAGCAATTCGCATTATTATGAGTGTATTGTGGAGCAATAAATATTGCTTGATATTGAGATCTATTTGGATAGTACTCATTGACTACCTATTGGAATTGGAAAAGAATCCTACTCCAATCGATGATTTTTTAAAAAACTAAATAATCCTTCGTTGATATTTCACTCTCATAGTTTTGTCTGTAGTCGCAAAACCTCAGAATCTGTAGAAAAAACATAAACAAATGAAAGACTAGGTTAGAATTCGTTGAAATTCTTCGATTAAGCCTAGAAAATGGGGCGATCAGAGTTAAGCGACCGATTCAGGCTTAAGCGCTGCGGTGCATCCAAAAATTGGAATATAATCGCGATAAAGACTTCATCCGGATTAGATTTCTACGGTGCATATAGGTGTAAATAACTAATTATTTCCATGTTAGTTATTTTTGTTTTCCAGATTATCAACAACATTTTGAATTTTCATTAGTAGTAGGATGTCTGAAAGTTTCAAGCTTTGGTTTACTGTAATTGGCTACGCAATTAAAATACACTCACCGACAATAAATTCGGTACAAGAATAATTTGAGTCAAATTGATACCCTTATAACTTTTTTATTTGTTGTCCGATTCTAGTGAAATTTGTACCAAAGTGTAGCCCTATGTCTTGAGAAATTATTCTTGATTTTGGTGTTGGAAAAATACCGATGGCTTGGTCATTATACTGGGAGGAACAGATGCTTCTTTTTTACCGTCAAGTTTCCAACACCCTGTGGAATAATTGAGCGGCAAAATCAAGCTCCATCATTTCCTGTTGTAAAGTGCGATCTTTTCTCAACAAAATGTTTTTTTGGTCATGTCATTATGCTTTTTTAGAAAAGATACAGATGTTTAAAGAAAATGCTGCAGTTTGTCGATATTTTTACCAACAACGAATGAAAACATTTTCATGGATTTGCATGAACAAAAGGTTTTCAAATTAATAGCGCGTATTGTCACATCGTATCCCTATGACTTCTGCCATGCGAATGGCATGCTTTTGATGCCTCTTGAGAAATATTTGTTAATTTTCAAGAAGTGCTTCTCGCAAATCAGACAAGGTTTTCTGACGTCTATTGCGAACATGTTTACCTAGCAATCCTAGCATACCTATCCCATGTGCTCGATGTCCCATTTTCAATTAATACAAGATCTGTACGGCCATGTAGTGATACCCCAGTCCACACCATGATACTACCGCCTCCAAAGAGTGTTCGGGGTGAACAATTTGCTCAATATGGAACATTGGGTAAATTGGGACAATATGGAATCTTAGAACATTTGTTCATGCAAGTCTATAGGAATGTTTTCATTCATTGTTTATAATATATCGGAAGACTGTAGCATTTTCTTCAAACATCTGTATCTTTTCTAAAAAAAAGCAGATATTGACATGACAAAAAAAATATTTTGTTGAGAAAAGATCGCACTTCACGACACAATATAATGGAGCTAAATTTTGCCGCTCAATTTTTACACAGGGTGTTGAAAACTTAAGAGTAAAAAAGTAGCTTCTGTTTCTTCTTGTATAATGACCAAGTATCATCAGTATTTTTCGAAAACAGAAATCAAGGGTAATATCTCAAGACATAGGGCTGAACTTCATGCAAGTCTATAAGAATGATCTGGTTCATTGTTTATAAAATATCGGAAAACTGCAGCATTTTCTTCAAACATCTGTATCTTCTCTAAAAAAGCAGATATTGACATGACCAAAAAACATTTTGTTGAGACAAGATCGCACTTCACAACAGAAAATGATGGAGCTAGATTTTGCCTGTCAATTTTTCCACAGGGTGTTGAAAACTTGAGGGTAAAAAAATAGTTTCTGTTCCTCCCTGTATAATGACCAAGTCATCGGTATTTTTCCAAAACCAAAATCAAGAGTAGTATCTCAAGACATAGGGCTACACTTTGGTACAAATTTCACTGAAATCGGTCAACAAATAAAAAAGTTATAAGGATATTGATTCGACTCAGATTATTCTTGTCCCGAATTTATCGTCGGTGAGTGTAGATGAACCCGAGCAATCCATTAACATATTTTTCTTGAGCGTTTTTAGCTCTATAAAAAGACGCTTTAATTTTTTCAGGGGAAAAAATTATTCCAAATTCATACCCGAAGCCTTCGTTTTCAACTTCCTAGGAGTGACAGTCATGTTATACGGACTTTTGGTGTTATATCTGGTAACAGATATCACTTATAAAAGAGACCCATTACCTGAGGATGAGATGATTCTTTCGAGCAGTGACGAGTGAGTGGGACTTGAAAAATGATCTACATGTTCTACGTCTATGAGTACAGTCTCCTGCAATAGTATGTAACATCACAAGTCTGTAACGGTAGTCGTAGAAATTTTAGTACTAGAGATAAAACGACGCATGAATAGGGGAAAAAGAGAAAAAAAAATAGAAATTTCAACTTCTGGGGTTCAGCCCTGCTTCGATGGAAACTCATCTGTGTCATATTTTTAGTTTCGAAAAATCAAATATGTCTTGGAAATTAACCTAAAAGCTATTTCTCTCACCAATAAAGAGCTTCTTCTATAAGATTTACGACAAAATGTTATTGAAGAGAGTTGTTCAGAATGAAAAACTTTGTGAGAATGCAAAATTTCAAAACCCATCACCTTCTTTGATGTTTTGAAGAAATTAGAAAAGTTTATCAGCTAATTCTCTCTAATGATGCATTACGCAATTCTGCAAAGTCTAGAAGTATTCAAATATTAAAAAAACAAAAATAAAAGTTCAAAATATCAAGATTAATAATGTATTCCCATGCTATTCTCAAAAATTGGAATGGAAAAATGCCAAATATCAAAGTAGGCGGAGGGTTTTGAAATTTTGCATTCTCACTCACTTTTTGATTCTTAACATCTTTCTTCAATTACATTTTGTCGTATCTCTTATAGAAGAAGCTCTTCACTGATGGTAGAAACTGCTCTTAGGTTAATTTCCAGGACAAAGTTGATTTTTCGAAACTAAAGTTATGACACAAATTGGTTTCCATCCAAGCAGGGCTGAACCCCAGAAAATAAAATTTCAATTAAAAAAATGTTGGTCTTTTTCACTTATTCATGCGTCGATCCGGGGACACACTGTATATCATCATAAACTTAGCTTCCAGACAGACACTTCGTGTTCTGACCTGTGCATATTAAAACTTCTGTTTGAAATATGCGCAAGTTGATGAAACTCGAAATGTTTCCTTTCCTTTTATACATCTGTGTTTTAGATTCATGTATTTAAAAACATTAGACAAACACTTCCTTTGATATTTGACGTCAAAATTCGATTTTCTTGTTTTTGAGCTTTTGGAATATCATGCTTTAGATATTCCAAAAGTTGCCAGATAATAAGAATGATTATATAGGTGGGTGGCCACCTTTTGGATCAATGGGGTAAAGGGCTCACAGTGACCTTTGAAATGTGGAGAAAGGTTAAACCAGGGGTCATGAAAGTATTCAAAATCAAACTCACAATGCGCCATAGTAACTGGTCCGTCTATTGTCCCACAACATATTAACAAAACCAAAAATCAATGTTATTAATAATTATATTTTCTTATCCTACGCCAAACCTTGAGGTGCGTACCCACTTACATCAAAACAGCGAACCGAACGTAATCGCGAACCTCGTCGCGTACCTCTTCGCGAGCGTCGTTGCAAACCCCGTCCCGAACACAGTCGCGCAACAAAGTATCGAACATCATGGCATTCCGTGATTTTTGATTTTATTGAGTGGGTCGTCGTTTGTTGCAATTGAACGTATCATATTCATATGTATTTATTGAATCTATTAATCCTCATAAAGGGTTGGTCAGAAGGGCCGGGTCAAATTTAGTAGGTAGGTCATTATCATTACACACGTGAATGTAATAAAAATGATATTTTCTAAACCAATAATGGTTATAAGAGTGTATTCAAGTAGGTACCTACTTCACTAGGTTTTGACTTTTCACGGGAGAAATATACAACGCAATCCTAACCAATTCGCTTTATGACGATCATAAGACAGTCACCTTCTTTTTCCAATGGCCAGTTGAAACATTTATCTGGGACGATATTTTTCCACATGCATCATTCTTTTTAATTTTGTTTTAATGCATCTCATTCTTTCTTTTTTCTGTTCTTTTTTTCGAAAACTCTCAATCGCTCAATCATGGTCTCTTGAGTCCATTTTATTAATAATCAAATCGGATACGAAACACTGGTAACAAACTATTCACTGCACTGTCATAAAGCTATAAACTTACTAACTGACGCTAGAAAATTTAACTTCCAATCTGTCCGTCCCCGATTTTCCATCTTGCTACAAACAACAATGCAGCGATCGATATCGCCAAAAGAAGCACAACTGGTAGAACGCCATGATGTGTACTTTGTTGCGCGACAGTGTTTGGGACGGGTGTCGCAACGGCGCTCGCGACAGTGTTCGCGACGGCGTTCGGTTCGCTGCTTTGTTGCGAGTGGGGACGCACATGTACAATATTCCACTATTTTTTTGTCGATATGAAAAAGTCAACACGTACTATTCTACAAAGGTATCATTTGGGAGAACGTCGGAGAATCGGTATTTCACTGCAAAATTATAGAACGAAATTTAGATTGTCGGCTTGAAAAATCGGCGCGTGCCGAAAATTGATTGAACGTTCACGTATACTTAACGTATGCATTTCACCATGGTAACGCTGTTAACAAATGGAACATTTGCATTGGTCATAAAGAAACCCCTAGCATTGGTAAACAATCCTAACAGATACGTTAACGTCACGACCAAGATACCGCTAAATAAATTATAGAGCCGAAATTAGAAACTACGCGAAGTTTTGAACGGCATAATTGAATTTGCGGAAATTACTATCCTGACATCAAAAAAGAACGGATTCGAATGACTGAAAAATTGTCTGGAAAATTTAGCTTCATTACAATATAATGAATAATTTTTCATCTATTCCACATTTCTAAAGCTAAAAAAATCTTGAGTCCAATCATTTTTTTCTTACACATTCATGATAGCGATATTTTTTTTTATTTCCTTATAACTTCAATTGGATCAACAAGGTATTTTGTATGTAGAAATCCCGACGTTATTTTTTAGTACATAGTACATGATACATATTTGTCCATACTGCATCACTCCATGATAAGATCTGTGGGACAAGTCCCATTCACTCGAATTATCGACATATTGAAGCGGATGTGATTGTGGAGTACAGTGTACGTTGTTTGAGTAAGGCCCGTATTCTCCGTTCGTACATAAACTCGTTAAAGATTTGACGGCGTTTAAATACAAGATTTCGTATGCAAAATCTGGTATTTGAACGCCGTCAAACCTTGAACTCGTTTATGTATGAACGGAGAATACGGGCATAAATTTACCATTGTATTCCGCCTTGTCGACATTGATAATTCATATCATCTTTTCCCGTAGCGGTCGGTTTGCTGCAAAAAAAGGGTTTTTTCAAAAAGAGGATATTCTCGATAATCCGCCGTTTTTGATAATCCGCGACTTACCCTGAATTATAGAAGGGTGTAATATCGAGAGAAACGTACTAATATGGATGCCTATCAATTTCATTCGCCTATATTATGCATGATTCTTGTTGATTACATGGTTAGTTACAAGTAGTTGAGATAAAAGTAACTACGAACCGTGTAGCAGTAATTGAAATTGATTGAATGTAACATACATACTTGGTTTTGGACAAGAAATGTCAAGTATGATTTTGTGGAACCTTCTAACTGTTGGATTATAAGATACATGACAATATCAACGCACATACAATTCTGGATGATGTTTTAGTGTATTATGTCTGATAGTTGAAACTACATTTATGCCATGTACCACTATTAGAATCATTGATCAGGGAACTGACTATTCAATATCTTCAAAATATACATACTACCTATTTTATCATAAAAGTATTTACATAACGCATACACATACAATATGGTGCTTTGAAAATATACCAAATATATAAATGTGCTAAAAATATAAGGTGCTTGAAGTATTTACATATTAGTCAGTATCTGTTTTTATCGTACTAACTGAAGGCTACAGGTCTCTTGCAGAGATGGCTTTGAGACAAGAGGCTGTAATACATCACATTTGCTTTGTTAGCGTAATACTATAAATACTATATCAAAATAAGAAAATATCGTGTGTCTTGCCACTGTTGCTTACCTGAATCCTATAATAATCAAATGGTTTAAAAAGGAAGTTTTATTTTACATAAGTAGTAAGTTTTATATTTTAATGCTGTCTTGTGATATGAAATGTGTTGAACCTATATCTGTTGTTGTTTATTCAAGGTAATATTTGTGAAAATATATGTTTATTTTAAAGCATAACTGTGTTTTTCAAGATTCTCTGGACCGAAAACTATTTTGTCTTTATGGAGGAAACGGACAGTAATACATTTCCTTTTCCATTTAAACTTGCGAGAGGTTCAGATTACTCCGATATTGAATTTTGTCAGACACTTGAAAAAATAGACTTAGAAATTCTCGTTCGCTGGGACTAACCATGTATTGTTATGGGAATATAGCTTTCGACACAAACTGCAGAGTTTAATTTGTGTGGCTCCAATATTTTGAAACACTGTGGATTATACTGGTTGAGATAGACTATTTCTGTTGTTAAAATATTGTAGCTACACTCTTTGCAAATCGATGTTCGAGTCAACTTGATACATGGTTCTCCAAAGAAGATATGAAATCTGGTCATGTTTACATTGAGTCTCATGAAAAATATATTGCTTACGCGTTAATTTTTTGGCGCAGTGTATATTCTTTGAATGGGAGATTGTAGATTGTAGATTCGAAAGGGTGTTGGATTGTGGACTTGCCACAAATCCAGCGCACTGCGACCTCCCAGGGTCTATTGTGCCACCGACTTTCCTGCTGAATTCGGTCTATAGTGATGATTTATGCATCACATAGTGTGAATGAACTCATCAGAGCATTTTTGTTTGGGCTACTCTGTAGACCTTTTCGATCGTTAGCAATGCTATAATCGAGTCAGGTACGTAGCTGGCGAACTGCCTGTGGAGTTCCCAAGCGGTCACTCATCCAAGTACCACCCATGCTCGACGTTGCTTCATTTCGGTGATCGATTATAATATGAATAGTCGCCCCCAGCGCGAGCGGGAGGAGACTCTTCATATTATAATACAGTATTTTCCATTCAAAACCAAACGAAATAGGTATCTGCTAACATGTTTATTATAAAAAACGGTCCTACCCGTCACTAGACATGTCAAAGAGAAGGTTTTCAGTCACTAATTTCAACTCTGCAACTTTAAGTTGCACAGTGTGTTCCGTCATATTAAGCCAGTGGATATCTTTTTTGTTATTGGTTTTGGACAAATGTTCAAATTATCAAAGTTGAAGTAAATTCCAGGGGTGCATTTTTGATAGTTCAAATTTCACAGCCACTTTTATAATATTGATCTTACATATTATTTGGAACATTTTTCGATGAGGTATGTTGATATCTGACTGCTTAATTTCTTATTAACAATGTATGGATTGAAAGTTTGACGTGTTATTTAATCAATTTGAAAAGCGGTACTTGATAAGTGAAGATTGACAAACAAGAGTGGCTATAGAGTTGAATCAATAAAAATAGACCTCATAAACTATATACAGACTGTAGTCTGTCCCGGAAGCTTATTGGCATTCCTTACTACGGTGCAACGCATACATGGAGTTGCAAGGCAGTAATGTATGACTGAACGCCGCCTGTATTATTCTAGACAATGCTAACTACGACTCAGCGCTTGGGCGGTTGAGTCGTGGTAAAGATTGTACTATGAATAGGCGCGCAATCTCAGGGCATTGTTTACTAAATGTCAACTCATCATCTTGAGATTCGCGGGCTTTTTGCATGCAACGCCACTCATACCATACTAAAACGCGAATGATTGTCATAATATTCTGCCATTTTCTCAGTTGGTTGTTGACAACTACAAGTTCGAAAATGAGAGCAATTTTACTGCCATGGTGAGAGCAAAGAGTGGCTATTCCAATAAGAAGGATTCACGGTTTTATAATGGATGGTGTGCAAATTGGGTACAAACATTCAGTCAGGAGACATCTACGAATTGGATAGTACGATATACATATCCAAACCGGAAGAAAGTTCAATTTCAAAAAAGTTTTCAGATGTCACCACAATAACTTTGACAAAGTGAAAAAGAGGAAACGTGATGATACTAGGGAACGTAATAAAGATTGCGACGCAACCATCACGATTATATTTAAAAAAAATCAATCGCCATACTAAAAGGAACGATCCTTCACTTTAACAAGAACTGGATGTATATACAGTGTGTCCCAGATTCGGTTCTCTATACAGGGATCTTGGCTCCTATTATACCTACAGCAAAGGTTAAATGGAGAGAGTTTTAGAGGAAACTTGGTGCATTCGATATTTGGTTCCAGATTTGCGATCGGTCAATTGGTTTTGGAAATATCGACGAAAAACCGAAAATGGCGGATTTTGTTTTTTGCCAATAAATCCGAAACGGCTGATTGGACAGCTATGAAAATGTGACATTATCGGGACACTTTTTTAAGACGAATAAAATGGTGTGTATGACATGTCTCAATCGCCTTTTGTTTTTCCGCAACCCGCCTCGACTTTCATTTTTCTTATGGCCGCCATATTGGATTTTTCGATTTTTGGAAAGAGTGTAAAATTTCCAGTCTAGTGATGTCTCACAAGTGCATAAAAGATTCAAGTATCTTCGGAATATCACATTTCGTAGTTAGGACTCAATCTTTTCTAAGGAGGCCATGATTTATTTGACAGAAAACTGGTTTATAAGCAAAATCCTAGGAGGCTCTGATATGTCGTTCAATAATTCTGCCGAAAGATGGCGTTGTGGTCACACCCCGCAAATAATAATTCAGTAGGAAAGTTGTGTTTACGTAAATAGTAGTACGCTTCTCTGTCATTAAAATAATAAAAGTTGATCAAATTAACAACCATTTTTCTGAATTGGGTTTTATGAGGCTGCCGTCGTTCGGGGTACATCTAAAAATACCTTGCTGAGGTAATGTCGGCATTTCTCTGTGACTGCAAGTACAGCGCTAACATATCCATCTTTTCTTCATTGTGACGCTTTAAAATTTCAAACTAGAATCTCGTAAAATTACCACCAAATATACCTTCCTCGTTGGCTTCCTCGAACTAAGTACTGCCAGGAAATTTAGAAAATAAATAGGGCCGCCAGCTTTTCTACAGTGGAGACGGGGTAGGGTCCTAAAGGTTTATAAAAGAGCGCCACGTGGTTCAATTTTCCTATTTCTTTCCAAATGCTCGAAGAGTTTTCCCAGACTTACTAACCACGAAGTGTAATATCTGGTCTAGTGTATGACGTCCATAATCCGAAGAATGGTTGGTAATTGAAAGAACTATTTATACCCGAATATTTTTCTATTAATCTTCCGTGTAAATAATTGTTACAGAAAACCAATCATGTAGAAACCCCAAAATAAATTTAAGGTTGAATTGAACAGTACCTTAACCAACCCTTAATTTATTCACCCACTTACGTTACTATATTGCCGCTATAAAACCATGATCATGTTTTCATTTACACCGGCGCGCAACTCAGTAAATAATTCACAATAAATATGAGCAATGCCAGGCTTATATGCAGCAACCGAATAATATAGGTAGCAGTATCAAAATATACACACAAAATAATCAAAGCAAAAATAAATGTCACACATTTTGTTTTATAAAAAGGAAGATTGAAAGAGTTTGATGATTAAAATGGCCAACTAAAAGATTATTGGGCTATTATTACCCAACGTGAATAAAAATATAATTGAAGTTTGATTAATTTGATTAATGATAAATAATAAATAATAATGATTTGGTTAAACTTGCGTGTCGTAAGTAAACTTCCGTTCCACCAAACAGTCAGCTATCTCCGGAAACTCTGTCATTCAGGGTCGTAGCAATCCAAACTGTCCAGACAGGTCCACGTCCAATCCAGCCTTGGAAAAGTTCGAGGTACGTAGCCGGCTGGTATACAACAGGACGGAAGAATTCCAATGCAACGGCAAGGAAGACAGGCGAAAGCGATAAAAGGGAAGAAAATCCCGGAAAAACCCTAAAAGAATAAAGAACACCCGTTCGGGCTTCTAAACGCGGAAACAACCCAAGGAAACTTCCACATATAAACCAGGCCAATAAGCCGACATACCTTTTGATGTTGGGCGGGTTTCAAGAAGTTCTAGTTGCGTGATTCCAAATTGATCCCATACAGCGATGGCGTGGTAGACTATCCAAAATCCTCAATCATCGAGCCATTGAGCCAACGAATCACAGTCAATTTACCACTGAGCCTTTATTGCACCTTTTTCCTCACTAGGAGAACCAAACTTATCCAAGTTTCAGTAATTGAGAGCAAATAAAGAGCGATGGAAATCACGACAACTAACACGTTTTTCTCCAGGATACTCTGGTTGAAAAATGGTCGAAAGGAAAATAGAAGTTCCAGAACGACAATACTTGAATCGGAGGAGAAATCAATCCATCCTTATCCATAGCATCAATACCCCGGTAAGTCCTTCTTTATCTAGGTTTTGCGAAATCAGAGAGGGGAACCCACACTTCAACATGTACCAAAATGGTCAAGAAATTCGGGCATTCTAATGGAAGAAACTCATACATAAAAACCATTCGCTGCAACGGCTCAGTGAACAAGTGGCAACATTGGCCACTCAACCCGTGTTCTACGCAAATCCGGAACCAGTCACAGGAGAAGGAATATTCGCGCAGTGTAGGTTGTCATATTTTGTCCTAACGACAGAATCCATAAAGTGGTAAAACAATTTGAAAAATCGATAAAAGCAATTAGAAGAACACTGAATGAACAAGGGGTGAGAACTGGGAGCATAGCACTGCAACTGACCCATGAATGCATGAAAAACATAATCTTTAATCATGTAAAACTTCCTAGCAACACTAACAAATTCGTCACAACGGCAACCCTGCCAGCCTCCATCAAGGTTATGATGAACCAACAGCGATTTCGAATTATGACGTTAGCCGTCCGATACGAAAATCGATACAATTGATCTGAAAATACAGATTTTTATGATTTCGCATGAAAAGGGAACAAAAAGTGCTGTGAACGTGGAAAGTGCGGAAAAAGACATTCGCTGTGCTACATCGGTGAGTTATCAATGTGATCTCATTATATCAAGACGAAATAACCTCACTTTACTGTTTACCAATTTACTGAGCTGGAAATGAGGCAAACGAATACACTTAACTTTATTGGTTCCAGAAAACCCATGATAAAGTGACGACCCAGGACTCCTCTACGTGATTTGAAGCTCTAGGATGGTTTCCAACTCAAGATTTACTACTTAAATAACCTATGAAAACAGACCATAAATAGACCTTACCAAATAAAACCATTGTATTGCATAAATTCTCGTGATGCGAATATGGACATTATTTCTTACACTACCCTTGTTAACTATTATTTAATAAACCCGATTAAAACTACTTGATTTCTTATAACCTGGCTATAATTAACTGTACAATAATCTTCATCTTTTGGCGGACGAAATTGAGACGTTACAATTCCCCCCTTTGCTTCAAGACGATTAACCCAAGGGGTTAATCGAGATCATCGAAGCTGTCTTTCAGATCCTTGATGTGCCATACACCCTGGAAACGACCATCCTTATCTTTCAGCTCGTACGTCCAAGGAGAAACCTTCCGCTGAATGAAGTATGGACCGAGAAACTTGGGTGCCAGCTTGCTGCTAAAATACTTGGAAGCATCAGATATTGCATGATTTTTCCGCCAAACCTTGTCTCCAACAGCATGTGTCGCCATCCTCTTGCGAAGATTATACTTCGCGGCATTTTTTCCACCTGCTACCTCCAACCGCTTCTTTACAGTCTCAAATAACTCCCTGGAAGCTGCATTTCTCGAAACACCAGGCGTTTGAGTCCCATCTTCAACTCCCAATAGCTTATCATTAGCATAATCTTCGCCAGACAAACACATGCTTCTTCCAAAGTTTACAAAATACGGTGATACCTGACTTGTCTCTTGTCGGGCAGTTCGTATAGCGCAAGCTATTCTATGAATTTCTGAGTCCCAAGTTCTATGATTTTCTTTGACATACATGGCGATCATGGTCTTGATTGTTCGATTTTGTCTTTCAGTTGGATTGGCACGAGGATGGTAATGAGCATTGAACTTTATCGTACAACCGTACTTATTAGTAAACCGCCGGAACTCTGCACTCTTATATTGAACACCATTGTCACACAAAATCAGTCTTGGTACACCGAACACCAGAAACACTTGTTCCTCAATTCGCCTGATGCATGTTGCAGATGTGGCATTCCGTAATGGGAACACTAAGGAAAATTTACTCAAATAATCTGTGACCACTAAAATATATGCATTGCCCTTCGTAGACCTAGGAAGTGGTCCCATCAAGTCTGTAGAAATCATTTCCCATGGCCTGGAAGGCTTGGGATGGGGTACCAGCTGATCTCGTGTTCCGCTAGGATCCACCTTGTAGGCTGCACAAACTTGACACTTCTTAATATACGTGGACACGTCCTGGCGCATCTTAGGCCAGTAATACTTGTTTGTCAATCTCGAGTAGGTTTTATAGACTCCCATGTGACCAGAAGTTGGAGGATCATGAGCTGCTTTAATTAGGTCATAGCGTTTTTCCTTGGGTATTACGAGTTTCCAATTATCCACTTCAGAATTGAGCTCTGGAAATTCAGCCTTCAAGTACTTGAATAATCTTCCATCCTGACATCTCCAATTTAAAAACTTCAATGGCACTTTCTGAACATCAGCTATCATTTTCTGATACCATTTATCCTGTACATCTTCTATGGTGACTTCACAAACTTCTTCTCGATCAGCGACTTGCACAATTCTTGACAGCATATCTGGAAGAGCCATATCCTTCCCACGTCTATGTTGAACTTTGAAATCGTACATTTGAAGCTTGATTGACCAGCGACCAAGGCGACCAGTTGGGTCCTTCAGATTAAGAAGCCATCTCAGACTGGAATGGTCCGTTATCGCGGTAAACGGCACTCCCTCGATGTACGGTCGAAGTTTCTGGATAGCCCAAACTAAAGCCAACATCTCTCGCTCTGAAGTGGTGTACAGTCTCTCTGCCTTTGAAAGGGACCGACTCAAATAGCAAATCACCCTCTCACCATCTTCATAAGGCTGTGTTAGAACGGCTCCGATGCCATACCCTGAGGCGTCTGTTTGGATGATGAACTCCTTGGAGTAATTGGGACAGCTTAGTATCGGTGCAGTCACCAGCAGTTCTTTTATCTTCCGGAAAGCAGATTCACATCCTGAGGTCCAAACAAATTTCTTGGTCTTCTTGGTCAACGCTGTGATGGGTGCGATAATACTTGAAAATTCAGGTATAAATCTCCTGTACCAGGAAAAACTGCCCACAATACGTCGCACTTCAGTCACAGACGTTGGGATGGGTAACTCCAACATGGCTTTTACCTTGTCGGGATCTACATGGAGTCCTCGCCTGTCCACCACATACCACAAGTATTTCATCTCCGGTCTACAGAACTGACATTTTTTCCAGCTAACTGTGATTCCCGCTGCAACCAGTCTCTTCAACACTTCATCCAGAACTTCCAAGTGTCGCTCAAAAGTCTGCGTTACAATGACCACATCATCCAAATAAACAAAAACATAGGGTGCAAGATCTGTGAGTATTTGGTCGATTAATCGCTGCCAAGTGGCGGGTGCATTGTGTAAGCCGAAAGGCATACGTCTGAACTGGAATAATCCTTTATGGCAAATAAAGGCGGTGAGAGGCTTAGATTGTTCGTCTATAGGTACCTGCCAATATGCACTTTTGATATCGAGGCTCGACAAATACTTAGCGTCCTTCAGTTTGTCCAACGTTTCAGTCACCAAGGGCAGTGGATACGAGTCCCTTTCTGTAACCGCATTGAGCTGTCGATAATCGACACAAAATCGATACTTCTCGGTGTGCTTCTTTCTTACCAATACGACAGGTGATGCCCAAGGGCTCTTTGAAGGCTCAATCACACCTAATTCAAGCATTTCGTCGATTTCATCTTCTATGACTTTTTGTAAAATTGGAGACACCCTGTAGCTTCGCTGTCTTATTGGTTCAGCCGTGGTCACAATCTTGTGTTTTACTAGAGAAGTACATCCAATATCGGATCCCATTATACTTTTATGGCTATTTACAAGGTCTTCAAGTTCAATCGACTCCTGTGCATTCAAAACAGTCTGCAACAGCTCATTCTGCAGAGAACAGATTGTCTCTACGTTTTCCGCAAAATGCCACTCGTTATTCCTTAAATTAGGAACAACGCCCATCGCTACCCAAAAATCAAATCCCAATATCAACGAATGTGGCAAATCCGGTAGAACGATCATGTCCATAATTTTTAATCTGTCTCGCAACTTAACTGGCAGTGATACGGTTCCCAAACTTTCAGCTTTTTGTCCATTAGCGACTGTACATACAGACTTCTTACTGCTGTCCAACTTGAAATTCAAATTCTCCAAAACATTCCATCCTCTGCGTCCAATAAATGTTCTAGTAGCTCCTGAGTCCAATAGTCCCATAATTTTTATTCCCAAAATATCTACCTCTAAATATGGCCGTTCATCTCCACTAGCATGATCTATAACAAAATCTATTATGCTTTTGAAGCCGGAAAACTTGTTAGGCTGCTTCAACGTCCGACTATCTATGAGCGCCTTACCCCGTTTCCCGACCTGCAATTTGGACAGTTTGCTTTAGTGAATCCCTCCTTCTTACAGCCATAACAGTATATTTTTCTACGTTCCACACAACCAACAGCTCTGTGTCCTGGCTTCTGACATCTGTAGCATATGATCTCGCTTCTAGGTTGAGTTGTGTCCCGACTGGAACTGGGCTTTGGAGTATCTATTGCCTCGACTTCTTGCTCATCAAGAGTGATATAGGCCAGGTCCGGTTCCAATGACTGAACTTTCCTCTGCGTGGTGACATAATCACTCCCCTGCATACGCTCTTCTATCCGTCTACACAGCGTCTTAAGTTGCGAGAGGCTGGAGATATCCAGAGCTCCAAGCTGTGTTCTATAAATAGGTGCTATATTCCGTAGAATGATATTTAATTTTGCCTCTTCCGAAATTTGACATTGAAGACGTTGGAAATATTTCGACATCACTGCCATATACGTCCCTATCGATTCGTCATGTCCCTGTACTCTTCTCTTGATTTCTTCAAGCAGTCGTTCCGAATAGAATGCTGGCTGATACTCTTGCTTAAATTTTGTTACTAATCCATCCCACGTACTAACTTCCAATCTACAATCCTGATAGAACTCGTACGCACGACCTTCAAATAAGTCTATTCCTGATTCAAGCAAAATTTCTTTGGACACATTTCTCGCACGTCGCAAGTCGTCAACCCTTTCGAAGAAAGCCGTAACTGACATTCCTTTCTTGTCACCCGAGAACTTTAGGTTCCATTTATGAGGTAAGATTGGTTTGAAATCCCTTGTGAATGAAGATGAAGCAATTGGAGGATGAACGCTTTCAGCCATAGTGGAGTTATGGGGATGATTATCTCCAGACACCGCTTCCAGCACCGACAAGTTCGGAGGTATTATCTCAATGTCGTCTTCTTCGGTTGCAGTTCCGTTGATGAGCTGGTCAAGTAATGATAGGGCTTGACCCAATAGGATGCTTTTAAGCTTGTATTCTTCTGGCGAGATGCAGTGTATGTTATCGATCCTTCCCAAAACATGGCTTATCTTAGCGTGGCACTTCAAACAAGCAGAGCTTTTAACTGAGCCACTAAATTCTTCAACAAATTTAGCCACTTCATCCAACTTAGTAGCAACTGCTGCCACGTCCTCTTTGAAGGTGTATGGATAGGTAGGATAGTGTAGACTGTTGCCAGATTTCTCCATTTGCCTCGCTAGAGATAAACGGCTTCTCATTTCTACGACATTTCCAACATCTATGCCTCTATAAGTAAGCTCATACACTAACTCATCTTTATCAAGTCGATTGATTTCTAACTTTTGTGACATCTTGAACGTTATACCACTGAGTACGATAGTACAAAAAAACGTATATATATCACCACCCTATGTCACTTGTTATTCCGACCGAACCAAACACTCACTGCTTTATCACTGTTTTTCTCTATTTTAATCTCTGAGACAGCACCACGAAAAACTAGTCACCAACAATTTGTAACCGCTTAACCAACTTTGTTATCACCAAGAAAATTCACCGAGTAATACCGCTATCACCAAATGTAAAATGTAACTGCACTAACCGCACGTATATCACTCAATATACACTACCCCAATAATCTAAATCAAAGTTACAAGTCAAAGTCAAGAATCAAGTAATAATTTGCCGCAATGTCAATATTCACGAGAACTATGCAATACAAAACAATCCATAACGAAATCCAAAGTGAACACCTACCAATAGAATACCCTCGTCCTATTCCGTCTAATACCGCAAAACTATTCGAAGAAAACCTCTATCGGGAAAATCACGGTAGTTGAAATGATCCCTGAAAGAAAAATGACCAAGTCCACAACCTAACCCAAAAAAAAAAAACTTTTGAGCACCACCAAGACAATATGCACTAAAAAAATAAGGCCCTTCAAAAAAATCAAAATGGCCCCACGTTGGGCGCCAAAATGTGACGCTTTAAAATTTCAAACTAGAATCTCGTAAAATTACCACCAAATATACCTTCCTCGTTGGCTTCCTCGAACTAAGTACTGCCAGGAAATTTAGAAAATAAATAGGGCCGCCAGCTTTTCTACAGTGGAGACGGGGTAGGGTCCTAAAGGTTTATAAAAGAGCGCCACGTGGTTCAATTTTCCTATTTCTTTCCAAATGCTCGAAGAGTTTTCCCAGACTTACTAACCACGAAGTGTAATATCTGGTCTAGTGTATGACGTCCATAATCCGAAGAATGGTTGGTAATTGAAAGAACTATTTATACCCGAATATTTTTCTATTAATCTTCCGTGTAAATAATTGTTACAGAAAACCAATCATGTAGAAACCCCAAAATAAATTTAAGGTTGAATTGAACAGTACCTTAACCAACCCTTAATTTATTCACCCACTTACGTTACTATATTGCCGCTATAAAACCATGATCATGTTTTCATTTACACCGGCGCGCAACTCAGTAAATAATTCACAATAAATATGAGCAATGCCAGGCTTATATGCAGCAACCGAATAATATAGGTAGCAGTATCAAAATATACACACAAAATAATCAAAGCAAAAATAAATGTCACACATTTTGTTTTATAAAAAGGAAGATTGAAAGAGTTTGATGATTAAAATGGCCAACTAAAAGATTATTGGGCTATTATTACCCAACGTGAATAAAAATATAATTGAAGTTTGATTAATTTGATTAATGATAAATAATAAATAATAATGATTTGGTTAAACTTGCGTGTCGTAAGTAAACTTCCGTTCCACCAAACAGTCAGCTATCTCCGGAAACTCTGTCATTCAGGGTCGTAGCAATCCAAACTGTCCAGACAGGTCCACGTCCAATCCAGCCTTGGAAAAGTTCGAGGTACGTAGCCGGCTGGTATACAACAGGACGGAAGAATTCCAATGCAACGGCAAGGAAGACAGGCGAAAGCGATAAAAGGGAAGAAAATCCCGGAAAAACCCTAAAAGAATAAAGAACACCCGTTCGGGCTTCTAAACGCGGAAACAACCCAAGGAAACTTCCACATATAAACCAGGCCAATAAGCCGACATACCTTTTGATGTTGGGCGGGTTTCAAGAAGTTCTAGTTGCGTGATTCCAAATTGATCCCATACAGCGATGGCGTGGTAGACTATCCAAAATCCTCAATCATCGAGCCATTGAGCCAACGAATCACAGTCAATTTACCACTGAGCCTTTATTGCACCTTTTTCCTCACTAGGAGAACCAAACTTATCCAAGTTTCAGTAATTGAGAGCAAATAAAGAGCGATGGAAATCACGACAACTAACACGTTTTTCTCCAGGATACTCTGGTTGAAAAATGGTCGAAAGGAAAATAGAAGTTCCAGAACGACAATACTTGAATCGGAGGAGAAATCAATCCATCCTTATCCATAGCATCAATACCCCGGTAAGTCCTTCTTTATCTAGGTTTTGCGAAATCAGAGAGGGGAACCCACACTTCAACATGTACCAAAATGGTCAAGAAATTCGGGCATTCTAATGGAAGAAACTCATACATAAAAACCATTCGCTGCAACGGCTCAGTGAACAAGTGGCAACATTGGCCACTCAACCCGTGTTCTACGCAAATCCGGAACCAGTCACAGGAGAAGGAATATTCGCGCAGTGTAGGTTGTCATATTTTGTCCTAACGACAGAATCCATAAAGTGGTAAAACAATTTGAAAAATCGATAAAAGCAATTAGAAGAACACTGAATGAACAAGGGGTGAGAACTGGGAGCATAGCACTGCAACTGACCCATGAATGCATGAAAAACATAATCTTTAATCATGTAAAACTTCCTAGCAACACTAACAAATTCGTCACAACGGCAACCCTGCCAGCCTCCATCAAGGTTATGATGAACCAACAGCGATTTCGAATTATGACGTTAGCCGTCCGATACGAAAATCGATACAATTGATCTGAAAATACAGATTTTTATGATTTCGCATGAAAAGGGAACAAAAAGTGCTGTGAACGTGGAAAGTGCGGAAAAAGACATTCGCTGTGCTACATCGGTGAGTTATCAATGTGATCTCATTATATCAAGACGAAATAACCTCACTTTACTGTTTACCAATTTACTGAGCTGGAAATGAGGCCAACGAATACACTTAACTTTATTGGTTCCAGAAAACCCATGATAAAGTGACGACCCAGGACTCCTCTACGTGATTTGAAGCTCTAGGATGGTTTCCAACTCAAGATTTACTACTTAAATAACCTATGAAAACAGACCATAAATAGACCTTACCAAATAAAACCATTGTATTGCATAAATTCTCGTGATGCGAATATGGACATTATTTCTTACACTACCCTTGTTAACTATTATTTAATAAACCCGATTAAAACTACTTGATTTCTTATAACCTGGCTATAATTAACTGTACAATAATCTTCATCTTTTGGCGGACGAAATTGAGACGTTACATCATCCGAATAGGGAACATCGGGCATTTTTAATAGGTTTCGACAATTTGTTTATCAGATTTATTATTTTAATGACAGAGAAGCGACTACTATTTACGTAAGCACAACTTTCATACTGAATTATTATTTGCGGGGTGTTATAGACCACAACGCCATCTTTCGGCAGAATTATTGAACGACATATCAGAGCCTCCTAGGATTTTGCTTATAAACCAGTTTTCTGTCAAATAAATCATGGCCTCCTTAGAAAAGATTGAGTCCTAACTACGAAATGTGATATTCCGAAGATACTTGAATCTTTTATGCACTTGTGAGACATCACTAGACTGGAAATTTTACACTCTTTCCAAAAATCGAAAAATCCAATATGGCGGCCATAAGAAAAATGAAAGTTGAGGCGGGTTGCGGGAAAACAACTCCATTTAACCTTTGCTGTAGGTATAATAGGAGCCAAGATCCCTGTATAGAGAACCGAATCTGGGACACACTGGTATGTAAACCTAGTTATTTATCTCTATGACCACAACCTAATGAATAGGTAATGTTTCTCTACTAATTCTATGCTTGAAAATACTTTTTTTTTTAAATTGATTGAGAGAGTATTGGAGTGCTAAGAAGGAGTGAAAATGGTGTAGAAAATCTTCTTCCGAAAATGTGTGTGGGATATCATTTCAAAAAAATCCTATTATTAGGTCATGACATATTGATGGAAATAAAATAATTATAATGCGATGTGATGGAAGAATATAGCAGTATTGATAAAAAAAATATTATATTAATTTTTCCGTTGAATTCAATTCTGCCTTTGGAATTAGTATACAGGGTCAGGTCAAAATGTTTTCGGACTCTACTTTATTTTTTTCTGAAGAGGCTTCGGAATTATATTTTCAAAGGTACTATACTATAGTACTCTATGAGTATTTTTGTAAAAGATGATTTTGTTTATTATTGTTATTCATGGCCTACTATTAAACTACGCATTTGATTTCAGAAAATTTTCATTTATTTGGGTGTATGTATGAGAAAAAGTACTATATATTTCTGAAAATGTAAAAAAAGTCAAATTTTATAGCCTATAAATATACAGGGTGTTCCAAATAAAGTATTGTCCGATAACTCTCTAACCTGACCCTGTATACTTATTCCGAAGGCAGAATTGAGTTATACGGAAAAAGTTATATAAAAAACAGTTTTCACATTTTCCATGAGTTATCTGGTAGTTTAGATACAACATTTTCAATTAAGAAAATTTTGTTAACGGCATCTTTAGTTTAACGAAAAAGTAGCTGACTGTTGCGAAAACCGCAACTTTCAATCTATAAAAATAACGCAGATACCCCGCAAAAATATACCCAGAATGGGACACCCTGTACTTTGATATTTGAAGAGACTGCTATCAAATTTTCATGCCTCAGTTCCTCACTGTTACTGAGAAATCTTATTATTTGTCGTTTTTTAAATAAAATGACAAATATTCAAGAAACCATCATCATTATAACAAGTTCTAAAAAAGTTATTTGGAATTTCATAAAGAATTGAAAAATCAGATAATATACTGGATATTCCATTTGAAATAAGAAAGTTACTAGGGAAAACTAGTGTATCTCGCAAAGCTGCGATCATCAAAATATTTTTAAAAGATGCATTACCTCGAATTCTAAAATATTTGGAAAAGCCGTTCTTGAGATACTTGTAACAGACCACCTACGAGAATCACCCTCTGTAACTATTATTTTATAAAATTGGAGTATATTGACAACCTACTGTGAAAAAAATTGGTTCTTAATATAAAAAAATACGTTTGTTTTCAAAACGGGATCATATTAATGGACATGAAATATCATTCGAAATTAATTTTAATTGGGTTTCAAAATAGTTGATGATAAACTTACAACATCTTCCATTCAAAAAACGCACTTTTAAGTTATTTTATACCTAGAAAAAATGTATTATCATTTTATACTTTATTTTATACGACCCTGCATAATAAACGGAATATTTCTTTTCACAGGAACAATACATAATTAATCTCAAAATTTTAACTTAGTATGAAGCCCAGTGGTGTATAGTACCTCATATAAATAAAACTTGAGCAATATTTTGAGAAAAAAAAAGGAAATCGAATAATTTCTCGAAAACCGCTAAAGATAGGTGTAGGATAATATTGATTTTTTGATTTTTGATTTGATAATATTCATAAAAGTATTTATTCTGAACAAATATTTTTTATAACATTTTGCTGAATTTTTTAAATGAGGGTACAATTTTTATATTTTGTGACCCACCCAGTATGATGTTTGACTTGCAAACATTACAACATTCCATTACATATTTCAACAGTAACACTCACCTGAAAAAAAGATTGTTAACGCCACTGGATTTTATGTAAAAAGTCCGTTTTCACATTTTCGATAAGTTACATGCTGGTTGGCTGAGATACGAGAGATGTCCAAAAATGCAAGTTTTTCAAAATCACCCTGTGGCTCAAAAATTAAAAGGCCTATGACATTCTGGTTTATGACATCTTTCGTTTCACAAAAAAAAGGTTCGATATGCATGGGAATGTTAGAGGGGCGCCACTGATTTAAACATATTGGAAGACACAGCCGGGTATCACTGCAATTAAGTAGATTTTATTTTTTTAAGCGAAAACCCTGCGCCGGACGAAAAACAATCAAGAGAACAAATTGGCTCAGAAAAAAAAAGAGATTTCAAAAATATTTTTTATTTTGAAAAGAAGCAGTGGCGTACAAGTTTTTTCTCAAAAAATATTGAGTGCAAAACCCGTACGGACGCCACTGGTAAAAATAATAAAATTGTTTGTACATCAAAAAATGCATATTGATGCATAGAAGACGTGTACCAAATTCCATAAAGATATCTGGAATAGTATCAAAGTAATTATAAAAAAATCATTTATTTTTTAAAATTTCAACACCCTGTATCTTGAAAATCAGGCTCTTGCGGACCTATGTCCATATGAACTTTTTGTCTTAAAATCATTCAAGGATTATCACCCTTAAGTATCGGCATTCAATCAATAAACACCCTGTATTTCAAGTTCTCAATATTACTATTTTTTCCAGATAAATTATCAACATACGCATAAGATTAATGTAGTTGAGGCATACAGTTATTTACGAATGTCTCCAGAAACACAAGAAATATTTTTAAAATATTTTAATGATGGTATGTCACCTTCCGCGGCATGAGGATTTCATGAAATAAAATTGGAGAATGAAACTGATGAGTTAGAGATTTTTAGAAAGGAATACTTTGGAAGTCGTGAACATTCAGACATAATGGCTACTCTTAGAAGAAAGCAAACTTCATTTTCTGAAATGGACGTTAAAGTAGTTATTCACGAAAATCCACTTATTATCATCGTTCTAACACCAATTATGATGAGAGCTCACACCCGGGCCACTTGTTAAGTAATGAGATAGTCTTTGTGGACTCCAGTGGTTCATGTGACCATCAGACAAATTCCTGTGTAACTTTTTTCTTTGGAGCTACGCAAGTTGGTGCAGTCCCTTTGGCTTCCATTCTTCATACTGAACAGTCCGAAAAAAATTACACGGCGGCATTCAAGCTATTACGCGACACCCTACCAAAAGATAGCTTTGGAGGTATTGGGTATCCAAAAATATTTATGACCGATGATTCCAGTGCAGAACGAAACGCCTTGAAGACAATTTTTCCTGAATCCCGTAGACTTCTATGCATTTTTCATGTTTGTCAAGCTATGTGGCGATGGTTATGGAATAGTCATCACGGTGTTTTGAAAGATGACAGAAGACATATTATGTTATTATTCAGAAGAATTCTATTTGCAAATACCATGGAGGAGACTTGCCAGAATTATCAGAATATTTTGAATGATGACATTTTTACAAAATATGATAATGTCCGAGACCATATAACAAACTATTGGGATCGGAGAGAGGAGTGGTCACTGGCCTATAGAAGTTCTTTATTAACACGAGGAAATAATACGAATAATTATGTGGAGGCTATTGAATGTAGCTCAATAATATTATACCAAGGTTAATTGATATGAAGAGGTTGCGCCGTAACTAGGGAATCGGAAATCCACGAACGATAAACCGAATCGATCCCGTCACCGAGCTCCATTATTGACATTCCTGTCATCGGTGTGTCATCTTAATGTCATAACATGTCCGTATTTCAGGGTCTTAAAACTTTTTTTACCGAGTGTCGGCCGTTTTTAAACGTGTTTGAGGGTAAGTTATTACACAGCTTTTGGTATACAGTGAAATATCTTCTTATTACCAAGTGTGAACCATATTCTATCTTTTTTTTAGATGTGTATTTGAATTTCAGAACCGAATCGGAGCCGACTGACGTCATTTTTGTCTGAGTTCTGATTCGTCCGAAACCCGAACGTATAACAACGCAACCTTATTACTATCAATTAACCTTGATATTATACCTTGTGTTTGGGTTCTGTCTGATTAGTGGACTGTATTTTTGGGTTTTCGAATTGCCTTCTTTCTTTTTTTTAATGATGTTCAAGTTGCCAAATAAACTGGTTTATTATTATTTACAATTAAATATAAGCACCGTTGTGCTATTGAAATCTACGAGTAATTAATTGGCAGATTACTAAAAAATCACTTGACTCAGTCACTGTCAGAATGTCCCGTTCAATCATGCGGGCACCAGCACTTCCCAGGGATTGTCCGGAAAATAACATAGAACCTGATCATGCCGCCTGCCTTGAAAAGTCCCTTTTCAACACGATATTCGGGATATCAATCTTCAGACTTCATTGTGATGTTCTGTCTCGATTGGTAGAACACAGACTTTATTTATGGCACGTCTTAACAAAGTGCCATTGGGCAATCGAACTGTCACTACGCGCACTACATTGTTAGAGCCTCTATGCAGTGCATCCACTCTTGCCATGGGCCACTTCAATGGTGGAGTGTTTTCTTCGACAAGTACAACCAAAGAGCCTGGTTTCAACACGTCTCCCATGTCGTTCTTCCACTTCGTTCGAGTCTGTAGCTGTGTTAAATAGTCCCTGGACCAGCGTTGCCAAAACTGTTGTCGTAACTGCTGTAGACGGTAATATCTATTGAGTCTTGTCGTTTTCACTTCGGTTACATCTTCTTCTGGAGGTCCAACCAATGAGTCGCCGATCAAAAAATGTGCAGGGGTAAGGGAAAGATAGTCATTGGGATCGTTTGATAAGGGAGTGAGGGGCCTAGAGTTCAATAATGCCTCGACTTGAACAAGCAGCGTATACATTTCCTCGAAACTCAAGGACGCTTCTCCCAATACGCGTTTTAAATGAAACTTAGTGGATTTTACAGCCGCTTCCCATATGCCACCCATATGTGGTGACCGCGCTGGTAAAAAATGCCAATGAATTTTGTCTTCGCTTAAGTATTTTGAAACTGCGTTGTGATGGTTGGCATCATTTAAAATTTTATGCAATTCCGTGAAATGATTATGACTTTCAACAAAATTCAATCCATTATCGGAATAGATATTTGATGGTTTACCTCTACGTGAACAAAACCTTTTCAACACATTCAAAAAGCTAGATGTTGTCAAGTCGTTCGCTAATTCGATATGGATTGCCCTTGTTGAGAAACATACGAAGATTGCCAAATATGTTTTTACTAGTTTGCTGCGGCGTAAAATACCTTCCTTAATGAAGATGGGTCCAGCATAGTCAACTCCACAATTTGAAAATGGTCGACTAGGATTCACTCTGGTGCTGGGCAGATCACCCATTAAAAACTTGCAAGGTTTTGGTTTTACCTTATAGCATCTTATGCAAGAGTTTATAATTCGTTTTACCGCATTTTTTCCATTAATGGGCCAAAATTTCAATCGGATAATTGATAATAGATTTTGAGTGCCTGCATGTAGGTTTTTGAGATGCTGATTTAATATTATAAGGTCTGTCAATTTGTGTTTATTTGGTAAGATAATTGGGTGTTTTTGATTGATGCTTAAGCATGATTTAGAAAGTCTACCTCCTACTCTTAAGATTCCATTGTCATCGAGAAAAGGGTTGAGATTAAAAATTTTGCTTTGATTATTTACTGAATTACACTTTTTTAATTCGGAAATTTCTTGCTTGAAAGTTTGCGATTGAGCCAATAATATTAATTTCTCTTCAGCATAGTTTAGTTCATCTATCTTAAGATTTGTTGATGATGGCTTTGTTTTATTCAAACAACAAAATTTAAATCGAAAAATGTAAGCAACAATTTTTACCAACTTAGAGAAAGAGGAATATCTTTGAAAAATGTCAAATTCAGTTTTTTGTTCTTGCTCGTGAGTTAGAAATGAGAGAGATTTTATTTCAGGTAAATTATCAATATTTGTTTCAGGCAAATATTCATCAGAAGTATAAGTTTGAATTTTCAAGAATTCAGGTCCGTTGAACCAAATTTTGTTTTCTACCAGCTCTCTAGGACTTAGTCCTCTCGAAATTATATCTGCGGCATTATCATTCGATTTTACATGTTTCCATTCGCTAATATTGGATAACTCCGTAATACGAACTACTCTATTTGCCACAAAAGTCTTGAGATTACAGGGTTCTATTTTTAACCACGACAGCACGATTGTTGAATACGTAAAATATGTTATCCTTGATATATCAATATCGATTGTACTTTTGATTTTAGACATTAATTCTGAAAGTAAGACTGCGGCTAGCAACTCAAGACGTGGTAGTGAATGACTTTTCAAAGGGGCCACACGCGATTTGGCGGTTAAAAGCTTGATAAAATTTTTATTTTTGCTTGCCGATGATTGAATATACACACATGCACCATAAGCCTTTTCAGAACTGTCACAAAATCCAATTAATTCAATTTTCTGCGTTTCTGAAGATAAAACATGTCGTTCTATTTTTATCTCATTCAAGAACTGAAGTTCGGAGGCAAATTTAATCCAACTATTTTTGAGTTCAGTGGGAATTTCCGAATCCCAGTCTAGCTGTAAATGCCAAAGTTGCTGCATAATCAATTTTGCTCTGATAATAGCGGGTCCGATCAAGCCTAAAGGGTCGAAAATTTGAGAAATCACTGAAAGTATATTGCGTTTTGTTATTTTATTTTTGTTTAGATTGATATTGATACTATATTTCAATGTATCATTGTTTGCATCCCATCGAATACCTAACGTTTTCAACTCTTTTTCTTTTTGAAATAAAACAAAATTTTCATCATTGCATTCACGAGTTTTTGATATACAGTGTGTCCAGAATAAAATGATGTACGTGGGGATATCGGAAACTACAGGAGATACAGTATCGGTTAAATGGAAGAAAAGTTGCGTATTTGCGTGCCCAAGAATAATCTCACTTTGGTTTGTTTTGATTCGATACCGTAATGGAGATACAGGGTGAAAAAGAAAAATGGCCATTTTTTAAATAGCACAATATTTCGGTTATTATAAAAGATGAGGTATTGAAAATTTCTGGATCTGGGTAAGAAGATACGGTGATTTTGAAAATTGTGTCGAAAAAATTGTAGGCCCACTATGTTGCTTCCGGCCGAAGTCAACTTTTGTTTTTCTTATGGGCGCCATATTGAATTTTTTCATTTTCAAAATCCGCATTGAAAATGATTTTCAAAAATATGACTTTCATAAAAAAAAACAGACTTGACTTTGGCTGGACGCAACATAGTGGGCCTAAAATTTTTTTGACGTCGTTTTTAGAATTGTCGTATCCTCTTAACCATATCCTGAAAATTTGAAAGTTCTAGCATTTATAATAAGCAAAATTGTGTGGTTTCTTCAAAATTTGCCTTTTCCCTTTTCACCCTGTATCCACATTACGGTATCGATTTAAAATAAAACAAAGGTGGAATATTTTTGGGCATACAAATATGCTGCTTTTCTTCCATTTACGCAACGTCGTATCTTTTAAAGTTTCCAATATCCCCATATAGTGCCATAAACATCATTTTATTCTGGACACACTGTATAATTTACAATACTTGCGTCATTCGATGACCATTTGCGTAGTTGAAAATTTGCGCTTGAGAGTATTTCCGATAATTCGTGATATATTTCCAAGTCTTCTTCTCTCGAGTCAACACTAGTAAGAAGATCATCCATATAAAAACTTTTCAGCAATATTTTTGAAGTTCGGGGGTATTTTTCTTTACTAATTGAAGCTAATTCACTTAAACAACGCGTTGCTTGAAACGGGGCGCTTGACGTACCGTATGTTACTGTATTTAATTTATACACATTCAATTGTTCTTCTGGTTTTTCTCGCCAAACTATTTTTTGAAATGATCGCTCGCTAGGATCTATTTCAATGCAACGATACATCATCTCGATGTCTGCACTTAAGACGTATCTTCGAAGACGTAAACGAAGTAAAATGGATACTAAGTCCGGTTGTAAAGTGGGACCTGCTAAAATCAAATCATTGAAAGACACGTTTGTAGTTGTTTTAGCACTTGCATCAAAGACAACACGGCATTTTGTTGGGACCGCTGAGTCTCTGAGAACGGCCGAATGTGGTATGAAATATGAAATGTTTTCAATCGAATAATCGTTATCTAACGTGGATTGAAACGACATATGCCCAAGTTCCTCGTATTCCTGCATAAAATGGACATATTGCGTTTTAAGAGCTTCGTTTTTCAGGAATCGATTTTCTAAATTTTTAAATCTTTTAACAGCTGACGATTTTGAATTCCCTAATTCTTCATCACAATTTTGTCTAAAAGGATATTTTACAACAAAGGTGCCATTTTCATCACGCTTTGTAGTTAATTTGAAATATTCTTCGCAATACTGATCGGTTTTTGAAACTGGAACCTTCGTTTCAATTTCCTCAAGTTGCCAAAATTTTGTTAATGCTTCATTCAAATGTTTGTTTGTTATTTTTGTAGTCAAGTTACAAACGGTTTTTGATATATTATTTTTATTTAATAGTAATTCTCCCGATACTACCCATCCTAGAGCGGTTTCTTGAAGCATCGGTTGGTTTTTTCCGAGTTTTATCCTTCCATTTTTAATCAGATTGAAGAAAATTCCTGCACCTAACAGTAGATCTATGGACTTTGGAACATTGAATTGTTCATCTGCCAAAATCAAGTTGATTGGAATTTTCAGTTGCGTTTTTTCAAAACTGATTAAAGGCAATTTTTCTGTGATACGTGGTAATACTAAGAACTGTACTTCAGTTTCAAAATTTTCAAAACGTGACTTTAATTTTGAACTTGTTTTACCATTAATGTATGTTTCAATTTGATTCACTCCGCTTAGAGGAATATTAATCTGTTGACAGCTCAATTTTAGTTTCTCACAAAACGATTTGCTGATAAGATTTGATTGACTTCCGGAGTCCAATAAGGCTGTACCTTCAACCCAATTTTTATCATTATCCTGAACTAAAACTATCGCTGTCGATAATAAAACTTGACTTGAATCAACTGTTGTAAATGTTCGACTAGGCTGATTTGCATCAAACTGATTAATTCCATCAATTTCAACTATGTTGCGAGAAGCTTCTGAATTATTCTGACCGAAAACGCATAACGTAGGTGTGAGTTGACCAGTTGATGTACTGGTACTTTTTTCGATAGACCCTGAAAACGTTGCATAGCTCATCTCTATTGCTGGGTTTGTTTGTGAACAATTTGAACTTGCTGGTTGCAATGCTTGCATCGTTACGTGACGCTGTGTGTGTGCTCCGTTGTCACTTTGATAATTATTATTATTTTGCTGAAAGTTTTGCCTGTGCAATATAGTATTATGTTTGCCATTACATTTCTTGCATCCGCTAGAAAGGCATTCTCGGTTTCTGTGACCCAATCTTAAACAATTCGTACAATATTTATTCTTGTTTAATTCTTTATATTTATCCGATATTGAGAGATTAGCAAACCGTGGACAATGGTAAATATGATGGTGTTCATCACATAGGAAACAGGAATGGTTCGTATTTCCTTGATCAGTACGATTTTGATGATTTGTAACTGAGTTGTGTGACGCATATCCTACTACTCGTTTAAAGTTTGATTGCGGTCTTGCTATTTGATTTGAAGTTGGCGAATGGTATTTATTTGTATTATTTGCAAGATTATGTACTTGCACTGCTTCTAAAGTGAAACATTTTTTGGTTAAAAATTCAATAAATTCGTTTAAAGTAGGTAATGTTTTGTCATTTAATCTGCTTTCCCATTCTCTTCTCGTTCTATCATCCAATTTTTGCAAAACTATTGGTACCAACAAGGCATCCCACGCATTGACTGGGAGTCTTAATTTATCAAGTGCTGACAAATGCTGATTTAATAAATCCAACAATTTCCGTAGCAAAACTGGAGATTCTTTATGAACATTCGGCAAATTAAATAAAATTGTATTTATATGAGAGTTTATTATAGCTCTATAATTTTCGAATCGTTTCCTCAAAAGTTCTACTGCGATCGAGTAGTTATCCGTGATTAAATCAAGATTTTCAATTAATTTGAGCGCTTCATTATGACAACATGATTTCAAATACATTAGCTTTTTAACATCATTCAAGTCTACTCTACTGCCTACTGTTGCTTGAAACTGATCCCAAAAGCTAAGCCAGGTTTCGCAACGACCGTAGAACTTTGGCAGCCCTAATTCAGGTAAAGTCGCAACAGCATTCAAACTTGCAGAAATATTATTACTATGACCGGGAATAGGAGTATGAATATGAGCGTTTGATTTTTCTGTTTCTTGACATTGGGATATAATTATTCGTTTGGCTTTAGATAATTGTGTGTAAAAAAGAGATTCGGTTTCTAATCTGGATTTTACTTCATCATCATCTAAATACTCTAGTCGTGTCTGTATTTTATCAAACTCAGAAAAGTCTTCTTCTACGCTTTTTAAACGACAATCTATTTCGAATCTATCTACGTCCGTTTTCTGACACATTTCATTCAAAAAATTCGAGAACCGATTCAATCTTTGACATATAACTTTTCTCGCGTGTAAAAATTCCAGTTTTTCATCAGTTTCATCTATACCACCAGTGGTTCTAACGTCCTTTTTAGCTTTTCTTGGCATTTCGAATAAAATAAATTGGCACTTTTGATGCTGTATACCTAAGTATATATTGTATTATATTGGAAAATTCGAGTAACGAGTCGTGACGAGTAATATCAACTAAGTTTCGATTATTTATTTTTGCGATGAATGACGTGTACGAGTTTCGTGGAGTTTCTGAACACAGCCCTGAGTTTCGATCAGCTGTCTTCTGTGACGTATAATATTACGTTTTCGTTTCGAGAAATAAATGATGAATTTTGAATATCAATGTATACTAGGTACTACTAAATAAGCATGCATGAATTCTAAGCGATGTCAAGGAAAGATAAGGAAAAAAATGAAGCACAAATATGAACGACCTCACCGGATTTCTCCTCCTGTTCCAAAGGTTGTTGCTGGAGTTTTCATTCGTCCCAAATATGGATCAAAATGTTCATCCGTCACGAATGGACCAAATGTTTGGGTTCTGTCTGATTAGTGGACTGTATTTTTGGGTTTTCGAATTGCCTTCTTTCTTTTTTTTAATGATGTTCAAGTTGCCAAATAAACTGGTTTATTATTATTTACAATTAAATATAAGCACCGTTGTGCTATTGAAATCTACGAGTAATTAATTGGCAGATTACTAAAAAATCACTTGACTCAGTCACTGTCAGAATGTCCCGTTCAATCATGCGGGCACCAGCACTTCCCAGGGATTGTCCGGAAAATAACATAGAACCTGATCACCTTGTTTGTTGTTGCTGGTTATTATAAGCTGTCAGTCAGCACTGAATATTTGACAAGTGCACTTATTTTAACAGGTCTTGGGCCAAGATCCCGCATAATTCCGCGATTTAATACTTTCTGATTGTTCGATACTCGTAAAAAGACTGAAAGGTGCAAATATGTCCCAGAGTTTCTTGGTGAATGTGCCTAAGTTGAAAGGACGAGAGAACTACAGTGATTGGGCGTTTGCAGTCGAGAACTTCATGATTTTGGAAGGTATATCCAAGTGTTTATCTGAAGTTGTAGAAGCAGAAGACGCGAAGGCAAAAGCGAAGTTGATTTTAACGATAGATCCATCGTTGTATATACACATAAAAGATGCTGAAACAACAGTAGCATTGTGGAAAAAGTTAAAATCATTGTTCGACGATGATGGTTTTGCCAGAAAAATCATCCTTTTACGAAAATTGATTTCTACAAGGCTTGAGGATTGTGATTCGATGGTGAAGTATGTCAATCAAATCATAGAAATAAGTCAGAAATTAAGAGGCACAGGTCTCAAAATCGATGATGAATGGGTTGGTTCATTGCTATTGGCAGGATTACCAGAGAAGTTTTCACCAATGATTATGGCGATTGAACATTCCGGTATAGCTATTACTGATTACTGATTACTGAAGTACAGGCGCTACGAGTTTCGGGCTGTTGGCCCCGACACCGCAGCCTCTAGTTGGGCTTATTGTATCTTCTCTGTGCCTGTCTCTCAGTCGAAGAGCTCCATTGCCCGAATAAGGTTTATGACTCGTTCTACTGTTTCCCTGTCCGTCCTTTGAGGAGTGGTTTTGAATTCCCCATTATCTCTTCTCCAGTACGCCAGCGCTTCACATTCGAATACAATGTGGGAGGCTGTTTCCTCCTCCTCGTTGCACTGCCTACATATGGGTTCCTCGTTGAAAAGACCCATGATATGCATGTGTTTCCTTAGAGTGCAGTGTCCAGTTAATATACCTGTTACTTTCCTAAGCTGATTCCTGCTGAGTTTCAGTAGGCTTCCAGAAAATGATGATTCGATCTCGTCTGCCATCATTAATTTACTGTGTTTCAGACCTGGTGATTGGCACCATCTAGCTTTCTGTTGTTTTTTGGACCAACAGTTCAGCCAACCTCTCACAGAGGATTTTGTAATACCAATAGCAGGTTCTGGACCCAGAAGTGGTGTGTTTGCAGCTTTGCGTGCTAGTAGATCCGCACGCTCGTTCCCAGCTATCCCTGTGTGTCCTGGTATCCATCCAAGAGTGACATCGTTAGATACTCCCAGTGTGACAAGGTTTTGCTGACAGTCCATGACTTGTTTGGATTTGGTTTCCCGACAGGAGATGTTTTTGATTGCAGCTTGGCTGTCACTAAGGATAAGGATTTTCCTTCCTCTGTAGCCTCTCCTGAGATTCTTTTGCACGCATACGTTTATTGCATGTACTTCTGCCTGGAAACTGTAGCGTACATCCCTAGTGGTTCACATGTTTCCCACTTTGGATTTTCACCTACGATTCCGGCACCAGTTCCCCGGCTTGTTTTGGAGCCGTCTGTGTACCATATTGCCCCATTAGCCATCCGGAGTTGTTTCACCGTTTCCTCTTCCCATATTAGCTTGGTCTTGGGAGACGTGCTAAAGTTGATATTTTTTAGCATGATATCACTCCTCATTGTTACTAAGTGGTTCGTGACTGTGCTGGTTATCTTAGTGTGTCCTTGGGAGTTTGAGTGGCTCCAGTTCCCGGTGTTGCTAAGTCTATAAGCTCCCATTCTTGCTTCCATTTTGATATAGATATCTAAAGGAGGTAGGTTAAGCATGGCCTCCATGGCAAGTGTTGAAGTAATTTTCATGGCTCCCGTTACACAGAGACATGCTAGCCTCTGAACTTTTGCAAGTTCCGTGGCTGCTTGTCGCTGCTCGATTTTCGGCCACCAGACAACAGAGCTATAAGCAAGGGTGGGTCTTACCACGGTACAGTAGAGCCAGTGTACCATGCGCGGATTTATGCCCCAATTCTTTCCTATCGCTCTTTTTGTTGCCATTATTGTGGCTTTACCTCGATTCACTATTTTCTGTAGGTGTGAATTCCATGTGAGTTTGTCATCCAGGATGATGCCTAGGTATTTGACTTCTCTTACCACCTGCAGTTCTTGTCCAAAGAACATGGGTTTGAATAATTCCACTGTCTTCACTTTCTCGTAAAGCTGACCAGGGGGGAGGTTTTCTCAGGATTGACCTTCAGGTTCACCTTCCTGCACCAATCTTCTACGATTGTCAGAGCTGTCTGCATCAGTTCTGATATTGTCTTGGTGTGTTTGCCAGTGATAAGTATTGCTACGTCATCGGCATAGCCTTGGGCGTAGAAACCTTTGCTGTTTAACTCTACCAGTAGCTCATCTGCGACTAGGTTCCAGAGGAGAGGGGACAAGACTCCACCCTGGGGGCAGCCTTTAGCTGCCTCTATAGTTACAGTTTTGTCAAGCATAGTTGCTTGAATTCTCCTACCTTTCAGCATGTTTCTTATCCACCTACAAACTGTGTCTTTAATTCCACGCCGATTGATTGCGGTGGTCATTGAATCGACGGAGGTGTGATCAAATGCTCCTTCCATATCAAGGAATGCAGCTAGGGCAACTCCTTGGTTGTTCAGTGGTTGCTCTATTTTATGAACAAGTTCATGCAGAGCAGTTTCACATGATTTACCAGGTTGATAGGCGTTTTGGTTTTTGTGTAGTGGCCTCTCTATTAGGGAGGTCTCCCTAATGTGCCTTTCAATCACTTTCTCCATCGTTTTGAGTAGAAACGACGAGAGATTTATTGGTCTGAATGCCTTGGACTGAGAGCTATCTTTCCCGGGTTTCGGTATAAAGACCACTCGTGAGAGTTTCCATCATGGGTATGTGTCCCGTTGCCAGAATTGCTCTGAATAGTTGGCAAAGCATCGATATGAGTTTGGCTTCGCCCTGCTGCAGGTGTGCCGGTATCATCTCATCGCATCCAGGTGCTTTGTATGGTTCGAATGAGTTTATGGCCCATTCGATTCTATTTGGTGTCACAATCTGTCGGGCTATGACCCAATCATCTCTTGATCCTCTCATCCGGAGGATCTCAGGAGATAGGGAGTTGGTTCCCTGTTGCGAGTTGATTATGGTCGAGTCTGGAAAGTGTGCCCTGAGTAGTGTCTCAATGGTTTCTTTGCCATTTTTCGTGTATTCCCCATTTGGTTTCTTTAGTGTTCCCATTGGTGGAAGGGGGTCTTTAGCTAGGATTCTCGCGTGCGCCTTCCGAGGTTTTTTCGACCTCAGTGCAAAACTTTCTCCAGGAGTTCCTCTTAGCTTCCCTTACTTCTTTGTTGTATTTCTTCAGAGTATGGTGGTATTCATCCCATTCACCGGTTTTCTTGGCCACATTGAAGAGTCTGCGTGTTTCCCTCTTCATCTTGTCAAGTTTCTCGTTCCACCAGGTTGTGTCCTTGCATGAAGAACGCCGGATTAGCGGACAGCTTTGATGGTATGAGTGAATTATAGCGTTTTGTAGTTGTTCCGCCACCACCTCAACATCAAATCTGTTACGCATACGTTCCTTGATCCCGCTCAACCCCGCCTCCAGCTCCTCCCGGTATTCAGTCCAGTTTGTTTTGCGTGGGTTGCGGTACATTTCTGACGGCTTGCCAATACTATTGATTTCCATCAGTATATACCTATGGTCCGACAGGGATGGTTCATCGGATACGCGCCACCGCTGGATATCGGGATTAATACGGGAGGTGGACAGAGTGACATCAATAACTTCCGACCGTATGCGGTTTGCAAAAGTAGGCTTGTTGCCCTTGTTTAGAATCTCCAAATCATGGGTTATAATAAAATCCAATGAAGACTCACCTCTTTTGTTGATATCGCTGCTCCCCCAGATGGTGTGATGCGAGTTGGCGTCCATACCTATTATCCACTGTAGGTTTCTCTGCCCACAGTGATTCACTAGTTTCTCCAGGTCTTCCGATGGTGGGGGTCTGGGTGCATCGTAGGGAAGGTAAACCGAGGCTATTATGATGTCCTTCTGGGTTCCTTCCTCTTTGTAGCTTAGTTGGACGGCTATTTGATCCCTGGAATTTAGTTCTTTAATACTGAGAGCCTGCACTCCGTTTCTCACGTATATGCAAGCTCTCACGTTACCTGTTGATTGCTCCTTGTAAAAGATCTTACCTCCAGTGTTTTCTAGACCGGCTATTTTTCCCTTCGTAATCCAGGGTTCTTGGATGATGGCCAGGTCTATGTTTTTCTTTGCCAGCTGTTGGCAAAGGGCAGCAGATGCTCCCTTACTGTGCTGAAGGTTTATTTGTATTACCCTCAGCATCGGGAGCCTCCTTCTTGAGAAGTCTGAAGGTTAGCTGCATTAACCCAAAGTAGGCCCGGAGATTCCGGTTTTGCAGCTCCTTCAGAGATCTGCTGTCAAGACCGACAATGAGTGTCATGCCCTCATTGTCCGTCTTGTGGCTGATTATTCTCCAGTCCTCGGTCTTCAGCCCCATGTTCTGGGTTTTGAGGAACTGGAGAGCTTGTGCCGGTTCCTTGATTCCCGCGGATTTTGTCGGTATCCAGACAGCATCCCTCACGACTGGCACCACTCTGTGTGCCAGGCCAATCCGAAGACTGGTTCCCTCGTAGAGGCTGAAGCCTGGAACCACTCGCAGCAGCCAAGTCTTGGCAGCTTCATTGGCGCAAGTGATATAAATCACCCCACCTCTGGAGCTGCTGTTCTTGAACTGAGGACCAGTTCCGGGTTCGCATTTGAACACTTCCCGGAGTAGAGACTGTTGTAGGCCTCTACACTGCTCCTCAGTGAAGGTTTCATCCGGATATTTCTCGGAAGTGATGGCCATTCTAAGCCAGGCTAGGGTTTCGCTGTAAGTTTCCCCAGTTGATGTACTGGGTGTTACTTCAGCATCCCCCTGCCGTGACCTTTTCTTGGCGCTTTTTTCTGGGGTTGGTGTGTTGCCCTCAGAGCGACCCCTCTTTGCAGAGGATTTGTTTGCAGGGGTCCTAAGTTAACCTGATGCTCCAGGCTCTGAGGCCCGAGCATCAGGTTTCCCAGTATTCCCTGAGCTATTCGGGAGGGTTCTATTCCCGGGATTCCTATTTGTCCTCGGTTTACGAGGCCGTATAGGCTCTCCCTTGGCTTTAGCCCTCTCGATCGCAAGCTTCCTTCGCTGGGCTCCGGAAAGCTTTGCCATTTTGTTCAGGCTGATGTTGCCAGCGCCTGTACTAATGGCAGATACACCGGCACCGGGGATCGCATCACTGCTTCCCTGGTTACCCGTGGTTGGTTCATGAGTTACATCGAGGTTTGGTTGTTCCTCGGATGCCAGAACGTGTGATTGGCCCTCCCCAAAATCCGTGGGGCCATCGATGGCCACCGGGGCTTCCACCCGGTCGGAACCAACGGTGAGATTGAAACTCACTTGGGGTACAAAGTCCTCAGGTTTGTCACACATTGTTCTTAGGTGCTGGTTTTGGTCCGCCCCGGGGTATTTAATTTCCCCGGTACCTCCCATATCTGGGAGGCATTCCCCTATCCGCCACCTGGTGAGGCGCCCGATGGGGGACCAGCAACCCCCACGGGGGTATAGCTATTACAACAGACTCAATTAAATCTAAATTGTTGGATATGGATATCGATGAGAACTGTAATGCAGGTGCGTTTGCTAGTGGATCAAGAAAAGGCGGTTTGCAGTCTAGCAAAAAATTGGACCTCACAAAGATCAAGTGCTTCAAATGCAAAGAAAATGGGCATTTTCAAAACAAATGCCCGAATGTGCAAACTAGAAGAAAGTCGAATGCGTAAAGTGCAGTTTTTCTAAATAACGTGTTCAATAAATCAGACTGGTACGTGGACTCTGGTGTAAGTGCTCATTTGACGGCGCAACAGAGGTGGATTGAGAATACTTCTAGCAATTTTGATGTTCAAGAAATCATGGTTTCAAATGCTGGAGAAGTGAAGATAACAACCACTGTTGGCCAAAGTATGTATGACATGTCAATCAAAAATGTCTTATGCGTTCCAGAATTGACAACAAATTTACTATCAGTAAGTCAAATGATTAAAAATGGATATACTGTCAGATTTGAGGCAAATTGTTGTAAGATATTCAATAAAGAGACAATATTGGTTGCAACGGCTGATCTAGTGGAAGGTGTTTATAAATTAAACATTTGCAAGGCTGAAAAATGTTTATTGTCAATGTCAACAGCAGAAGCAAGTGAAATATGGCATAGAAGATTTGGACATCTGATCAGCCAATATCTCAACCAAATGAAAAGTGGAATAGTGGATGGAATGAGTTATCCAGGCGTAGCTGATGCAGGATTGTCCAACTGCCAGATCTGTTGTGAGGGCAAGCAATATAGATTACCTTTCAAACATAGAGGAAATCGAGCCAAAAGACTGCTGGAATTGGTACATACAGATGTATGCGGACCCATGAAGACCAGATCTTTGGGTGGTTCCAAATATTTTTTGATCTTTGAAGATGATTTCAGTAAAATGGCTTTTGTCTATTTTATAAAGTCTAAAGTTGAAGTATTTGGGTGCTTTAGGCAATTTAAAAATTTGGCTGAAAATCAGACGAACCAAAAACTCAAAATATTAAGATCTGACAATGGTGGAGAATTTTGTTCCAAGGAGTTTGAAAAGTTTTTGAAAAACTGTGGTATAATTCACCAGAAAACCAATTCATACACACCTGAGCAAAATGGAACTTCTGAGAGGCTGAATAGGACAATAATTGTGGAAAAGGCTAAGTGTTTAATGTTCGAAGCAGATTTACCAAAGCGTTTTTGGGGCGAGGCGATAAACACTGCAGTTTATCTGCGGAACAGATCTTTAGCTGCTGGTTTACAAATGACACTATTTGAAGTATGGACTGATGAGAAGCCAGATGTTAGCCACCTACGAATTTTTGGAAGTCCTGTGATGGTACATGTTCCAAAAGAAAAGCGCCTGAAATGGGACGAGAAGTCAAAAAAATGTATTTTGGTGGGTTACGGTGAAAATATCAAAGGTTATAGGATATTTGACCCAATAAGAAAAACAGTTTTCACAAGCAGAGACGTTACTGTGATAGAGAAATTGACGAATCAAGTGACTCCGAGGTAAAACAGAGCCGAAGAAGTAACAGTTTCAGTAGGAGATATGGACGAAAATCCGACTGAACGTACCAGAACTAATGAATCTAAAGTACGCATTGATAGTTTCTTCAAGAGTCAAATGAAGAAGGGTGCAATTCTGAGACTGATTCTGGTGATCCTGCAATTCCAACTGTGTTAAGAAGATCGGAAAGAATTCCCAAACCCAGAACGATTGAAGGTGGGATCTCCTATCTTTGTCCAGAGAGTTCAGATCCAGATAATGACCCTGAAACTGTCCAAGCTGCTCTGTCGAGTCCAGACAAAGATAACTGGAAGAAGGCCATGGAACAAGAACTTCATTCTTTTGAAGAAAATGATGCATGGGAGCTGGTGAACATTCCAAAAAAAAACCGTAGTGCAGTGCAAATGGGTCTTCAAACGAAAACATGACAGTGTTCCAGACAAGACAAAGTGCGTTATAGAGCCAGACTGGTTGCCAAAGGTTTCACACAGAAATCAGGTATTGACTATAATGAGACTTTTTCGCCAGTTGTACGTCACTGTACTTCAAGATTATTAATGGCATTATCTGTTAAATTAGATTTAGACATAAGCCATTTAGATGTCACAACCGCATTTTTGAATGGTTTTTCAAATGAAGATGTTTATATGTATTTACCTGAAGGTTTGAAGACATCTAATTGAGAGAACAAGGTTTTGAAATTGAAGCATGCGATTTATGGTCTCAAACAGTCTTCGAGGGCATGGTATAAAAGAGTAGATGATTTACTTCAAAATTTGGGTTACAAACGGTCAGTCTACGAATACTGTTTGTTTACCAAGCGGAAAAATAATCATATAACCATTGTTGCCGTATATGTTGATGATTTTTTCATTTTTTCAAATGATGTAAGAGAAGATTTGAAATGTAAATTAGAGCAAAAGTTCAAAATGAAGGACTTGGGTGAGATTAGGAATTGTCTAGGAATGAGAGTAAAAATTGACAAAGTTAATAAAACAAAAACTTTGGATCAGGAACAATACATAGATACTATTTTAAAACGTTTTAATATGTCAGATGGTAAAACAATTTCTATTCCCATTGAGACAAATATAAATCTTGATAAACCGGATACTCACGAAGGAACAATGCCTTATCAAAAACTTATTGGCAGTTTAATGTATCTAGCGGTTTTAACCAGGCCTGATATTTCCTTCTCTGTTAGTTATTTGAGCCAATTTAATAATTGTTTCAATGAGAGTCACTGGAAGCAGGCGAAACGCGTGCTTAGGTATTTGAAACATACAAAGAAATATGGTTTAAAATTTGTAAAGGATGATGCAGATTTAGTAGGTTTTGTAGACGCCGATTGGGCAAGCAGTTCATGTGACCGAAAATCTTATACAGGTTTTTGTTATAAACTAGCTGGGTCTGCAATATCCTGGGAAAGCAGGAAACAGAAAACTGTTGCGCGATCCAGTACTGAAGCCGAGTATATGGCTATATCAGAGGCATCAAAAGAAGCCATTTTTTTGAATAAGATTCTTTCAGTGTTAACAAATACTGATCTCAAATGTGTTATTTAATGATAGTCAGAGTGCCCAAAAGTTGTCGATCAACCCAATGTTTCACAATAGAACTAAGCACATTGATGTTCGACATCATTTCATAAGGCAGGCGATTGATGAAAATTTAGTTAAATTAGACTATTTAGCGACAGCTGAAATGCCAGCTGATGTTTCAACCAAGGGCTTGAGTGCAAGAAAGCATTATGATTTCTTAGAGAAGTTGGGTGTTTTGGTTGTAGAATAGTAGGTATTATTGAGCTAGTAGGAGTATTGAATGTAGCTCAATAATATTATACCTTGTTTGTTGTTGCTGGTTATTATAAGCTGTCAGTCAGCACTGAATATTTGACAAGTGCACTTATTTTAACAGAGGCGTCTATTCGGATATTCAAAGATACTGGCCTTCAAAGCGTTCAATGCTTGTGCATAAGTCGATTTTATCGCTAACATCTTCGAGTAATTACATGCTGCAGGCAGTGCGGAAACAAGATAACAACAGATTTATAAATTAACTTTCGAGTTCACTGATTTCACTCACCCCACCTGAGGTTTATTTTTTGAATGGGAAGCGAAAAAAAAAAACGTGAGAAATCGTTGGTTCCTTGTTCGATTCTTAGCACCGCATTATTATTGTTCTACAATAATTGTTGATTTTGCTATGTTATTGTTTTACTGACTTGTCATCATAACATAACTGGAAGTGTGCCGATGTTTATTGTTGTCCATGAGCAATTTCCAAATAAATTTAAATTTGACAAAATATTGGGTAAATATATTTGTACAAGTTTGTTCTATTGTTCACGTAATTGTTCTCGTAATGTATACTATTATCATGTTTTGTATTGTTTTTATATTTAAGCATTTTTGCATTTGTATTTGCTTTGTCCAAAAAATTTATTTAAATTTTTCTGTGGCAATAAAGCATATTTGATTGATAATTTAGAACGGATCAGTAAAGTAGCATCAAATAGCAAAACAGTCGATATGACCAATGCTATGAAAAAATTAAATAAAACTCTAAATAAAATCTCAACACCTTCTGATTTAATAAATTTTGTCCATGCATCAAAAGGTTTGACACTGAAAAAGAATATTTCTGTTCAGCCAACATCAATAAGTCGCAGAAAGTTTAGACCTGGTCTATCATGCGGAGCAAAACGCATCCAAAAGCTGGTAGGCCATCTAATCAGGAGAGAACAGCTCACCCCAAAAGACTAAGATCCATTAAGAGAAATATTGATCTTGATCAACCTAATGCAAAGTCGCATGGAAGTTCTCATTAGAATAATATTCATTGTCATTGTATTTTTGTTCTCTACTTTTTCTATTATACATATAATATTTTTTTGTCTAACCTGCTCTTGTGACTCTTATTTTATAATATGATAATATTGTACCTCATTATTTGAATCCTCCTCTATTTTCTAGAGAAATAACCATTTAGTCCAATGTTCACTACGACTCGGCCGCCCTAGCGCTGAGGGCGGCGGCGGCGTTCAGTCATACATTACTGCGGTGCAACTCCATGTATGCGTTGCACCGTAGTAAGGAATGCCAATACGCCTCCCGGAACAACGTAAAGTATTAGGAGAAAATTGATTTGTATTTTCCAATAATTATTTAAAAAATATATTATGTGAGGTCCTTAATGAGATGATAAGATCCATGTGGAAGCATACTCCAATCGTTATAGCTATTATTGTGCAAAATTGTTCGTTTCGTCCTCTCAATACATTTCATCATAAACAAATTCACCGCAACGAATATCCAAATTTTCAATACTTGAAAGTATATTAAAAAAAATTTAACTTCTATTTCACACTTTCCCTAATTTCAGAAGTGGACAAATCGGATTTAATTTGGACCATTTCAGTCAGACTGATCTTGTCACTAAACGAGTATATTTTTACCTAAAATACCTAACATAACATCCTCCAGATTTCGAGTTTACCCAAAAACAATAAGTATCGGAATTACAGAAATATTTTTCTTTGATAATGATTTCAACTCTTGACCTTTTCAAATAAAAACAGATTGAGTACGAGGGCATGATAAAATGATCAATTCAAAGTATTATCAAATTGTTGATGATCAATCTAGAGTATGTTCACGGATAGAGGATGCACCAAAAATTTCATTTTTCGACCAAAAGTCACTCTTCATAAAAGGTTCTGCTGTTTTTTGGAAAGTCTATTGCCATACTCCAAATTTGAAAATATTATACAGAGGGGTCGAAAAACAAGAAAACGTGAAATACAATCAAGAGTAAACTACCTTTATTTTTCGTTTTGAAGCAAAGTGGCAGATTAAAAAAAATGTTTTGATCCTATCCAAAGACTACTTCTGAAATTTCAACTCAGTATTCCAAATTTTATTTTTCTGTTAAGTTTTAAAATTTCGTTTCAAATTTTTTTCAGATCATTTCACGTATCTTTCAACTATTTTACATTTCTTGTCATACGAGGATCTAAAACTAAATTCCAACGTATTGCTACCTATATTTAAATCATTGTCTGGAACAGTAATGTTGAGTTCACTTGTTTCAGAATAAACAGGATTTGCTTCATAAATAATTGGTCACTACTACAAACCCCTTGATAAGTAAATCTACATAACACTTCATCTCATCTTTATGTTTGAGGTACATGGTATCATGACTGATCAGTTTATTTTTTAATGACTCAACAGAATTGACCAAGGTGGTTCATTGCAATAAGGAAAAGTGAAGTACTCGATATGGTTTCCTGAGGTACAAAATGTTTCACTGGTAGGTATGTAGTCGGTGAAGTATTTTCAATTTTTTTCTCGGCTATATTGATCTAATATGACTTGAAACCTGTTTCTAGATTAAGCTTCAATCAAGGGAACCAAATAGAAATCTATATAAATGTGTCATCTTCCGCGACTGGTTTGACACAAGGATATTGTTTCTATCACCGGAATAAAGTGATGGATCTTTAACTCAGATGACTTTCATCGCACTTTACTTATATTGGTCCAATGTTTGGCCCTAGGTGAAATAATCTCTGATAACGTCCTCTTTATTTAGGAAACATACTATTTTGCGAAAAAAGTTATGTTCACAAAACATCCCCTATAAAACTTTTTCTTAAATGGGACCTGTCATCTACTATTTAAGTTGTGCCTCCTGTTTACATTGTGCATGTTTTTTTTCTTACAATGAACATTAGCCTAGTTTACATCGATAACTCGTTTAGCTCGGTCCGATAGGACAAAGTGGGTGGGGATAGTACGGTAGGACCAATGCTTGCTTCTCGCCCGTTTACACCGTCTTGCAACGCGTGAACTAAATCTGTACGCCCGCAATTCGTCAAATGTCAAAAACAAGTCGAAATTATTCATCAACACAATTCGTAACCAGAAAAAAACATGAGTAAGTACGCTCAGATTGACTTAGAAACTCAGAACCAACACAATTCACAATAATAACAATCAACATAACCTCATAATTTTGATCCAGATCGAACCAAATTTAGTTCGGTACACTTGCTGGCGAGTACCGAACCAAGAGCGGACCAGCTTAGTCCGCAACTGTTTACACCATTCGAACCAAATATTTGGTTCGTATATCGTATCTTAGCCGCTCGCCCCGCGATATTTGAAGAATGGTACCCAGAAGCAGTTGTTTGACAATATCTCTTTTACGTCTCCTTTCACGATGAAAACATGTATATACAAAATGAAACTATAAAAAATTTCCTACAATTTATGTCATAACTTTTTTTCGTAGAATGGATAGTTTTGACGTACGACCGCCACAAAGTTTAGTTTAATATGCGTTTTGGCCAAAAAACATATTCCCACACTACCTCGAGGTAGAGTGTGGAACGTTTTTTTTGCAATCGTGGTATCCTCAGTGGACCTCACAATTCCAAAATGTATCGTATTCCCCTTCGTTTCGCTGTTCTTCATTGACCAAGTGTTAGACGTTTTTTGTCTTTAGTACCGATCGAAACATCACTGACTAAAATATTTTCCACATCATCCGCTATGGGATGATAAGTTTAATCGCAATCCTCTTCGTTTTTGATTTTATCATTCGTTTGCTCGGGAATAGTCAACATTTCTTCCTCTTCATCCTTCATCGCTATCTTGCAATGGAAAAGGAAGAAACGGAGACTATATTTTCGAGCAAGCGTATGATGAAATCAAAAACGAAGAGAATTGCAATGAAGCTCATAGTCAGTCCCATAGCGGAAAATATGTCGGTCAGTTGAGTTTCGATCGTTACTAAAGGCAAAGAACTCGTAACACTTGCGCAATGAAGAACAGCGAAACAAAGGAAAATACGATACATTTTGGAATTGTGAGGTTCACTGGGAATACCTTGATTGAAAAAAACGCGTCGCACACTCTACCTCTAGGTAGAGTGGGAATTTGTTTCACGGCCAAAATGCATGTTGAACTAAACTTTGCGACGCTCGTACATCAAGACTATTCATTCTATAAAAAACAAGTTATAACATAAATTGTAGGAAATTTTCTATAGTTTCATTTTGTATATATGTTACAGTAGATGTTAGAAATTCAGTGAAAGCTAGCTTTTACTACCAAACTAACCCAGACTAACCCCTACTGTGAATACTGCACCTGCGATTCATAACTCTCGTATTTTCCAGAGCGTCTAATCTGTCGGCGAATTCCAACTCGGACCAAAAAGGATATTTATAATTGCGATACTAATCTTCAGTGTAGCAGCTTTCACTAGAAAAGATACGTGAATGCTAACAATTACTAGTAAAAGTATGATGAAGTCGATCGAATTCAACTTTCACTAGCTAAATGTTTCCAAATCAGGAAAAGCTCACTTTTCCTAGTAACAGTTAGCTTTCACTGATAACCAGGTTTTACTGTGACATATACATCATTTGATCGCGAGATGAGTCGGGAAAGAGATATTGTCAAAAAACTGTTTCTTGGTACCATTCTTCGGATATCGTGGCGCGAGCGGCAAAGATGCGAGGGGGCAAAGTTGAATTTCGGAAGAAGCACATCAAAATCTATTAAATCACAAATGTTCAAAACTACCGGACTATTTTTGTATCTGTCATTTTTGATAATCAGACCAATTACATTATCCGTAGAATAACACCAATCAGATCAGATTTTATTTTATCATTGGTGAATCTTATAAATTATCACAAAAGAAAAGGATACAAAAAAAAATTATGAGGAAGATATCTTTTCATATTAGGAATTTGAAAGTTTTCACATCCGCCTCAAGAAAGTTGATTCCAACTCTGTATTTGACGTTCTTTATTCATATTATAGAGGTATTCATCTAGACCTTTTTTTCAATTGTTAATAAATGACATAAAATGAAATTGGATGACGGAATCTTTATCATGACCTGAAAGAATAATCATTGACATATAATTTTTGACAATAATTTTACTTAAATGATGGTCGAGACTACGCCGGATGTCTAGAAAGGTCCAATTTTGAATGACGCTTTCCAGCATTGTGAACGGTATTTGCCCAATACGCAAGTGATGTTGGCTTCGATGTCCTGAATCGAAACTAGCTTGGAATTTTCTGTTTGGGGTTAGGTATGAGATGTCAAAAGTCTTCCTCTCCTTCCGTCCAGATACGACGCAGAAATTGCGAGCTATAATTACTCGCCTAATCGGGCAGATACCGTTCGCAATTCTTGAAAGAGTGATCCAAAAATTGACCTTCTGAATAAACCACTTGGGGCATAAACGCGGCCATTATTTAATCAAATCATTTCCAGAAATTAAATGCCAAATATTGTTCTTCGAGGTCATGATAAAGATTCCGCATCCAATTCCATTCTATGTGTTTTATCAACAATTTAAAACAAAAGGTCTGAATGAATCACCCTCTACTTATGACTTTCTGATGACGAGCAAAACCAACTCAAAACAAGATTTATAATAAGACCGAACATACCCTACCTATAACTATAAAAATCGATCACAGCATTAGACGAACGTCAAGTCCCTGGCGCGACCACCATTTACACATAACAAGTTCGTCCTCCTATCACGAGCGGCGCACTAATTTGGGTCCGTTCAGTAGCATTACAGATGATGTTCTAAGGGGGAATGTTTTGTGTTTATGTTCAATGTCAGATGATTCTTATAACTATCTATTTCATCTATATTATCGATGAAACCCTGACAATGAGTGTATACTATAACGTTTGTTCCAACCCACCATAGAACCGTCCCAAAACCAGTGACCTACATGATTTTGGACAAGTTAGACATTTGTCAAAATTAACAAATGAATTGATCGACTGGAAAAACCCGTTCTGAAACGGTTCTTGTGGGTGGTTGGTAGTACAGTGGCTCGATAAACTACAGTGACGCCAATGAGGCCATGTTAAGGCTAACGATGGGGCGCGTTCAGGAACGTCGCAATTTTTGAGAAATAGGAATAAGAAAATAATATAATAAATAAGTACGTACCTTATAAACAAATAACTCGACACATAATCAAATCACAAAGGAACCTCAGTAGAAAATATTTTTGATCAGAAAATAATCAATTTTCACAAATTGCATTTAATAACATTTCAAACTCTCAATGGTTGTCAATGGCAACACAACAATCAACATTGGTCGCGTTCATGAGACGGAACAGTTACCGCTACGCTCCGGGGGCGCTGTTTGGCATCTGACAGTTGACTGTTGAGCATTATGAGACCTCCGCTTCATTCATAAGAAGGAGCGGTAACAGTTCTACAACTGTTCCGTCTTATGAATGCGAGCGATATTTTGCCAGAATATGGCGGACGACCAATAGAAACGACGACATGCATTGGCGTCACTGTAGTTTATCGAGTCACTGTAGTTGGTAGAAGCCTATAGTCTCCAGAACGGCGTTCCTTGATTGCTATTTCTGAAACGGGCTTTTTTTATCCATTTCGTTCTCGATGTCAGATTAAGGATAACAGAATAATCAAAGAGATGTTGTTCACATAATCATAGCCAGAATAGATGCGCGCATGGGTTAATGTGCGACATGAATTGCAGTCGTCCATTGTAAATAAGAGAATTTGTTACAATATGTCGTCCTCTGACAGTAATTCTAAAAATATCGCTTGTGCAGCAGTGACATGGTGGACAATGAACAAGAGAGAATACATAACAATGTTCATCCGATCAAGAAAATGTGACAAAAAGAGAGTAAACATTACCCCTTTTTCGAAAGCTGAAAAAAACTCTGATAAGTTCCACTCATGTATGAGAATGTCTCAAGACGCATTGGTCCTAAATTACCTGGATCTGTTTTTTGTACAACAAAATCTGATCTGATCGGTTCTACTACCGCAGCTTTTACTCTGCGATAACCCTTAGTAACATACCAGAAAGCATCTTTCATATTCCCAGTCAAATCATATTTTCACATTCGAAACATAATTTTGAAATTGATAACTACTCCACAATTCAATTTTTTCATATTTTTATACTGTACTGTCTGAGTGAACCTCGTAAACTCTTATCAAATTGGTATCTATCTTGAATACCATTCCCTGGTAAGAAGTTTTTTGATAAACAAAATTGATCGTTTGATCTGTTTATTCATTAGACGAATGAATCAGTACCAAAAGAGCCACAATCAATATGTTTACATTACGTAGCATAATTAGTAATCCATTAAGACGTTCGTTCTGCTCGAAAAAAGGGGAGATAACTTCTCTTTATGATTTCCACGTGAAAAAGGGGGGCAAAATTGTAAACTTTGGTGGTTATTTACTACCCGTCCAGTATATTGATCAATCTATAGTAGATTCCCATCTTCACACAAGGAAGAATGCCAGTATATTTGATGTTTCCCATATGTTGCAAACTGAAATTCGAGGTATGATTTTCTTTGTATAAATTTTTAAAACTGAAAGTACTCATTATTCAGGTAAGAGTTGTGTACAGTTCATGGAAACACTCTGTACAGCCGATATACAAGGCCTCTCCAATAACAACGCTAGTTTAACCGTCTTCACGAATAATAATGGGGGAATATTAGATGATTTAATTGTCACTAAAGTGAATGATGAGTTTCTGTACATCGTATCGAATGCAAGTATGAAAAAACAAGATCAACAGATTATGGTCGATGGATTAGTGAGTATCATCTATTTTTTGTATAGGTACCTCTAAAAAGCTTTGGTTTCGTAGGAGAGGTATAAAAAGGCTTTAAATTCAGAATCAGATATCAAAATCAAGTTTTTTGAACCCTCTGACCGCGCTTTGATTGCATTACAAGGTCCGAAGGCTGCTAGCTCTTTGCAAAATTTAACGGACGTTGATTTGGGAAAGCTCTATTTCATGACAACAACTGTCGGCAGTATTGCTGGAGTAAAGGAATCAAGGATTACTAGGTAACTATGCACATAATAATCATTTATCTACAACTGTCAAAAAATAGTTGTTTTATGCAATCATCTATAAATATAAATGGTTCCACATATTACACGGCCTGAGAGAAACCCGTGGATCATAGTTCTTCATCCACGGGCAGGTTCTTTATTCACGGGCAGTGGGCCAATCATAAGCGAGTATTACCAGTAACGCGTGGATCATAGTTCTTTATCCACGGGCAGGTTCTTTATTCACGGGCAGTGGGCCTAAACACAACTATTTTTGGCTTTATTCAGTGACTTTTTTTCCAAATTTTTTGACAGTTGTAGATAAAACATTGTATTTGACTCGCATATAATGAACATATTACACTCGAATAAAATTAATAACACTCGCCTTCGGCTCGTGATATAAATTTTAATCTCGTGTAATATTTGGCCCATTATATGCTCGTTAAATAAAATACTATTATTGTGAAATTGTTGATGAGAATTTTCCTATTTTTTTTTAAATATAAACACACTAGAAATAATATAATTACTTGGATTGGATATTTTGTACACTACAGACTGATAAGATACGTGCTACAAATCATATGTCACAGAGGGTCGACGAGATGTTAAGTGAATAATCTTTTTCTCAAAAGTACCTATGAAGCGAATCATTGTAAACATCAATCTCGGGAATTATTCTGTCTCATTCCATTGAGAATGCAGTTTTTACTATTTTCATTTACTTTGAGTCATGTGGGTTTTCTTGCTTGCTGATAAAACAATGCGCCTGGTCCCCGGTCGCATATTCAGAATTCGCTGACAGATCAGACGTTCGGGTAAATTCAAGTACTGAAATCACAGGCTCGTAATTTCTGGACGTATAAGTCTAATGCGTCGGCAATATACCTATTTGTGAAATTAATATCGTCAACTCAAAATCAGCATCTTTTTGAATCAGATGATCGAGGTTGCACTAAATGATGACGCTAAGGCGACATCAAAATTCTTTGCCAAACCCAAACTAACTCAGACTAACCCCTACTAAAAATACTTGAGTATTTTCTTTGATAGGGCATCTGTGCAATGTTGACATTGTACAGGGTGTCTATTTAAAAATGGCAAGGGATCTCAGAAACTAGGCATCCCAGAGACTTGCGCAAAAAGTTCCCAAGTCAAGAATGTCGACTAAATTTCGCACATCTTTCATGTATAACACCTTTTTCCTGCTCTCGGAACAAATAAGCTAAATGCTTATTTGTAATTATTCAATGCAAAAAAGTCCTACTATTCAAGATATAATTTGTTTGAAATAAAACAGTAACTGGGTGGTTACTAGGTAACGCAAAAATTTGTTAATATCTTCTTTACGAGGGCATCCTGAGTAGTATCACTAAGACATTAATAGCCGATTGCACCAACCTATGAAAAATTGTCAAGTTAAGGGTTCCTTTGTAGTATAGGCATAATCATAGAGTAGGAAAATAGGTTAAGATGAATTATATTGGGAAACCCTGTATATCAATTATATTGTAACATTGTCAAGACTTGGTACTTGTTTAGTAGAGTAAGCAGAATATGCATTTAGGTAACAACATATTATGATAACATGTTTTAATAAACAATTAGGGGTCATGAATTGATTGTAATTTAACTAGAACAAGAATATAGATCGAGCTTTACGGACGAGTATAGTTATTTATTCCCCTTTCCCAAATCATGCACTGAGTTACACTATACCTCAGCGTTAAGTATCCTCAAAATTGGTTGGTGCAATCGGCCATAAATTACAGAAAAGCGAATAGGTAGCTTTTTTATTTCCAAGTCTATAAACAAGTGTAATACATGAAAGTTGTGCGGAATTTTGACGAGAATTCAGACGGACAATTTTCAGTATACCTTTGCATTTGAAAATTTTAAGTTAATTCAGAAAAAGTTCGTCGTTCGCATATTATACTGAATACAATCGTCTGTTTTGATTGGAATCATTTGAAATCTCAAAATCGTGGAAGAGGAGAACCTCCTCTTCAAAATGGGACCAAGATCGCGTCAATCGGCTGGGTTGTTTCAAAGTTATGCTCATTCTTGCGTTGTGAGGTTTGACAGCTGATACCTGTCTTATTTGACATGCTAGAAAAAAATCAAAAAAACAAATGTGAACGAAATTTTTCAAGGAACCAATAGCGGTACTCATTTATATTTGTCTCTATTTAAAAATCACGAAAAAACAGCAATTTTGTGTTTTGATAGCACCGTTACGTCATGTTGTAGCTATCTTGGGAACTTTTGATATATTTCCAGCATTTTCTCTAATCCATTATACCCAGTAATTTCTTCCCCGCAAGTTTCGGGGATGCCTAGTTTTCGAGATCTGGCACCTTGCCATTCTTAAATAGACACCCTGTACAGGGTGGGCAACTAAGAATGCGAGGTACTGTATCTGGAGAACTGTTCATCGTGGAGACTTGCGGCAAAAAAATTAATCACTAAAATGGCCAAGAAAAATACCTGGAAAATATTGTCAAGTGTCTGAAATGGTCGCCAGGATGCCTAACAACCAACATCAACTAGAAAAATAGGATTTTTATAGAATTTTGCCCTCTGAAAATATATCGATGATATTATTTTCATATTTACTGACTTTTTACCTACACTTCTTGTCTAAAACGTTTTTTTCTATATATAAAAATAAAGGGGTGGGAGAAGTTTAATTATATTTGTAAACAAACGGAGATTTCTCCCGTTTCGCTTGACCGATTTCAACGAGCATGGGCTCATATAAAAGAGCATAATCTGCACTACAAAATGCTTATTTGGTTTTGCATTTGTCACTTCCGCCGTCGCCGCCAGATGGCGTTAACTGAAATGGTAGCTTATTTTTGAGTTTTTTTTTCCAAAAAAATCAAATGTAATGGCGTATTCATTTTTATATATTCTAAAAAAGGGTTCATTTTTCTTTTGGAAAATTGAAAAAAAAAACAAAAAAATTGAATGATTTTTTTTTTTTTTTTTGTTTTTTTTTTCAATTTTTCCAATTCTTTTAAAATAAATAGATATTAAAATACCATTATAGATATTAAAATACCATTACATTTGTTTTTTTTTGGTAAAAACTCAAAAATAGGCTTCCATTTCAATCAACGCAATCCAGCGGCGACGGCGAAGGCAACAAATTCAAAACAAAATAAGAATTTTGTAGTGTAGATTATGCTCATTCATTTGAGCCCAAGCTCGTTAAAATCGGTCAAGTGAAACGGGAGAAATCTCCGTTTGTTTAAAAAATTATTTGAACTTTCTCCCCCCTTCTCTTTATTTTTATAGATAGAAGAAAACGTTTTAGACAAAAAGTGTAGGTAAAAAGTCAGTAAATATGAAAATAATATCATCGATACATTTTCATTTGGCAAAATTCTATACAAATCCTATTTTTCTACTTGGTGTTGGTTGATACGCCCCCTAGCGACCATTTCGGAAACTTGATAATATTCTCCAGGTATTTCTCTTGACCGTTTTGGTATTAAGAATGTTTGTCGCAAGCCTCTACGATGAATATTCGTCCAAATACAGTACCTCGCATTCTTGGTTGCCCACCCTGTACACTCGCGTTTCGCAACTCTCGAATTCTTCCGTCAATCTGTCGGCGAATTCCGAAAATGCCGCCCGGTCTAGTAGACATGTTATAGTAATTTACCTCACCGATAAATGACTTTTTAAATTACAAGTCAAGATGTTTATGTTATTTCTAGACGAGTAATTTAATTAAATGTAACGGCTGTGTATCGTTGAATGTTTTATTGCATACTGTGACGATTTTTTTCGATTGATTGAAGAGAAAAAGTGCTTTTTTATTGTCAAAGCACTCGTTGAAAGGGCGGTGGTGGCATTCCGTCTCACATTCGTACCATGAGATGACCAAATCATATCACCACTTAGATAATATAATTTTATAATAAGAATATAATATACAGTATGTCCGACGATGGGGTATCCAATGGGTGGAATGAATCAAAAGTTTCATTTTTTGAGAAAAAGTCATTTATAAAAAAATTTGCTTGTTAAAAAAATACGATTGTTGTCAAAAGAAAATCGAAATTTTATAAGGGTGTCTTCAAAAAGTTGAAATTACTTTTTTTATAGAAAAAAGAAGCCATATTTGAAAGTTTTCGGGAAAATTTGACTTTTAATCATTCAAGTAGTCCCAAACCTTGCACACGAATCATAAATAACGTGAATGGCATTCACCGGAATCCTCACTGCATAGTTGAAGGGGGCCTTTTTTTCGTCCGTCGGGTTGCCTCCACACAACGAGAAGTCATAATAATTAACAGTCCAAGACCAAAAGACCGGATTTCCAGTAAGTCGCAGAAAAAATAACAATCGAACGTGCTGGGTACTGTTTTTCTCTTGAAGTAATTTTAAATAAATAAATGTTTACTCCTTGCTTTATGGCTAACATTTGAAAACTAATAAATTATTCATGTTATATTTTGCTGAAATCTTTAAAACAAGTTCAATGAAAAATTTATTTCATAAGGAAGTGGTACAATTTAATCTTATACCACAGTATATAAAATCTAGTGAGAATGTTATATTCAAAAATCTGCTGATCGTACATTTGAAAAATAATCCTACCAAGATAGTGTAGTACGTGGTTCATACTTAGATTGCTACTTATTCCTGGTAAGTGTATTTTATCTTAATCATTTTTTATAAGTACGTTTTTAAAGTTAAATAAATGTATTGCTTACCTTGCAATTTATCGGTTAGATATAATTCATTTTGCTGATATCTTTGTTTATATACTTTGTTCATGGCTTTCCTGCGGTTACGTCATACTTTTCCGTCTCTCTCTTACACATTGAAAAAAAAATCACGTACGTCTGGACGAGGGTCTTTCGGATCAATTTGACAAATCTCACATGTGGAGCAATCAATCTACGACATACTGCCAAATGTCAAATACTGTGACGTGACCGCAGGAAAGCCATGAACAGACTGTATGTGTATAATATGAATTCGATATATTTTGTAAATACTCCATTATAGTATGAAAGTGAGATTGTTAATATTAATAAAGCTCTATCTAATCTAATCTAATGGGTACTTAACTATTGAAAGAAAAAATGATTTTTCAACTTTTTGATCACCCTGTATAAAGTTTAAAACTTTCCAATCAAATTATCTTGGCAAGCAAAAACTTTTACGAAGAATGACTTCCTCGAAAAAAAAAAATTTTTGGTTCGATTCACTCGCCGGACATACAGTAGATATAGGCGTTGTTTGAGTATAGTATAGTAGTCAAGTAATTTTTTTTACAGTCTCTGATGATGTAAAGTGTCATTTACTGGACTGGTTTTGGGTCCGGTAAATAATACTTCACGGTACAGTATGAGATAAAGAAAATTATCAAACAAAAAATTGAGACAATCAAGTTATCAACAATTTTTGTCCTCACTAAAATAGCTCTAAAACTTACCGTGACAAAGTCAGTGTGGGCCAAAGTCGACAAATGCGTTTTTTGCAGTCTTTTGCATTTTTGAGGGTCAAATTTTTTTTTTTCACGATCGCAATGTTTTTTAAAGTAAAGATCATGGAAAAACCTACAAAATTCATTTGCATTTTTTATTTCACGACGCACAGTTCGCGAGATATATTGCATTCAATGTCAAAATGGGGATGCTTATGTTGCATGACATCGATAACCGACGATAGTTTGCTACCCGTAACCTTCAGAAGGAATAAAACGTCATAATTTTGTTTGATACAGTTTTTTATGCGACCTACGATTTCGCCAGAAAATCAAATCCATTTTTTTTTGAGTTTTTCATAAAAGGGGGGTGGGGGCGAGGGGATACAACTTTTTGAATTTAAACTTTTCTAATAGATCAATAGTAACTGACAAAACAATCAGAGCGGGGGTCATTTGATAGTAGTCAAGACACTTTTTCAAGCCAGATTTTCTGTATTATTGATACTTATTCTATAAAAAAATCACAAGCAAAGGGTTCGTTCGAGAAGATTCATTGATCTGGGTAATGTGCAAAAATTGTTTCATCTATCAACCCAATTTTTCCAAACACTTCAGTACTTTTTCACTTTGAAACTTTTTCAATGAAAAAATCACACGGGAAAGGTTCGTTCAACAAGATTCATTGATCTAATTCGCAAAAATTGTTTCATCAATCAACAGATTCTGAAGAAATATTTGCACAGCCTTTTGACGTCTTGTGTTTTCATGATTCCAAACAAAAAGTTACAGTCAGGAAAATGATGTTATTCAACGCAAACTAATATAATCATAGATTTGGGTTTTTTGTGATATTATGTATTTATGTATGTATGTACATCATAATACAGGGTGTATTATAAGTTGGTCTTAGACTTATTTGAAAAATATGCTTTCAGTTCCTCTCTCATGTTCAAAAGGAAAGCCCCAACTTGGGTATATACTATTAGTACCAATAAATAAAAGAAAAAGTGTCACATGACCAATATCCTAATACTCTTTCCAACGAGTGTTAAAAGCTCATAATATAACAAATTGTTTTTGTATTCTGCATTTCCACGCCCATTTCAAACACTCATTTTTGTCATTATGTAGAATTCTTATAAAATGTACCCATCATAGATAAAATCAAAATCATTAATATCATTATTCGATCTTCAAATCACTCGCGAAAAACATTGACCAATCAGATGCCGTAATTCATCAGAGGTTCGGTTCTGTAACGCTTAGGCATTTCCAATACGCTATCAGACTATCAGATGATCGTGCATGGTGATCAGTTTATAGGGTTGTTGTTACCGATTCATCTCACATTGAGATATGTGATTCATCTTCTGGGATAAACAATTGTTTAAAAAAATTACACATGGTTAGTGACAAGAATCCGGCTCCATATTTGCTCGAATACGGGACGAAACAAAACTTTGGTCTTCCGAATCATTTTCATTCATGTTTTAAGCATAAATAATTATTAATTGAGTATAATTGGATGAAACATTTTTAAGCCTATCAAATTTGGAATTATGATAAATTCAGGGCCGTGTTTGTGATAAACTTGATGATGTTATTTTACGAGTCGAAACGTCGCCCATTGTATTTGTTTGGTACATAATTGAAAAGGGCATAAAGAAAGGCTTTAAAAGTGATACAAAAACAGGTCCGTATTTAACAAAAAATAAAGTTGATGATGGTTACTCGAATACGGAACGTCGTATACACACATTTTGAGGACATGGTTTTGAAAAATCAAAACAATTATACCTAAGACTTTCAAATTTGAAATGTGTCTTGAGAATGAATAGCTTCTGAAATATTCAACAAAATCACCAAAATGGTTCCTTAATAAGAAATATATCTTAACCAATTATTAAAAACACTGCATCTGTCATCTGTCTACACGTCTTACTGACAATTTAGGAAAGTGAATGTGAGTGAAGCAGAGAGAATATAACGGTAATACAGTTCATTCTTTATTTAAAGTTACAGTGACAGATCAAAATTGGAGGTTAAAGGTTGACAAAAAAAAGACATAAAGTGCTCGCTTATTGAAACGAAAATATAAAATATTTGATAATAGACTTAATTCTCCCGATTAAATAAGGATTTTGATCATCAATTCCAAAATTGTCATCACTCTCTATTCTCGGACATCTCTTCTCAAATACATTTTGAACAAAGCAAAATTAAACGAATCACAGTTCAATTTATGACTATTGTGATAAACCATGTTTGCCAACCTTTAACCGTTGTTTGAGTATAGTATAAGTTCCGTAACTGATGAGTCTAACAAAGAAAGAAAATAGAGACAGAAACTAGTCCGTTCCTTAGAAATTAAGGTCCGTACGCTATCGACACCAGCAAAATAGAGAATTCGTCCAAGCACACAACACCAGAATAACCAAAACAAAACCACAAAAACAGTAAACAGTACAAACACAGAACACAGTTAACAATCAAAAATGGCCGATAACCTAAACCTATATAACGTCAACGTCAACGTATTATAGAAGACGAGACGAAGCAGTGAAATTACTACGCCGCGCCGCTCCGCTACATGAAAAGGTAAAGAAAACTGTAAGTACACCTCCGCCAAAACAAACTAGTACAGAACTATCTCAGAGCCATCTATCCAACTAGTACAGAAGCTTCAAAAACTGTTAAGTTTTTCTCCCGTAAGGTTCACTAACTATATACTATACTCAAACAACGATATAGGTCACTTATGTTAGCAACATTTTATGTCAAGTTATTTATTAAAACCACGAGATGGCGCCATCCAAAGCATGCTACCACTTTCAAAGTTAGTCAAATTATGTATTCTTCTAATCCAATTTCACAGTCTCTGATGATGTAAAGTGTCATTTAGTGGACTGGTTTTGAGTCCGGTAAATGATACTTTACAGTGCAGTATGAAACAAAGAAATCAAAACAAGAGTAGCAGTTTGTCAGATTTCCTTCGTCTGGAGTTTATTGGTCACACGCCGTTCCGATCAATCATCCTCAGGTGTTAACTTGACTGAGATCTTATCCTAGGTTACATGTTTAAATATAATGTATGTGCATCCAACCATAAAGGGCAATAGAACAATCGTATGATGATTTTTCGTTTTAAATTTTATCCGTTTTGCGCATACAGTCTCTCATAAAAAAATGCAGAATCCTTTGTCTCTGCCATTAACTAAGGCTAGAGTTGTAAGCATTTGACATTATAGTAATTTACGTTACTAAGGCCGTAAATAACTGTATAAATTACGAGTCGAGATGTTTATGGACGAGGCGACGAAGGAGCCGAGTCTGGAATTTCAAGACGAGTAGTTTAATGACATTTAGCGGCTGTGTATCGTACATTGTTTTGTTTCATACTGTGATAATTTTTTTTAATCGATTTGAAGCTGGCTTCCAACGGCCCGTGATATAACAGGCCAGGCAGCGCTATCTCCTGCCAACGCGCCGTGGGAAGAGGTCCACCCGTTGTAGTCCGAGCCAATCGATTGGTAAGTTCGAGTATTCGCTCTGAACACTCGGAGCTCCAAAAATTGTACGCGCTTAAATGGACAATTTTGCGCTCAGAGCGTTCAGAGCGAATACTCGAACTCACCTTGTGGTGACCCTTTCTATCCGCCGCGAGTCGGTAACTTCAAAGGCCCGATCGGGCGTGACGCGAGCATACCTGTGGCGACCCTTGTAAAAACGGGTATTGTCAGAGCCGTCTAAATTGTAATACAAGACATGAAGAAATGGTTTTGGCAACACCGCGTGTGGTCTCGATTGAGGTCAGGTTCACTTCTATGAAACTCTAGACGACGCTGCAACTATTCATCTAGTTTCAACCTGCTTTCACACAACTTCAAATTGTATTTTGAAAAACTGAGAAACACGGTGAAAAATGAAGTGATTTTTGTGATAAGATTGAGGTAAGTGGGTAGGTAATTGTAGGTACCAAAGATATATCGCAAATATTTTCCTAATAGACTGGTAGATAGTTTCATATCATGGTATGAGTGTGTCTATGCCTTTCGGGGAATACTGGATTAGAAAAATACTTATTCAAATAGGAAAACTTGATTAAATAATATGCCTCATCCTGGATTTCTCACTCATACAGTGCGGCTCTAAAAGGTCCCCCCGCCCTTTTTTTTTAATGTGTGCACCAAAAATTTTGAAACTTGGCATACTTCAATTGCTGTCGAAATGCTGCTTTTTGATGTTACTGACGTACTTTTAGCATTCAAGATGGCGGCTGGCGACTTTTTTTAAATGGAAAGGGGGGTCGTGTGACACCTCATTTTGAAGATTCTGATGAGTACTTTATAACCCTTGAATATTGAGTCGATATCGTTAAGTACTACAAAATGGCGGTACATTTAATTACTACATTGACACATACACTTTAAAAAAAAAAAACGTCAAATTCAATTCAAAAGATGCTGGAAATATTCTTTTTTGGGTTAGGAATAGATGACAAAAATGTCAAAAAAGCATCTTTTGAATTGAACTTGACGAATTTTTTCAAAAAGTGTATGTATCAATGTAGTAATTAAATGTACCGTCATTTTGTAGTACTTGAAGATATCGACTCAATATTCTGGTGTTATAAAGTACTCATCAGGATCTTCAAAATGAGGTGTCACACCCCTCTTTCCATTTAAAAAAATGTTTCAAAATGGCGCCCAGTCGCCATCTTGAATACTAAAAGTACGTCAGTAACATCAAAAAGTAGTATTTTGACAGCAATTAAAGTATGCCAAGTTTCAAAATTTTTGATGCATACATAAAAAAAAATAGGGAGGGGGACCTTTTAGAGCCGCAGTGTATAAGCACCAGCTTCTATGTCATGCGGAAAAACCAGAATAAACGAGTTCTGTTTCGTTCACTTTGGAAAAACAATATGGCGACTTACCCATATGGTGCTTCCTGGTTGATCAGTTTTGAACGTTATTATCATCTCCAGTCCTCCAGAAACTGCTTCATTCACATCCCAAAATCTGTAATCATCTACCTTTCTTCCAGTTTTAATGTTTAATTGATTAGAATTAATATTTTTTCCCAACTAATCATAAAACTCTTGTTAGGTTCGGATATGTTTTATGTACATTTTTACGTCATGAGGTGATGAACATCATACCTGTTGCGATAACATATAAGTTATTCTTCCAAATCACAGTTTCACTGAACCATTTTCGTATCTCGTAATCGTTATATACCTTAATTTTCAAAGAAAGCCCCTTCAATCAATGCAAAATTTTGACCATCGTTGACGTTAGATGCGACGTTGCAATTGTTACTTCATGGCTTGTATTACAATATAGACGGCTCTGGTATTGTCCACAAGAAAAGATGTATTGAATGTCTACTGACAGGTCGACACTTGTTTGATATTTGTTGAGGTCGGATCGTGTCTATGTAAATATGGAGTGGACGAATGATGCTATTAGTGAATTTTTGAGTTTGTATGAAAGTGAGCTCGCTTTGTGGAACACTGCGCTTATTAAAATATGATGTTCACCAACGTCTTTTCTTTTTTGCTTTGTTCAGTAAATACCATCCACTGAATAATATGACCGTCATTGCAACAACAGTCATTTGATCTTGCGACATTTTTGAATCAACGGATCGACTGAACCTCGCGCACCGACTACAGAATACGCGGCGCGGCCTGGGGCCCAATCCTCGAGTTAGGAAACAACGGCTCCCTCGAACTTGATAGAAGGGAGAATATTTTTGAGGGAGCAGACGAGTTCCCATCGCATTATTTTCTCCATCCCTCCATTTCCCAGACTGTCGCTATTCTTGAAACGTGGAAGGCTAGAGTTAAGTGGAAATGTCAAATCTCCGCTTGCCAAACGGGAATCATATGCTACCATCTACATTGTATTTGTGTTCAAAGTCACGCTCACGCCAAATTCAATGTGGATGGTAGTATATGATTAGCGTTTGCCAAGCGGAAATTTGACAGTTCCACTTAATTCTACTGACTCAAGTCAATAGAACAGACTTCTATCAAAAGTCAGGAGAACATTTTTGCCCCCACTTTCAAGAATAGGCATCATTATTTTTGAGAGGACCACGCCCAATTTAGTCCCAGGGAGTGATTGCTCCCTAACTCGAGGATCGGGCCCCTGCAATATAGCGGGCCGTGGAAATGGAGCCGTCCGAAGTCTCTTGAATTGATTCGGGCTTGCTCAAGCCCGCGCGGCGCGGCCCGGCCTGTAATAACACTTGTCAAACCATACACTTAGAGTGGCAGTCCGCCTCACATTCTTACCATGAGATGGCGCCAGCTTAACCATGTCACCACTTGGGTAATAGATAGGTTAAATATATGTTACCAATATTCTATGTCAAGTTATTATTCAAAATCACGAGATGGCGCCAGCCAAACCATGCTACCAATGCAATTTCACAGTCTTTGATGATGCAAAATGTCATTTTTGAAGTAGTCAAGTAATTTTTTGTCACAGTCTCTGATGACGTAAAGTGACTGGACTGGTTTTGGGTCCGGTGAATGATATTTTACGGTACAGTATGAAAAAATATTTATCGTGATTGGCTTTGATTTTTGTGTATTCAACATAGTTTTTGACTTTGGTGGATTTGAGAGTAATTTGCTAGTCCAACGTGCCGTTACATATGCGCATCGGCATACCATTGTTTTTGTATCATCTACTCGAGTGAGTAGAGAACCTGTGATCAATCAAGCTTGAGGTTGGGAATCCGAATAAGTACAAGTTCCCAAACATTGGGAATTCCCACATTGCCGTTACTGAAAAATCCCTCGTTTTGCCCAATGAAGGCAGGTTCCAAGAATTTCTGCTTCCTCCAGGGTGCTCCATCTGCAGGACAGGAACCTCAATTTCCCAACACTGCATCCGATGTTGATGTGACGTGTTCAGTGGTTCCTGATCTTGTCTCTCTGGATACTAGTATTGTGTCTAATAGTTTGTGAACGCTTGTCTTCACCTATACAGGGTTAGGAGAAATTACCCAAAGATACAGTGTGACCCATTTGTTTTGGGAACACCCTGATAAAAAGTTTATTTCTTAACCGATTTGGTTCTTTTTTTTTTTGGATTGTAGAGCTCGAAAAATTGTATATTCTTGGCAAAAAGTGACCTTCGCCATTTTGACTTCAAGGCCTACTATGTTAGTTTTTAAGAGCAAAATTTCAGGAAACCATATTAGCGAGTTTTTTAGAAAAAATCTGTGTGCGCCACTGGATTAAAAAACGGGTCTATACAAATTTTCAACCGAAAATATCAAGTTGAAAAAAATTAAAAATTCGCACTTTAACAATCTTTGATTCCATCAAAACAAATAAAAATGACATAAAACTAAAAATTTGTAACTTCTACCAAACCACCATCAACTTCAATGCATTTATCATTTCACCAGACTCGCAGATAGGACTTGGTAGATGCAATCATTTTGTTTTTGATGTTCTGGTTTGGTTTTTGTCAGATTTTATCAGGTTTAAAAGATATCCTGTTATCAAAGTTGTTCGCGACTTTTCTGATTTTCTAGGATATGCGATTGGTCCGATTTTCAACTATCTGTTGTGTTTCACCACAGGTGAGTCGCCTATTCTGTGGTTTCACACTGAAAAATAGTTTCGTCATTAAATCAAGCGGGTGGCCATTCTGCTAAAGATCTTTCTTGAGGTTCGATATTTCATCCTGTACCTCTATTATGTAGAGTTCTTATAATACCGCGTTTCATGGCAGCAGAATGTTTAGAGGCTTGATTGAGGTATTGCTTCGTATGAGCAGGTTTTCGATACACCGTTGTTTTGATGTTGGTTCTTGTGCGGTTGACGAGGACGTCTAGAAACGGTGATGATTATGTGCTCTACAAAATATCGTCATGAAAATGAAAAACCTCCTATAAGTTGGTAGAATGGCTTGAGTGTCACATCGCTTCAAAAAATTGTGGTTTGGGATCTGACAGATTCTGTTGTTCTTAAAAGACATAGATAAATCGACGATAAACATTTAAGGACTGAGCAGAAGTGTGTGTAGCCCCCGAGGATGGCAGTTTTAATCGTGATGGCTCATGTGATACTGGAGTTATCTGTATCACATATCACTCAATGATATGTGATCTGTATAATATTAGAAATATACATTCAAAGTAGATTCCGCTTTTCAGTGAGTCAGTATAATTAAGGTTGTGACCTACATTTGTTTGCACGTGACATCGTTTTGGGCTTCCCATACTGATCAAAATTCATCGGTTTTCCCCACCTAAAGCTTTTGTACTCACTTACATTAATTGATTTTCATATGATTTTTATCTGCCTCACGTCATAATCTATTTTGCAACCATTAAATGCGAACTTTCACGGTTCAAGTAGCTGGAACAAGAGCTTAAGACTAAAATAAGTTTGTTTTTGTTCAACTTAATCAATCTTCATGGTTCAAGTTTCTAAATTTCAGTTACTGTCTTCAGTACTTGTTCCAACTTCTTGGATGGTGTAAATTTGCCTTCAGTATATTGTTTTGCAAGAAGATCTGGCGTCTCACTAACTCAACATATCCTTTTTTCACTTTGGTCTTTCCACAAATGAATAACAAGTTCTTCAACAGATTATCCACAGTTACACAGAAGTTTTTCAACAAACAATCAACAATAATTATTTTTCTTATATTGGATTTGGACATTTTACGAAAAAAATTCAGATTCATATAGGTACGTGTTTTGATTGTAGAAAAGATTTGACAAATGAGTAAATTCAGTTCAAGTACGAAAATGCGAATTATCTGGATAAAGCTTAGACAAGAAATAGAGTAGGATATTTGTACAGCTTTATTGAATATCATTTGATATCTTCAGATGTGGATATACAGGAGAAGATGGTTTTGAAATTTCAATTCCTGCTTCGAAGTCTGAAGAAGTTGTCAAAGTTTTACTACACAATCCGGATGTGAAACTAGCTGGATTAGGAGCAAGAGACTCTTTAAGGTAGGTACATTTATATTGAATTTTACTAGTAGCAGTCCTTATGATAAATTGAACTTATTGCATAGGCTAGAAGCCGGCCTTTGTCTTTACGGCAATGACATAAACTCCAAAACAACCCCCATAGAAGGAGCATTAACTTGGTTAGTGTCTAAACGAAGGAGAGAGTTACAAAACTTTCCCGGAGCTGCCAAGATACTGCAACAAATCAAGGAAGGGTAAGTATATAACATTGATTTCAAATACGTTTTCCCAAAAATGTTATACAAATACAAAATAGTCGAAGTCCACGTCCGGTAGAAAAGTGACAAGCTCTAAGCTCTGCTTCATTTTAAATCCATAGCTGGTAGGGCATTAAACCGAAAACTTGAGACAATTATGCAGCTTGGCAATGTTGATCTCGATTGATGCGGTGATATGCGTCATTCCTGCAAATGTCACTACTGTCAACTGTCAGGAACGTAGCTTACTAAGCTTACCTGCCGGCCTTGACTTGAGATTGACTTGATTTCAAGTCAAGTCAAGTCAAGTCAAGCCGTGAATCACTACCCACGATACCAACTCTCGGCGTCCTTTATTATATTGGATATCATACACGTTGAGTACCATGTGGTTTTTATATAATGAATGAAGTTGCTTTAGAATAAAAATATACTATTGGAAACATCTACCCCACACTTTGCAAAAATGATCAGCCGATAAATGTAAGTAAGATTTGTCAAATGAATATAAAGATGAAGATGATTACACCCAGAACCTTTTTTTCTCGATCTATTTGTAATAAAAAGACATACCCACCATTTATTACACTTTGGAAGAAACGTGTATGAGAGGTATATTATCGTATACCAAGTCTCACATGCGCGGGTCATTTTGGTTAATCTTTGAAGTCTGACAAATACAGTTCGACACTTAAATACATTCACTTGATATTCCTCACAAAAAATACCAGATTTTCATCCTGCTCCCAAAAAAATAGTGTATTGTAAACGTGTATTAAACGGTTCAAAACATATACGTTGAACATATACGTTTAATAAATATACCAAAACCAAATATTTCCAAAAATATGGTTGAATACACGTATATTTAAACATAATATATGATCGTGTGTTGCTTGGGTAATCTTTCGAAATAATAAATTAAAATCACGTTATTGACGATTCAAGAACTTCATTCATATACGTAGATAGGTCACGTCATAATATGTTAATTCATCAAGCCAATTAGTTACTAGAAACCCAATAAACTATTTACATTATAGAGAATGTTCAAACAAATAAGGATCAGCTGAGGAGAATAGTTCTTGAAGCGTTCGAGAGCATTACACCTGACAGTTTAAAGGTGTTATCTGTGTTTGGAGAATAATGGTAATTTGTTTGAACATTCTCTATAATCTAAATTAGGTTTTTGAGTTTCTAGTAATTTGTTCCCAACTAATTTCTTCAAATAATTAACATATGACGTGACCTACCTACGTATATGAATAAATTTTTTAACCCCCATATGCACCGTAAAAATCTAATCCGGATGAAGACTTTATCGCGATTATTTTCCATTAGGTTGTATGGAAGATAATCGCGATAAAGACTTCATCCGGATTAGATTTCTACGGTGCATATGAGGGTAAATCGTCAATAAAGTGGTTTTGATTAAATATTTTGAAACATGATAATAGCCTACTACACTAATCATTTCACCGCCTACTACACCAAAACAATTGGAATCTGAAAACCCATTTTTCCCAATTTAAATATTGCAGAATCATATTGAGACATACATCGTTGTATTCGTAATAAAATATGGTATTTGATACAGGGTGCACTTTTTTACGCGCCATATAAAAAAAATAAATTGATGATGGTTTCTCCAAAACGAACGTCATACAATCTCAAAACTCTGTTTTGTAGAGCTAAAAAAATCGTCATGAGAATAGTAAAGGTAGGTAGAGGTGGGGGGACAGAAGCCCGACGAGAAGGCCTGGTGGCCCTTTTCGCCAACCCCGCGTTTCCAATCAGAATGTTCAGTACAGCTCCTGGAGTAGTCCTCATTGCACCGGTAAAGCTCGGACAGGCCATCCTTTGAAGTCTGGATAGTCTGATTTCGTTAGTGGCTTTCTCGGTAGCCGGCCACCAGACCACGGCTCCGTATGAGATCCTCGGTCTGATCACGGCTCGATAAACCAAGTGAACGACGTGCGGTTTTAGGCCTCACCCACCGCTCGGCGCAGCAGATACACTGTGGCTATGCCCTTTTTAACTGTCCTTTCAATATGGGGTTTCCACGTTAACTTACTGTCCAAGACCACTCCGTCGTACTTGACCTCCTGTTTCAGGCATCTTGTACAGAATGGGTGGCTTGAACTTCTTGAAATTCCTCCTGTTTGTGAAAAGGATTAGCTCCGTTTTTGTAAGATCCACTGAGAGCCTCATCTCTTCACACCATACCTCCAGAATTTTACACGCTGACCTCATACGCTCGCAGACGACTTCCAGATGTTTACCTCTCGCAGATAACGTCCGTTTTAGCCTTATCAAATGCTCCTTCTACGTCAAAGAACAGGGTCAAGGCGACCTCTTTGTCGTTTAAAGTCCTTTCAGCTAGTTGCACTACAGCATGGAGAGCCGAATTTCTCGACTCTTACCCTTGCGGTAGGCATGCTGGGTCATGTGAATTGGAGGATTGGCGAAAGAATCTTCTCCGTCAAATACCTATCGACCATCTTTTCTAATGCTTTCATTTGGAAAGATGTCAAACTGATTGACCTGTAGGATTTTGGTAGCCCGTAGTCTTCCTTACCAACTTTTGGGATGAATACCACCTTGGTGGTTTTCCATTGATCTGGGACGTGTCCATGGGAAAGTGTCTTTTGTTTTTCCATATGCCTTGAAATAACGCCAGAAAAAAATAAAAACGAAATCGGCAAATCTTGTTTTTTTAGGCTCCTCCGAAACTACTCGGAATGTTAAAACTTTTTAAGCGGCATATTATTGTTAGGATTGAAAAAGCGCAACTTTTCTCTGATTTAACCATCTTCGTATCTCTAATATTTTCCAAGATCCCCATGATCTTATCTTGGACACACTGTATTATGCAGTACATTTAATTGATAAAAAATATTTTTTTCTACTTTGACTCTTTTAAATGTTCCGATTGGAATCAAAAAAATATCGCCGTTCTTAAACATGTTTTCATCACTTTATTCCAATTCTTCAAGGATGTATGTATTGGATGTATATGCAATAATAGTTTTAAGGAATCTATTAATTTATATCCAGACAATACTTATTATTTTCTGAGACGTAAGCAAGGTTGAAACAAACATAGGATAATGTTCAAAGTGATAACAAATATTGATCAATCATCAAAGTCCTATCAAAAGTGAAACACGCGTTTGACAATATTTGGATTGCGCAGCATTTTTTTTACACAAATTATAAAATAGGCCTTGAATCAATATTCCCTTAGACCCGGTACCTTCTTATTCAAGTAGTCGATTTTATTCCGTCAGAATAACCTCAAAATAGGTCCCGCCATGGTAACGCTACATTTATTATCTGACGGATAGTTATTTGACAGAATAATTTTATTTATTCGTATGTGAAAGTACCGGGCGTAAGTTTATTATTTTCAGCTACATCCACAGAAAAATTTAAATACATTTATGGACAAAGCGATTACACAAATCAATTATGCTGATCTTTGTCAACAATCTTTATCTCGAACACGAAGCTCTGAGCTATCTAAATTAAACATAATAATTCATCCGAGTTTTAAGCCTCTGCTGTCACTCCAGTTGATATAACAGCTTGTCAAAATCTTATAATAAATAATCACCCTCAAGAGGATAAGATGAGGAACAGAAGATCTTCAAAATGAGCTATCTTTTTGACAAGGATTTATTTCGCCCCTATTTTGGGTGAAGTAAAGACATTCAGAAATTAATATTCTGAAGATCAGTAATCTTTACTGCCTTCAACTTAGAATTTTGGTAGGTAGTAGTTTAGTGAAATGTATCTATTTTTATAATCTAACAATGTTCACTCAATCAACCTTTTCTCTTTCATAGATCAAAAATCAAGCGCATTGGTATCACGACAACCACTGGACCACCGCCGCGTCACGATGCTATAATTTTGAGCGAAGATGGAACTGAGGTTGGTAAAGTTACCTCAGGATGTCCTTCACCAAGTCTAGGGTTGAACGTTGCCATGGGATATGTAACTTCTGATCATAGTAACGCAGGCACAAAACTAGGTCTCAAAATCAGAAATAAAATATATGAAGGTGTAGTGAGTAAGATGCCGTTTGTGAAAGCCAATTATTATAATAAACCTAAATCAAAGTAAGCAGTAAGCTTATCAAGTATTATTTCATTAAAACGATTTATAAATAACTGACGTCACTCAAAAAAACATGTATCTCAGATTCTCAGGTGTATAATCTAGGTTTGTTTGTTATTCTCCACTAGTGCACACGAATTCACATTTTAATACACACTGTGGCGTTTGTTACGCGAATAGTGCAAAGAATTTAGCGTGTTTGTTATATCAGTGTAGGATGCACATCACTGCACTAGTAACACCAGGTCAAGAGTAGTCGTAACAAGTGTATAGTGTAGTGTAGAATACGGTGGGGAGCCTATTTCGTGTATTTTGTGAACAAAGCTTCTCTTAACCCAACCTAAAATAAAGAAAAAGAAAATTTTGAGTGGAAAATCAGTGTGGAAAAATCCAACGATGTTTGTGAAAAACAACAGTGAAATGTTGGTCTGTTCTCCAGGTTAGAATATCTGCAAACTATACTGGTAGTCATAAGTCACACCAGTAATTTGCACTACACTATCCTACACCTGAATAACAAACACACCTATGGTATGCATAAATCTACTACCAAACAATGGAGTAATGACTCATGAATGCATGTCATAATCTATAGAATATAATTATCTACTGTCTGTTCAATGCTTTTCTGCGGTTACATGACGGTATTTGACGTTTGCCAGTATGTCGTAGATTGATCGCCTTCGACGTGACATTTGTCAAATTGATCCGAACGACCAGCCTCTAGACATACGTGAAATTCTTGTAAATATGTACGAGAGAAACAGAAGAGTATGAAGTTACCGGACGAACGCATTGAACAAACAGTAGGTAATTCAAAAAATCATGAAAAACTAAATAGAAAGCAACATGAGGCAATAAAACACTAATCCCGTTTTTTTAATCGGCAACAGTGGAATAACGATGCAAATGGCCCATTTTTGAAGAAATCATGGAAAAAAATATTTATATCAGCTAGACTATCCTTTCTTTAATTATTGTGAATTTTTCATGAAGTACATAGTTTTTGCCTCTCGTTCGAATGGTGCTAACCATTTTTATCAAAAATTGCACAGAAAAATGTTTTGGAAAGAGCGGCGTCTAGATGCAAAACCAGATATTTCCACTTTTTAAATTTTTGTGGTTAATGTAGGAGCATTTTTAGTTTGATAGTTACGCATCAATTAAAAGCATAACCAACATCCAAAAGAAGATATTTGACATACTAAACCTTGATTGAGTATGTGCCTGAAGTTCAAAACAAGTTATATCCATCCATATGAAATATGCAAATGCAGATATATTATCCAGAAATGTACAAAATAAGATATTATTACACTATTAGCACGAGCAGGCTATGATAGTTTGGTTTAGCTTCTCTTATTTTTATTTTTTTGAGTTGAAATTAAGTATTTCTTTCTCAGTTGAATGGACGTAAACCAAGTGTAGCGTTATTACTAAGTCTAAGAAATAACGCGAGTAGCAAATTATTAGACTAGCAAAGTTTTGAATCAAATATTTTGCATCTTTCAATGCCAGATATTTTCATTCTGTTTTTTGGGTAAGTTTTTTTAAATGTTGATAAAAATCTAGAGTATTCAAGAAAACATCAACCAAAATCACATTTTAACCAACTATGTATATAACAAATCCATAGAAAAATCGAAAATTGTGGAAATGACAGTTTTTTGCGATTTTCTCGGTTTCACTTATGACGGAAATATCTGGTTTTGCATCTAGGCGCCCCAAGTGTCCCTTTCCACACAGCCAAATACCATCAAAATTGTGATCAAAATGATGTCAATTTAATGTCATGACCAAAAACGTCCATTTGGGGAATGACGTTAAACTGACATGACAAAAACGAATAATCTGTATAGCAGATAACGTTAGGTTTAAGAAAGTTGGGGTTTATGACGTTACTGATATATCTTTTTAATTTATAATTATGACTTATTTTCAACTTAATTGCAACATGCTTATGAAAACGCAAGCAATGACGACATTTTTATATGCATATATCTGACGATTTTCTGTCTCGAAAGTAACTTGATGATTACCTGGTGCTAATACTGTAACAATCTGAATTTATGTATTAATTCGACAATAGATCCAAAGTTTATTCATAGCCAAGAGATATGTACCAATATAAATAATGAGGAACTTATCAATGTGAAAAAACAAAATCACCAAATCTCAGATTTCTGATATTACGTATCAAGTCGAAAAATTTGATGAGCGACTTTGTTTTATTCACGTTTCAATGTTACCCTTTGTCTATATTCGTGCTTATCTACAATATGAAGCTACGACAGTGATAAACTTTGGCACAAAAATAGTCAATTTTTTATCTGTAATACTCCACAGAGTGTTTTAATGTCTCAGGACATTTCACAGAATGCATATCGAATCACCTACCAGTTTGGCTCCAAAATTTTGAAACACTGTGGAGTATACAAATATAAAGTTGATCTTTTTTTATGCCAAATTATTGTAGCTCCATTCTTCCTGAACATTTGAATTTTTGAGTTGACAATATGGTTTTATTACAAGGGAGATATGAAACATTTGTATAAGGGCATGTTAACATTGAATCTTATGGAAGATAAATGAGTGTTTGGACTTCTATGTCACTGAGTATAAAGTATTCACAGCATAAATAAAATATCCATATTATGGAAACTGCTGGGCATTCGGAACTTATACATGCACATTTTTTATTTAAATTCAAAGTCCAATATCTCCAATACGGTTCACGGATCATTGAAGCTATAATTTCATCCGGATTAAGATGGATAGAATGGATCTCTCATACAAATAAAGAATCTTGATATATAGGGTGATTCATGGAGGCATGCAAAAAATCAAAATTTTTGGGAGTATGTCATTCTAGTGAGCATTGAATTCAGGCGAGACAATATGGTTTCTTACTATGGTGATGTCAATATCTCCAGACATTCTTGTCAGTTTTTGAATTCAAGCACGTTGTCATTCGATACGCTGACAAACGTCACAGAGGTGGAGCAAATTGTTTCAAACGCCATTACATTTTTCTATGGATTGACTTGAAATTTCCTATCTATACTATCCTTTGTTCATTTATTGTAAAATAATTTATTGTTGCTAACCATTTTTAACAAAAGTTACACGGAAAAATGATTTTTGATCAACATCCTCATTTGAACGTGATAAAAAAGCTGTGAACATTTTGTGAAGAAAGTCCCCTGAACCCGTAAACTGAGAAGTGAGTTGAAGTTGTAGAATGCATCAATAATTCTGATGATCTATCAAAGTTCCAACTTATTCTAGGCTTGTGCTATTTATCTGACCATGCGTGTTAGCGCCTTACCGATACAAAAAAAAATGTTCATTCCACTTTTTTTTTAATAAGTGATTAAGGTTACCATATCTGCAAAACAGTAGAAATCCGTCAATCCCATAGAAAAGTTATAGCGTTTCAAACAATTTGCTCCCCCACCTTGATGTTTGTTAGAGTATTTGATGACAACGCGCTTGAATTAAAAAACTGACAAAAATATGGAGATATTAACATTACTATAATAATAAACCATATTGCATCGCCCGTATTCAATGTCACTAGAATGGCATCTTCTTCTTCTTCAGCCTGTATTCATCCACTGCTGGACATAGAATGGCATACTCACAAAAATTTTGATTTTTCACATGACTTCATGAATCCTCCTGCATATCATGATCCTTCGTTTCTACGAGAGATCCATGCAGCTTAGTCAGAACAAAACTAATTTCAAAAATCCGCAAACCGCATTGAGATATCTCTATTCTCGTTGAAGATATTGGACTTTGAATTTTACATAAAAATGCGCATGTATAAGTTCGAGTTTCCAGCAGTTTACATACTTTATTGCGAGGTACCTACCCACTCAACAAAATCCGTATATATTTCACTCGATATTTTATTATTGGTGAAAGCAACTCATCATGAAATTGAATTACCCCCCTATCTATCAAAATATGAATCCGATTGCGATTTTTATCCGAATCTCAAATCAGATAGTTTAGGTGCTGCATTACAGCTTTCGTTTTTGATCAATCAGCAAGCTTGGCAGTTCTATATTAAAATTATCAATTACCAATAAGCTTACCTTGTAAAACTCTAAAAACCCTGTATTAAAATTTCCGGTAAGCGAAAAACTTTTCTATTTTGAAAAATTCCATCATACATACAGCGAACGAAATGTAGAGGAAACTTGAATGAACATTTGAAAAAAACGCTGATCTATCTGTCATGGTTATTGAGTTATCATTTTCTAAAGTTGCAAGAGGCAATGCTATCCACTTCAAATTTTTGATGAATTCATGATACTTTGAAATATACTTATGCTAGCTTCTTTATCATTGGAGATACGAGGTCGTTTAAATGAGAGAACTAGTAGTATTTTTTTGCGGATCAACGTTATGCTGACAAAAAAATAATTTCCAACGCGTTTTTGATTTATTTCAAAAAAGTATTTTTTTTTAAATGGGACACCGGGTATATTTTTATCATAATTGATCGGGTACAATATTATGGCAACCCGATATGTATTATTTTGTCAAAATTTTAAATTTCATGGCAAAGTTTCCAAAAATAAAAAAATGCACTTCCTTTTTTTTGGTTCTAAGACAAAATTCGTCATAACCTTTTATGTTCAGGAAAGAGAGAGCAATCGATAATAATCAAGAATAAACACGGTGTCCCATTTCAAAAAAGTACATTTTTTAAAATAAATCGAGAACGCGATGTTCAATTGTTTTTCCGTTAATACCACGTTAATCAGCGGAGAAAATACTATTAGTTGTCTCATTTAAACGACCTAGTATCTTCAATGATAAAGAAGTTAACAATAATGCCGACTTAATCGGAGGCACTCGGTATACATATACAGGGTGACTCACCGGGAACAAACTAGATCTGTATACGGAAAGTCGTACATAGGAAAATTTTGAAAATTTGACAGTATACCATCATCGATGGGGCCAACCAGGCTAAAATATTTTCAAGATGGTAGTACTTCCGGTTGTACCGGAAGTAGGTGTCAACTTGCTCATTTTAAATAGAACAGGTATAGGATATGATACATCAATCCCCCTAAAATTTTGCGTAGAATCCAAAAATGTAATAATATACAGGGTTTTTTACTTAAAACTCCGCACGTCAATATCTCGGAAACGAATAGGAATATTTGATTTCTGTAAAAAGTAGTCAATGTATGTGGTCGAGTAGTTATTTTTCACAGTTAAAAAAATTCGACGCCTACCAAGAGTAAAGCGTCGCGACGCATCGAAAATATTAATCGATTGCAGGGACTTTGAAATTACGCGCATGCTAAAGTACATGTTATTTATAAACTTTTTTGTTGTTCAGTCGAACTCATTTATTCTACTCAGTTTTCAGATATACAGTGTGTCCAAGGTAAGGATGTCTATCATGGGGATCTTGAAAACCGTGAGAGATACAAGGTCGGTTAAATGGAGGCAAAGTTGCGTATTTTGATGCTTAACAAAATGCCGTTTTGAAAGCCTAAAAATTCCGACTAAGTCCGAAATTATCCGAAAAAAACCGAAATTTTTCAAAATTGTTTTCATTTTTTTCTGACCACATTTGAAGAGATATTTTGAAATGAATGGAACTTCTTCATTGCCACTTTTTGCCCTTTACAAGATAGCGTTATTAAATTGAAGAACCGACGTTTCGTCTATGAGCAGCCATCATCAACTTTGTTTTTTTCAATTACGGTCCTGGATGTTTTATTACGGATTTTAAGAGCCTCTTATGTTCCTAAACCAACGAGGTATCGCACTAATTAAAAAAGAGGTGGTTGTTTTTAATCCTATTAAAAATATTTTTTTTTCTCTCTCCAACACATGAGTTCTTATGGAAAAATCCATCAACATAATTTTTTTGAATAATTGCGATACATTGTTGGTTTAGGAACATAAGAGGCCCTCAAAATCCGTCATAAAAAATCCAGGACTGTATTTAAAAAAACAAAGTTGATGATGACTGCTCATAGACGAAACGTCGGTTCTTCAATTTAATAACGCTATCTTGTAAAGGGCAAAAAGTGGCAATGAAGAAGTTCCATTCATTTCAAAATATCTCTTCAAATGTGGTCAGAAAAAAATTAAAACAATTTTGAAAAATTTCGGTTTTTTCGGATAATTTCGGACTTAGTCGGAATTTCTTGGTTTTTAAAACGGCATTTTGTAAGCATCAAAATACGCAACTTTGCCTCCATTTAACCGACCTTGTATCTCTCACGGTTTTCAAGATCCCCATGATAGACATCCTTATCTTGGACACACTGTATATCTCAAAACTGAGTAGAATAAATGGGTTCGACAGAAAAACAAAAAAGTTTATAAATAACATGTACTTTAGCATGCGCGTAATATCAAAGTCCCTGCTATCGATTGATATTTTCGATGCGTCGCGACGCTTCACTCTTGGTAGGCGTCGAATTTTTTTCTTCCTTTCCTTCTTCCTTCTTAGAAATAGGCGAACCGCCTGTTTGTTTGCGTCGTCTCTACCCGTCAGACTGCCAAATTGTCGCTCCATCGCTTTCGTGGCCGCCCTAAGCTTCTTCGACCTAGCGGTGATTTGTCACGCGCAATTCTGACTATTCTTCCGTTGTCCATTCTGCTGATGTGCTGGTCCCACTCTCTCTTCCTATCAAGTACTCATTCGTTTACGTTTTCCACCATGCATGCTCTCCTTATGTTCTCACTTCTCTCCCTGTCCAGAAGGGTCTTTCCAGCTATTCTGCGAAGTACTCTCATTTCGGATGTCTCTAGTAGTTGTTTGGTTTTTGCCGTATCAGGTCTAGTTTCTGCAGTGTATGTCATTATTGGTCTTACCGCGGCCTTATAGATTCTGGACTTCGTTTCCACCGTTATATTTTTATTTCGCCATATTGTGTCATTCAAACATCCTGCTATTTCGTTGCCTTTGTTGTCCTTTCTCTGACCTCCGCCTCAACATCGCCATATCCTGAAATATCTATGCCTAGATATTTAAACTTCATTTCCTGCTGGATAATATTGCCGTCCACTTCTAGTTTGCATCTTAGTGGTACTTTTGATGTCGTCATGCATTTAGTTTTCTTAGTCGATATGCGCATATTGAGTGACTTGGCAGTGCAGCTAAATCGATGCAGTAAACGCTGTAAATCGTCTTCACTTTCAGCCAGTAACACACAGTCATCTGCATAGCAGAGAACTGTAATATCCTGGTCACCCATGCTGTATCCCTTTAGCGGGCGTACATTTCTTATAATTTCGTCCATGACGATGTTGAACAAAAGAGGACTCAGGGAGTCACCTTGTCGAATACCACGACCTGCACTTATTGGTTCGGTCAGTGCTCCATTAATTTTGGCCTGAATTTGATTCGCTTCATATATGTTTTCGATAGTTTCAATGAGATTGTGTGGTATTTGCCTATTATAAAGAAGATGCACAACGTCTTTCAACCGCACACGGTCGAACGCCCCCTCCAAATCAATAAAGCACATATACGCTGGTCTATTGTATTCAATTGATTTTTCTGTTATCTGTCTTATAACAAAAACCGCATCCGTACATGATCTGCCCGACCTGAATCCCTGCTGTTCATCTGCTAAGGATGTTAAATCGTTAATTTTGTTTGTTATAACTTGGTTGTTAGTTTCAGGGTAGTGCTCAAAAGATTTATGCCTCTATAGTTTGAGGGCAGTTTCTTGTCACCCTTCTTAAACATAAGAATAGTGGTGCTGGTTCGCCATTCATCGGGTATCCTGTGTTGGTAGATGATTTTATGAATAAGGGATGTAATCTGCTGAATTAGGCATTGGCCGCCATATTTAAGTAGTTCATTGGGGATCTCATCTTGCCCCGGGCTCTTTCTATTTTTTAGTTTTCGAAGGGCTATATTTATGTCTGCTGTCTCAATCTGTACGTTGTCGTTCGTCACTATTTCGGGTGTATCAAGTTCAACCTCCACTTCTTCCGATTTATATAATTCTGATAGATATTCAACCCAAGTTTCCATTGGTATGTGATTAGTTTCGACTAACTCGTTAACCTCTTTTCTTTGGGTTCTTATGAAGCGCCAAATTTGTTTTTGAAGGCCGTAGAAGTCACTTTCCATCCGTCTCGAAAAAAATTCCCAATGTTGATCTTTTATTTGTCTAACTAGTGCTGTTGTTTCGTTTCTGATTCTTCTATATGTCTCATATGATTCTTGTGTCTGTAGTGTTCTGTACGTGAGGTAAGCCATTTTCTTCTCTCTGCATTTTTCTTTAATTTCTGGGCGGAACCATGAAGTTTTGTTTGTTTTGGTGTTATTATTTTTTTTTATATTTCGGGTGCCTAAGGATTCACATGCGGCCTCTTTAATGTTGCTCTTCAGTTTTTCCCATGAGGTATTAATGCTATCTTCTACTCTTATTGGGTTTACTTGGATTTTTTCTGCTAGTCGATTCTGGTATAATTGTTTAGTCGACAGGTCCCATAGCGATTCGATGTTAATTTTTGATTCATGAGATGTTTGTCTTGGGTTCTTGTATGGTTTAAATTTGATGTTAATTTTTGCTAGTAGTAGGCTGTGATCACTTCCTACATCAGCTGAATTTAGCGTCCTGACATCAAGTATTTGTAGTGGATGGATGCATCGGTTTGTAACAATATAGTCGATGGTAGATCTATGGCCTCTAGTGTTACCGAATGTGAATTTGAACTGCACTTTATGGTCGTAGAAGGTGTTGTTAATGCGTAGCTCATTGAAGGAGCACAAATCAATCATAAGTTCTCCATTATCATTCAGTGTATTTTCATTAAACCTTTGCTTAATTCCAGGGACTATTTGATTTCCAATGCGGGCGTTAAAATCTCCAAGAATTATTAATTTTTGGTCTCTTGGTAATGATTGGACTATGTTTTGGAGTTGGTCGTAAAAGAGTTCCCTTTCTTGTTTTGGTTTATTGTCTTCAGGTGAGTAAACTGACATGATGTTGAGTTTTTGGTCCTCAGCTTCCATTTTTACAACCAAGATACGTGGAGATATATAGCTGCATTCCCTTATACTACTTTGGTACTTCCTTGACACTGCGATTGCTACTCCTTCTTTAGCTCTTATTTGCTTTTCTACTCCGCTGTAGATTACTAGGTAGTCTTCGTATTGCAGCTGGCCTTTACCCTTCTTTTTGGTCTCCTGTAGGGCACAGATATCGATTTTATTATCTTTAAATTCTTTTAGGGTTTCTTGATTCGAAAGGAGGAAGGTTGTTGGGTCAGGTTAGCTCCCTGCCCGACGTAAAAGAGAAGCACGGCTCACAGAACCGATACTTTGCCTCGAATTTTTTTAACTGTGAAAAATAACTACTCGACCCCATACATTGACTACTTTTCACAGAAATCAAATATTCCTATTCGTTTCCGAGATATTGCCGTGCGGAGTTTCAAATGAAAAGCCCTGTATAGGGTATTCTATTTAAAATAAGCAAGTTGACACCTACTTCCGGTACAACCGGAAGTATTACCATCTTGAAAATATTTTAGCCTGGTTGCCCCTATCGATGATGGTATAGCCATATACTTATTTCCTAATAATACGTATATGGGGTTCAGAACATAACCTAAAAGTCAGCTGATTGTACCGTAGACAAACATTAACCTCGAATTGTCACTTTTTCCCTTCACTTTCTGAGACATTTTTTGAAATACCAAGTTTGCAATATGGTTTTCTTGAGATTCTGATCCTGAAAAGCTGTAAAATGAGTGATTATCTCGCGAAGTTAGAAGCTAGAAACGCAGGAATTTTGATTGAATACAAACACAAAATTTCGATTGTAAACAACATACACCCTTTTAGTTAAACAACGGTTAAAGTGATTCAGACTTTGATGCAAGCCCTCAGGGCTTTCCAAAAATAACGAACATGGACATATTTAGTTATTTGGTGCTTACCACAAGTTATTATAATGCATAGGCAATTAAAAGCTTATAATAGTTTGAATGATGCTTTCAAACATTTAAAGGCCGGGTTTTGTAGTCACTGTGGAAGTTGCAAAGTTGCAGATCATATTATCAGAGCTAAAGAAAGTTATATATTAGCCCTTTTTTCTTGATGTCTTGATAACAATCTAATTTATTTTTTTGAAATATATATATGTATTGTTTACACGGTACAAGTTGTCAATTTTGACGTTATGTTGACAGGTTTCTGGAATGGCCTATACTGTTAAATTTTTCTATATAGGCTTTCCGTATACAGATCGAGTTTGTTCCCGGTGAGACACCCTGTATACGTAAATAGTTCAATACGGTCGTATATTATTTAATAATAATCATCAATGCATTCCATTATATCAATTAAAATTTGTTATGCCTGTCTCGAATATTTTATTCCATTGTTTTTTTCGATTTTTGACATCAAATAAACATCGACCTATTACACCCTTATATCTATAAACGGCATGGCCGCCCGTAGCGGCGCGTGGTGGCCGTTGTTATCGGAACTTTGAAAAATTATATCTGATTATATCTCAGTAACTATGATAGACAAGTGTTTTTTTTTTTAATTTTTTTTATAGTTTCCTTTACATTTCACTCGCAGCATGGATGATGAAATTTCTCAGAATAAAAAAGTGTCTCGCTTACTAAATATTTCAATACAAAAATATAAATTTCAGAGTTTGCATGTTTTTTTTTTACAAAAAAAAACCTTCAAGGTTATATTACCCTTGTTATAAGCGCGTATGTATGCCCTTTAACTAAGGGAAAGTATCTGGATTTGTGACAATTAAATTTATCATAAAAGACAACGTCAAAAATATGTTACCATGATGTCAACAATAACATATCGAGAACTACCATCAGATAGATTGTTATAAAAAAAATATATTGATAAAAATAACAATTTTACGATATCAGAAATTATAACGTTCGAAGTATTGAACCAAAACGACGACATTCTGATGGTGTTATAGAAAACAATACGATATGGCGTTTTTTTCCCAAATGCACCATCAGTTCATTCATAACAGATGTAGTGTCAAAGTCTAATCAAATTTTAGGCGGTCTATACTTATGCTCAATACTCTATACAGGGCTTTTCACTTAAAACTTCGCACCCCATTAACTCGTAAACGAATAGAAATATTTGATTTTTGTTAAAAGAAGTCAATGTATAAGGTCACAGTTAAACAAAATCGACACCTACCAAGAGTTGAGCGTCGCGACGCGTCGGAAATATTGATCAATTGCAGGGACTTACTTACATACATCGAAAACTTTTCACAAAAATTGAATATTTATATTCGTTTTCGAGATATTAGCATGCGGAGTTTTAAGTGAAAAACCCTGTATACCGAAAAACACTTGGAACTCGATTTTTACTTTTTTCAAATTCCCAGATTGATTCGAAACTTTGCACACTTGTCAAGAACCAATGATAATACAATAATTTCATTTGAAAAAAGCCAAAATAAGCAGTGCTTTTAAGCTCCATAAAAAACTGTATTGACCAGCTGAAATTGCCTGGCTTTCTTCTTTATGGGATGCTTACTCACACCGGACGGCGCGATTGAAAATGAAATAGAACAAGGAAATGTGCATATGATTTCGTCAAGTCATTACGTTATTTTGTTTTCATTCGAATTATTATTATTGTGAGTTTTGGGAGGACTAAGATAATACAGAGTTAATATAAAAAATGAGTCTCGATAATTTTTCTAGGGTATAGGCATTGCTTTTCTGCTTCTATTGGTTGCACGCCACTGCCGTTTCGGAACTTTCACGGAAAAACGTTCTTAGTGTAACTTCAAATTACGAATAATTCGGAAAGGAAGGATCGTACAAAAATATTTTATGGAACTTTTTAGACTTATTTTTGACCCAACTAACTGTCCCTCAAATATCTCCCAATACTCCTGGGACACCCTGTATGCCGAACGGAATCTTGGAACTTAATTTTTTCACCGACTTCAAAGGCCCAGATTGATCTAAAAAACTTTACACACTTGTCAAGAATCGACGATTATACAATAATTTCAAACAAAAAAGAGCTAAAAAGTAACCAATAATTTTGAATCAATCAAAATCGTGTTTTTGTTGGATTATCCGACTTGTCAAACAGATGGTGAATGAAACACGGGCCTGTATCTGAGGCCTTGAGACATTGATCTTCCCTCTTCTTCAATTGATTAAACGACCTTTTTGTGAAAATGGACGATTATTCTTCAAATTATAGTTACAAAACACGCTTTCGAACTAATATAGTGCTTGTATGTAGGTTTGTAACGGAATCTTGGAACTCGTTTTTTACCCACTTCAAATGTAGGTAGGGAAAGGTTTGGGGTGAAGGTCCGCACGGGCTAAAGATCCGCAGGCGCTTTTGGAAAATCCCGCGTTTTAATGCGCTCAGGAACTATAGTTTTATGTTGGTACAAGTCGGCGTATCAAACCAACCTAACCTCGAACAATCCTGATGTGTTTACATCGCGGCTTTTCTGAATAATGATTCATGAGGTAAGAACAGAAGAACTGTTCACGAAAAGATCTCTACTCTATTATTTCAAAAGGTCGTAAGCCCAGTGAAGGTGGAAATAAAGCATGATTAATGAAGTTTATTGTGGCTATTGCAAAATTTACTGTTCAGGGAATACGACCCATATTGTGCCTTAGCCCAACATCCATTGAATGGCTGGATCGTTTCATAGAGTTTTCGAAGACAACAGTTTAAAACCATCAGTGTTACTGATTTTAGATAATCATATATATGCATTTTATACCAGTTTAGAAGCCGTAACTCATGCATAATCAAAGAACGTGGTAATGCTGAGGTTACTTCGAACTCCAGCCATAAAACTCAGCATCTTGAGCGAGACTTCTTCAAACCACTCAAGAGTAACACCTGACTACAGTGACTATAGTCACTGTACACCTGACCAAGTTGCTGACAATTGGCAATCTTCGCACCCAGACACGGTCTATGACGTGGCCGAGCTTTTCAAAACCGCATACGAAATAACAGCAACAGTGGAGAAATCGACTGAATGTATCCCTTCAATTCAAAAATCTTCAGTGAAGAAGACGTTCTAGTTAGTGAAGTTACGGACTAAAATCAAGATGAGATGAGCGAGAAAAACGCAGTTATGATAATTCTTCTAGCACTACTGCCAACCCTGAAGATGGACCTGATGGACAAGAGCCCCTCTGCTATTCATGGTCCGTCGAACATTGGAGAAAAGCATTCCATTCCGGAATCGTCAGACATAGGAAGAGAGCCTGTGCCATTCCTGGACCATCGCACCTTGGAAATCCCAGCTTTTGAATGTCTAGCATTAAAGTTGGTAACGTCACAGTTCTATCAATCAATCAATCAATCAATCAATCAATATATTACCATATTTAGACATTTAAAATAACAATCATAGTTCTAAAATATAACAATGATAGTTCTACTAGTCTACTATGGGGTGTATAGTCTCGCTAGGCCATTAATTGGTCTGTATTTGAGATTCTACACCCACTAAAATAAAGCAAAATATAAATGTCTACAAAATTTAATAAAATTTAATAAAGGGAGCGAGAGAGGGGCGACGAGCGTGCGTGATATGTAGGTATTGTATAATTTTACGAATTAATTAATACCCTCAAGTGGTCATAGTTATGAATGATGAATTTTTTTATTTCGCAGTTTAACTTATTGGTGCACCTATGTTGTTCAATTTTTATTTTCAGATTTAAGGGTAGCAATGTAAGGGTCTTTGGAAGAGAAAATAATATGTTTCTTTGTAAATGTGACCTATTGAAAAAATGTGACTGTACATCTTTGTTTTTTTTAGACCGAGTGTTATATTGATGGTCTAGTTCTACAAAGATATGTTTAATTTTTTTATAAAAAAGAAGGCTTGCACATAGAAACAATCCTCTAAAGTTCAAAACTTCAAATTCCGAAAATAGATCGGCTGTAGGATACTGATTGTTTTTGCGAAGTATAATTTTTAAAACTTTGTTATGGCAAACTTTCAAAATTTGTAAAGCATTGTTTCTAATACCTCCCCAAATTACTATGCAATACCTTAAAATTGACTCAACTAGTGAGTTGTATACTATTTTAATTGTTTTTTCATCCAAAATGTTCCTCAGTTGGTAAAATTTATAGTACAGCTTTCTCAGTTTTTTTGACGTTTCGATGGCATGTTCATTCCAGCGTAGATGTTGATCGATGTATATGCCTAGATATTTAATTTTATTAGTTTTCCATATGCATGGACAGGTGCAGATATCATTTTTCAATAGTTTACACGATGGGACATGCATTTTAATAACGTTTCTTTTTGGTTGGTCGGCAGCTGTCAAAGAGAATGTTATAAATTGGGTCTTTGATATATTCAGACTAATTTTATTATCGCTTATCCAATCATAAATCACGCCTAGACCTTCTTCTGCCTTCAAGAACACACCGTCCCAAGTGTCGTCTGTAAAAGTAACTGCAGTATCATCAGCGTAGCATATAACTGTGCCATTTTCCACTAGTGTTCCTAATTCATTAATATATATCAGGAATAGAATGGGTCCTAGGACCGTTCCTTGAGGAACTCCAGAACTCACACTCATTCCATTACTCAGGGTATCATTACATCTTACCTTTTGTAATCGGTTTTCTAGGTAAAACCGAAAAAGTTCGAGCGCACGACCTCTTACTCCAACGCATTCCAATTTCCCTAACAGCAGAGAATGGGATACCGTGTCAAAGGCTTTAGCAAAGTCCATATATACAGTGAGGCATTTTTTATTTTGTTGCATTTCTGAAATAGTTTTGTGGAACCAAAAAAAAATCGCATCTTCTGTGCTCCTGTTTGGTCTAAAACCAAATTGCTCATTAAAAATAACATCTTGGGAATCAAAAAAATCAACCAGGCGCTTTTTCAAACATTTTTCCCATAATTTTGAGAAGTTACTTAAAAGGGAAATTGGTCGGTAGTTTGTCATTTGGTATGGGTCTCCACCTTTAAAAACAGGAACAACTATAGCGGTTTTCCATTCTTCAGGAATTTTTGAGTTTTCAAAAGTTAAATTAATTATATGAACCAGAGGTTTCAGAATATGCATGTGAATCGTTTTAATCAATCTGACAGTTATGCCATCTTCACCAGGGGAGGAGCCTGTCTTTAAGGACTTGATATGTAAAATGAGTTCTTCTTCATTTATTGGCTTCAAAAAGAGGGTTTTGTTCAAATTAGGTTTTGGTTTATACTGTTCATTTTTTGAAACAATTTTGCTCGCCATTTTTTCTCCAATTTTTGCAAAAAAACTGTTGAAAAGATCACATGTGCGCCCTTTGTTTTCTACTATGTTATCAGTTTCATCTTTAATTATAATCTCGTCTTTTTTTTCTTTTTTATTCACTGCTTGGTTAATGACTTCCCATATTTTTTTGTATTTTGTACCTGCATCTTGAATTTGCGATCTATAGTATTGAAATTTAGTTTTGAGGATTAACTTTTGTAAGCAGTTTCTGAATTTTTTATACTGTTGTTCTCTTTCGGCCGTAGGGTTTTTGACCAGTTGTCGTTTTAATCTATCCCTATGTTTAATTGAATTAATTAATCCCTGAGTTATCCAAGGTTTAAGTTTTTTACGTTTTTGTTTAATGAGTAGTTTGTTCGTGGACATTTCTATATGATTTTCCAGTGTGAGCATAAACTGCTGATAAGCCAATTGAGCGTCATCTGAGGCTATGCAACCTGACCACGACTCATGTGACAAGATCGAATTTAGTTTTTTATAGTTTATTTTATTATAGTGATGCTCCGTCTTTTCGGTTTTTTCCCGTGATTTAATTTCTGTACATAAGCCTATCAAAAACCTATCCTCCAACCGACATATTTAAAAAAAAAAAACAAAACGCACATAGAAAGGACTGAAATCAACGATTCTATCAACACCCAATAAATCGATTCTAGAAGAAAAAGATACCTAATGAAAAGACCAACTTTGTGATGCGAAACTTTTTAAAAAATATAACAAAAAGCATGTTCAGTATTATAGTTCAATAAAATTAGGTTTTCATCTCGCATTAAATGGTGTAGTTACCATATTTTCACGGGTGTGTAGAGGTGGGTCCCCTTAAGAACGTCTCATAAAGTCCCATTTATTTCAGGCGCCGCGGGGACCAGGAGGGGGTCTCAAATGTAACTCTTTTTAGTTTTTTACGTTTTTCTTGGAAACGGTTCGTCGCACAGAAAATATTGAGCTATCAAAAATTGAAGGTGATTAAATTTCCTTTCAGACAGTACAGTCATTTTTTTACCCAAGTCCTTTCGAAAACGGTATCGAAATATGTCTCGTCAAATATGATGATTGACAAAAAATTGTGAGCGATCCAGGTACCCGTCAATTTTCCTCTTCTAAATCGTTACCCTTTCATTTCTCACAGAAGTTATGAGAAGGAAAGTTCAAGAATCAAAACATTTCTTCAAGAAGGTATTCAATTTATCTTGACCCTCTGAATGGTTTAAGCGTTTAAAATGTGAGCGTACTTTTAAACATTCTGACAGAATACCCATGGGATTTACTCCAATATACTTAATTGAATTGTGCACGCCAAAACACCTGCAGTTGAAAGGAGGAAATAATGGAACAATTCAGATTATATAAGTTGTTCACAAGAAAAAAAAATGATACCATATGAAGGTTCAAAGAAGTATTTCTGCTGGAAAAATAACAATTTATTCTATAAACGGTTTTTGATTGATGGGGCCTGAAGCTCTTGTGAAGAGTACAGGGGTCTTTTGTGTTGCCACGTCCAATCTTCGGAAAAAATACACTATTTGTTTTTGCCACAAGGAAGACGATTTTTTTAGAGAAAATCTGCCTACGACACTGGATTTTTCATCCCCTGAAATTGGTCTGTATCAAATTTCATGAAGAAATATTTAATTCAAAAATATTATTTCTGTGTGTAATTTTTTTTACAATGTTTTTTTGTCAGTCTCGTTTGTCTGTTTTCATTGTATTTTGAGATGAGAATATCTATCAAATGTTTATATTTAATAATTTTTTCTGATAGATTTGCTATCGCAAGAGTTTCGAGGTAAAATACTTCTTGGTGCATGAAAAAATTAATCGTCGATTTTTAATATTTTTTCATGAAATTTGGTACAGATCCATTCCAGGGTATGAAGAATCCAGTGGCGTAGACAGATTTAAAAAAAATCGCTATTATGGATCCTAGATTTTTCAGCCTATAAAATCTCTACATCTTCCTCTTTCTTCTTGGTTATCAGAGTTCTGTGTGCAATATCATCAGAGGCTCTGGGACAACTTCCTCATTATTTACTTTGATAGTATTGCTCATCGCATTCAATGGAACGACTGAGTTTTCTGGGATTGGTTCACTTCTGAGAAATGCATTCCAATCAAGTTCATTGTGCGGGTTCCAACTTTCAAAGCCTGCTAGCAGTTGACGTTACTTGTACCAATAATTACTCCCGTTGAAAGAGACATCAGACAGTAACGTTCAGCAAACTCCCAGGTAGCAGGGTCACGTCATAATGACGTGATTATATGGTGATAACTCGTCAGAACTCGTCAGTGGTCAAAAAATCACTCAAAACTGACGACATAATCACGTCACAAAACTGACGACATAATCACGTTAGATAAATGACGACATAATGACGTCAGATAAGTGACAAGTTTTCATTGCAAATAAATTATAAACAGTTGAAAGTTGACCATTTTATCTGCTACCACTATTAGATATTATGTCCTTTTCCACCATTTTGATAATTCCAAAACCAAGCACACGACAAATAATATACATAAATTATATATTAAAAAAAAACCCGAACTTATATTTACTCAATCTGGCAAAATGCACAATACGAGCAGCGCCAAAAACCCACCAACCAAATTATTTACTTTTTTCGGCACTAGTCCCATCCCATGGATTACATATTTCCAATCAATCAATCAATCAAAATTGCTTTACTGACGAAAATTAGATATTTGTGACAAAACAGATCTAAAGTGATTTATGCAGTTGTGAAAAAATTGGTGGAAAACCGTAAGGTAAAGTGCAATACATCGTCCCGGGCGTTTGAATTTGCCGCTATGTCAAAGGAAAAATTGATTATTTGATTGGCGGTCAAGTGCGAGTTCGGGGACACGCTATTTCCGCTATTTGGTGCTACTTGACATGTAGATTCAAGTATACAGAGATCCGATCCCCATCCGATCAACCCTATCAACAGCTGCTGCGTGTTTTGTCTCTTTTTATAAACGTAAAACAAACAGAGACAAAACACGATAGCTGATGATCGGAGTAAATCGGGCGTATGTGTGATAACGTGCTCCTCGAACTCACCCCGGTGTGGCGTCTGGCGTCCCGCGTCATGTCACATGTCAGTATGTCACACTTCACTTGTTCTTGTTGGAAAGCCACCGGCAAACGGCCATATTTATCTATGCAAACGGCAAAGCTTGTTTTTGTTTAGTGTGCACAGTAAACTAATTATTGGCCTGTGGTTTAGTGTTCTCTTTATTTCCTCGAGAGTTGAGATACATTTACGGTAAGTAAGATTCCTATTTTATTACCAAGTATAGTAAGTATACAATTTGGTAAGGTAAAAAAATCATGGTGCTGGAAAATAGTCTCAAAAGGCAACCCCTCCATCTCTACCAGCCATTAACCGATTTTTTCATTACCTACTCATAAATTCATTTTTCCATTTTTTTTTTAACCGTACTCGGTGATAGGTATATCTCTTTTTAGTGCAACAAACTTTATATTTTTCAAGAAATACAAATAAAATTGCTACTTTTTCTTAGCGGAGTAGAGAGTAGAGGTTATTGACAAATGTTTGGGTTAGTTTTGTATGGTTAGTTTGGGATAATCTGTGTTTAGTTTGCGAATAATATTATAATTAAATGAATTAACAGTCATGTACAGATTTTGAATTTTAGAAAAAATCAATTCAAAGAATTTCCTGGTACACCATGGAAAATGTTAATGTATATTCTTCTCAAACAAAAATGATGAGTTTTTGTTGCACTAAAGTGATGTAGAAATAGTGACATATGAGAATATGTCGAAAGAACACAAACTATTATGAAATATTGATCTGCTTGCATCATTCAGTGGGTATACATAATGTTTTCATGATATTTTTTCACACCAGCAACTTTGAAAACCATGAATATCAACTTACTTAACTCGAACATTGATTTGATGAAAATAAGTTTAGCTGCAACATACTTATTGGCAAAAGTTTATTTTCGCCTACCTATATTTGAAAAAAATCATCAACCTTATAAAATGCAATTTACTAGAATTGTTTAACAGTTGTAGAAGAGGATTTAACTTAGATCAGTAGTAGAAGAGTATAGAAACAAAACATGGATTATGTAGGCGTGGAATTTTTGAGAGATGGTGGCGGAATAGCAGTGGTTCACTCTTCCTGGCTTACACCTCTAAAAAAAGAAGCATTTTGGCCTCCTTATAAAACATCAAATCTTTTTAATAAAGCAATGGTGACTCCTGAAGAACCTGATCAGAGTAGTTGGAAATTGTACCCCATAAAACGTCTGTTTTTTGAGTGTGGTTTGTACATTTTTTAAATATTTCTGAGTTGTGCATGAATTTAATTTGAATTTTGCTATGGGTATTCCTTTGTATTTTTGAAAAATATCAACAACTAACAAATTGCTTTCCTTTAGTCTAACAATGGGAATTTAGGGAATGTAAGTTTTGTTTTGCTTTTTAGAGTTAGAATGCCCTAAGTACTTCTATCTTTATCAAACTAACTATGAACATTTTTAACAGATAACTTTGAAAAAGCTCAAAAGAAACTAAAAAAATGTGAAGAGACTTCAGATATACAGTCATCAGAATCAGATTTGGACTTGACCGTTAGAAAAAGATTTACTTCCAAGAGATGTTTATCAAGTAGCGAAGACGAAGAGCCACTTTCGAAACTGCCAAGGCCACCTATTTTCCCAAAAGTGATAATAAAACCCGGTAATAATAAACATACAAATATTAATTTTTTTTCAAGTTAATCATGATCAAAAATTTGGTATGCTCAATATGTATTTCTAAACAGGTAGCTCAAATTCCAAGAAAAATTTGACCGATACACCAAGACCAACCAGAGGTTATAACGATGATAAATCTGGATGCAACAAAAGTTTTACCAGTACACCAACAACTTGTCAACGTGCATTATTGAAACCACAAGCGTCGAGGGAAACTTTTAGTGCATCACCATCATCGGCTATTCCTGAAGATGAGGACATAACTTCATAGCGAACCAGTCTTAAGTGACAGCAATAGAACCATCACTGTATCTGCCAACGGTAGTAGTATATACACCGTTGTTTGTAAATCTATACTTACTGTGAGGTATCTATTTTTAGGTTTGGAGAAAATTTTTAAAGAAATCAGGAAATTAAGAGAAGAGTTGAAAGAAGTCAAGGGATTGTTTAAACAATCAAGAAACTCAAGATGTGTTATTTCTTGTTTACCCAATGATATTCCTGTGGAGTATCCTTTGACTAGTATCACGAATTTGAAATTATTAGAGGAGTATCTAAATATAGAAGACGACAAATTGAATGATTTGGTGATTGGTTATTTATTTATTTAAATTTTAAAAAAAAAATGATATCCACATAGGTATTTTATACAAATAATTTTCTGTTTTAGGCTTCCTATTTTTCAACTCTTGGGGGTAATGGAACTCATGCGCAGGTCAATAAAATTCTCAGAATGGTCATGTCAGATCATTTAGCTGCAAACTACAATTTCGCCGGGCAACGGAACAAACAAGCATTCGGAAGTACCAAGCTAAATTCTGTGATCATACGTAAGCAAACAAGAGAAACGTACTACCTATTTATTCTAACAATTTTTCTTTATCGATAGGCGCTATACAGATTACATCTCCTTCTACCACTAATGCTGATATTGAGAATGCAGTAAAAATATGGCTGAAACATGCAAAGCAGAGAATACAAAAAAAAAGAGCAAAACTCTATTCTCGAATAGTTTTTCATGTCTTTTTTGTAAACGTGAGTAATCTTACTTTGTGTTGACAATCTTATTTTGTAGTTGAGAAAGTTGATAATATTATTTTGTATTTGATAATGTCAAAACGAAAAGAAAAAGAGTTCGTTGGGGCAAGACAAAAATCAAGGAGAGCTTTAAAGGCTTCCGAAGAATTTGTCAAAGATATTTGTAAGGACACTGCTGCCAATAATCTCAGTGAATCGTATCACGTGGAAAGTAATATTTGTGTAATACCGAATTCTGATCCTCCAAATGAAGGGTCTTTAACATCACCAAAATTAATTGCTGACCATGACAGTAGCCTTTATAGTGATACTGCATCTTCTTTAAATTCTACGTCATCGTTAGTGTCCGACGAAGATAATTCATCCGAACCAAAAAATACACTTTCTCAGAAATTAGTCGAATGGGCAACCGTGAAACATAAAATAACACACTCCGCTTTAACAGACCTTCTTCATTTACTTTCCCCTTATCATCCCGAACTCCCTTTAGATAGTCGAACCTTACTAGCCACTCCCATTTCTACTGAAATAATTAATTTGGAGACAGGTCAGTTTTGTTATTTTGGATTTGAAAACATTTTTTCAAAAATTGTTTTAAATAACACTTTTGAAAGCGAAATTCATGTTAGTTTCAATGTTGATGGTATCCCCCTATTCAAAAGTTCAAAATTACAACTTTGGCCAATTTTAGGATTAATTAAAAATATTCCCTATAGTAATCCTTTTACAGTTGCAGTTTTTTGTGGCAAAAGTAAACCAAAACCTTTAAATACATTTTTAAAACCATTTATAGAAGAACTGAATATATTACTTCAAAATGGATTTGTTAAGGGGTCGAACAATTATTTTGATGTAAAAGTTCATAGTTTCATTTGCGATGCCCCTGCACGAGCTTTTTTAAAGTGTACCAAATCACACACGGGATATTCTTGTTGCGATAAATGCACTGTCCATGGAGTGTATTATGAAAACAAAGTTGTTTTTGATAGCTTGATATCCCAAACACGCACGGACGAATCATTTCGACAGCAACTTGATGAAGAGCATCACACTGGTCAATCTCCATTAGTTGAATTACCGATTGACTTGATTAAATGTTTCCCTACCGACTATATGCATAATATTTGCTTGGGAATCGTTAAAAAATTACTCAACACTTGACTTGGGGGTCCTTTGAAAGTCAGATTGCCAAATCAAAAAGTAAAAATAATATCTCAGCGCCTACTTGATTTAAAAAATCATATTCCTCTGGAGTTTAATCGAAAACCTCGTTCTCTCGATGAGCTGTCATATTGGAAAGCCACAGAATTTCGAATGTTTCTAATTTACTTGGGGCCTTTGGTTTTGAAGGATGTTTTAGACATTGCAATTCATGAAGATTTTCTTGCATTTCATTAATTTTCGATTTTTATATTATTATCAAAAAATCATATTACAAAATTTGGAGCTTCATTTGTAAGAAATATTATTAATATTTTTATTGAACATTTAAAGACCATATATGGTTTAGAGTTTTTGGTTTATAATGTACACTTGTTATCACACATTTGTGATGATGTAGAATTATTTGGTGTGCTTGATAATTTTTCTGCTTTCCCGTTTGAGAACTACTTGGGCCAATTAAAATCTTTAGTGAAATCTCCAACAAATCCTTTACAGCAGATTCATCGTCGGCTAATTGAAAGAGACTTATTATTAATTTCAAAGGTAAGCTCTCAGTCTGATGATCATCTCAAACTTCTTCTAGAACATTCGAGAGGCCCATTACCTATTTTTCCCGAACACAGGTATCTTAAACAGTTTAGTAAGGTTATTTTTCATGATACCACTTTGTCAGTATTAACTCAATCAAAGGCAGACTGCTATTGCTTGTGTCAAAATGAAAATAAAGTAATTGAAATACATAATAACGTTAAAGCCAGCGACAATGAAATTTATCTTATCGCTAAAGAATTTATTTGTTATTCTGATCTGTACTCATATCCATACCCCTCTAGCCTTTTGAACATATTTGTTGTGAATAATTTATCAAAGCTTAAAGCGGTTTCTATCACTGAGGTTATTGGCAAATGCGTCGCTTTCCCATACAACGATAAAGGCTTGGTGACACTTCCCATCATACATAGTGTAATTTAAAATAAGAGTGTATTTTTTTTTAATATATAGTTTTTTCAAAAATGCAGTGAGTTTCATTTCCGTTACATGTCACGTAAGTATCACGTGAATATGACGTACAAAGCACGTCATATTCAATTCTTAAAAACACGTTATAATGACGTCCCTAATATGACGTCATTCGTCCGAGACATTAGGAGGTGATTTTCACGTCATTTTGAGGTCATTTGACTCGTCATAACTCGTCACTGGCTGACCAGAATTCCACGTCATTTTCACGTGATGCTGCTACCTGGGAGGCAAGTGATCTGCCAACCATTGAGCAAACTTCATTCTGTCCAGGTTATCTCAAGTTATTCGTGATGGTCGAAAGTCTACATGTTGATGAACTGAATATACAGGGTGTAAATCAAGTACTTGTAAAAACTTTGAGGTGAATCTTGAAAATTTCGTATGAACATGGGTCCACAACTGCCAGTTTTTTTTGTTATTTTTTTTTAACAAGATATGAAGTTGATATTGGTCGAGTTTCTCGTCAATAATATCCCCAGTATATCGACTTTCGTCCAATCGCCATGTTACTCAACAAACATATAGGCAAAACTTAAATAAAATAGTTTTTTTTAACACCCTGTATCTCGCAGAAACCAAGCCGTTGTGGACCCATGTAAGTCAAAAGATTCACCCCTTGAAGTTTTTCCAGAACTTAGTTCACACCCTGTATAATCATCTCCAGTTTTGAAATACGCATTATAATAAATATTTTTTAAAGAGCATGCTAGAGTGATTAAGAGAGAATAATGATTTTGGAAATGAAACTAGTTCAAGCAAAATGTTGAAAAGTACTTCGAAATTTTAAAACGTTTCTACCCACAATTAATTTACCGTGCCAAGATAAATAAGTATAAGCATACAAACTTCACAAGAACATTTCTTGCTCTACAACTTTCTTTCATACAGATTTTGTGTGAAATTAAAGGGAAAACAATTAAAAGATAGATTGACGAGATACCTGAATCTCTTCCAATTTTTTTGACAGTTTTTCATATCTAAGAGGCAATATTTCAAAAATCTCAACAAAGATGAATACACCGTTCGAAAGGAAATTTAATCAACTTTGATTTTTAATTCCACAACATTTTCTGAGTATATATTAATAGATATAAAGTTAGGGAAGGGGCATCAAAGAATTGCTTTTGTGATGTGATCTCCAATATTTGAGCACGTTCTGCATTTCTCAGCACAGTAATGACTGCTAAGGATGTCAAAACGGTGATTCGGCGCCATTTTGAAAAAAAAATACTGCCTTGATATTGAAAAGTTAGAACGTGTGTGCGAATTTTTAGGGTGTAATGAGGATGAAAAGACCTGCAAATAAGTATCACTTGATCCCCCTTTCCATTTGATTTTTTTGTTCAAAGTGGCTCACAGCAGTTTTGACATTTTCATCTGTCACTACTATGTAAAGAAATCCAGGACGTCCTCACATATGGTGTGTCCAAATTTCGTTCTAATATATTAAACTGTTCAAAAGTTAGAAGAGTGAAGGGCATTTATTAAAGAGTTACACTGTATAGAATGATCTGTTAAAAAAAAAAATGCCTTTTTGCTTTTCCCGGGATACCTACTCATGATTTTTCCGATGTTTTGTATACCTACGTACCTATAGGAAAAAAGTATTTTTCAGTTGCAACATACAGGGTGTTTATTAATTAAATGCCGATACTTAAGGGTGATAATCCTTGGATGATTTCAAGACAAAAAGCTCATTTGAAAATAGGTCCGCAAGAGCTTAATTTTCAAGATACAGGGTGTTGAAATATTAAAAAATAAATGATTTTTTTATAATTATTACTTTGATACTATTCCAGATATCATTATGAAATTTGGTACATGTCTTCTAGACTTCAATATGCATTTTGTGATGTACAAACAATTTCATTATTTTTAACAGTGGCGTCCGTACGGGCTTTGCACTCAATATTTTTGGAGAAAAAACTTGTATGCCACTGCTTCCTTCCAAAATAAAAATCATTTTTTAAATCTCTATTTATTTCTGAGCCAATTTGTTCTCTTGATTTTTTTCCGTCCGGCGCATGGTTTTTGCTTAAAAAAATAAAATCTACTTAATTGCATTGACAACCTGCCCCGCACCCTGCTGTGTCATCCAATATTTTTAAATCAGTGGCGCCCTCTCTAACATTCCCATGCATTTTGATGCATAGAAGACGTGTACCAAATTTCAAAACGATATCTGGAATAGCGAGTGGAATAGTATCAAAGTGATGATAAAAAAAAGATTTTTGTTTTTAAATTTCAACACCCTGTATCTAAAAATCTATGCTCTTGCGGACCTATGTCCATATGAACTTTTTGTCTTAAAATCATCCAAGGATTATCACCCTTGAGTATCGGCATTCAATTAATAAACACCCTGTATACAAGCTACCTTCAAATTTCTTGCGACAAATGAAAAAGTTAAAGGGTGATCCACTATAATGTAGCACGTTATAGTGGGTCACCCTGTGCCTAATTGATTCAATCAGAGGAAACAAACCAACATGAAAATTGGAATTTTCCCCTGAAACTCTCTGTGTCCGAGGTAATTCAGAACAACTTTAATTTACTAGTAATAAGTTTTTTCGAGAATTGGCCCGCGAAGACGTAAAAGTAATAAGTAGGGGGGGTTTAAAGATCAAAATAGATATTGTCAGTTTCAGTATTGGTCAAAAGTAGATCTACTGCCCAAAATTTGATAAAACTTTGACCCTACATCATCAAAGAACTGATGGTGCATTCAAAAACTTCAATTCATTTATGTCAGTTTGCGTGTCCTAGCGATTTTATTAGTGCCCTTTTTTCACGTCCAAAAAAATGAGACATCTCAAAACTTTCTTCTGTGTATAGTTTTTGATAAAAATGGCTAGCATCATTCGAAAGGAGGGCAAAAAATAGTACTTCGTGAAATTTCACAATAATTGAACAAAAAGGATAAATACGAGGATAAATATAAAATCTTGAACTTGGCAAAATATCCCATTTTTCATGATTTCTTCAAAATAGACTCTTGCTACTCATCTTAAAGTCTGTTTTTTTTTAAATGCCTGACATGTGCCAAAATTAGAGGTTAAAGGTTGGCAATCTTGCATAAAGATCATTTTTTATTTAAAGTTACAGTGACAGATCAAAATTGTAGGTTAAAGGTTGGCAAACATATTTTATTACGATAGTCATAAATTATTGAACTGTGACTCGTTTTATTTTGCTATGTTCAAAATGTATTTGATTTGACAGAAAAAAACGTTTGAGAATAGGGAGTGATGATAGTTTTGGAATAATTGATGATCAAAATCCTTATTTGATCGAGAAAATTAAGTCTTTTATCAAATATTTTATCTTTTCATATAGCGAGCACTTTTTGTCATTCAATTTTTTTTGCCAACCTTGAACCTCCAATTTTGACTTGTCACTGTAACTTTGAATAAAAAATACTGTAGATTACTCGCAATGCAAAATGGAAAAGGCAGACTGGGTAAGAATTTACCGAACACCAAACTTCACCTTGACTATGATATGTTTATGTTTATTGTTGAGATTTTTGAAGAACCCTAAATAAAATTATCACTCTAAAGCCTTTCGGTTCACCTGGTACACATTCGATGCAGATCATTTCATTTTTCGGTCACGTTATTAGTATCAGTAGTGCCAATACTTGAAGCAAAAATGAAAGGATTGATTCCTGAGGTCATTCTAAGAAAAACAGTTCCAATAAAAATAGGTCCGAAAAAGCACCGTTTCTATGATACAGGGTGGCCAAGTTTTTTTTTTTAAATAATTTTTTTTAATAATTCAGTTAAATTTTGACCTATTTGTTTGAAATTTGACAGCGTTGTTGTGAATAATAAGGGGCTAATTTTGACTCAAATAGATAAAAAATATTGTGTCCAGTTGACGTTGCCCGCCAAGATAACATCAATTTTTGAACAAAGAACGATGCGTTTTCGGACCAATGTTTATTGGAACTTTTTTTCTTAGAATGCATGACCTCAGAAATCACTCCTTTCATTTTTGCCCAATGTTTTTTAAACACCCTGAATAAACAAAAGTATTGAAAATAAGAGAAGCCCATACATATACCTTCCACCGATTCAGAGGAAGAAAGAAGGAACCAGCAAATAATTGAATAATTGGTCCCCGTATAAGAAGTTTACAAACTCAAATATGAGGATCAAATTAATGGCCATAATAACCCAGACCCTTGCTAATGGGGTGAAAATGACGGAACATTTAAAAATTATTTTTTTTACATGAAGAAATTGAAATTAACCGGCGAAAGTTGTTAAAATAAGTTTCCGATGAAGAACATCAACGCGTTTCCGAACTATAATCGGTCCAAGAATACCAAGCAGTCTGAGGAGGAAGGGTCAGGCCTTGTTTGAGTGCTTCGAGAGTGTCGAAACTTATATATTTTATTAAACTCATCAAATCAAATCAAATATGCTTAATTACCATAAAAACTAGTTACATTTTATCGGTAAAGCAAAAAGTCATAAAACATTAGCATTATGATAAATAGGTACCAATGGTCAAGGATTAAAACTACGAAGACTAAGCATTCAAATAAATAAATAAACTTTCTATGTTGCAGCCCATGCTTAGTAGTTTGAAAAAGAAAGCTACACACAATAATATTGTTTATGATTTCGCAAGTGGCGCGAATATCCGTAGGTTCTAATGGGCCCTATGATGGAACGTTTACGTTATTTTTAACACAAATCTGTTATGTTATGATAACAGGAAAAAGATAACAAAAAAATGTTCATAATATTTCCGTTGTTTTAGCCTAAAATCAATGTTTGATTGTTCCATTGCCAATTTGAAATTTTGCAGCACACATTTTTGATAACTTCCATGGCCGCAACTCGCAACTAACAATATTCAAGAACTGGAACCTACAGTGGCTCGATAAACTACAGTGACGCCAATGAGGCCATGTTAAGGCTAACGATGGGGCGCGTTCAGGAACGTCGCAATTTTTGAGAAATAGGAATAAGAAAATAATATAATAAATAAGTACGTACCTTATAAACAAATAACTCGACAAATAATCAAATCACAAAGGAACCTTAGTAGAAAATATTTTTGACCAGAAAATAATCAATTTTCACAAATTGCATTTAATAACATTTCAAACTCTCAATGGTTGTCAATGGCAACACAACAATCAACATTGGTCGCGTTCATGAGACGGAACAGTTACCGCTACTCTCCGGGGGCACTGTTTGGCATCTGACAGTTGACTGTTGAGCCTTATGAGACCTCCGCTTCATTCATAAGAAGGAGCGGTAACAGTTCTACAACTGTTCCGTCTTATGAATGCGAGCAATGTTTTGCCAGAATATGGCGGACGACCAATAGAAACGACGACATGCATTGGCGTCACAGTAGTTTATCGAGTCACTGTACTGGAACCCATATAGGTATAAAGGGTGAGTGAAAAGTAATAGTTTTTCAGAATCATTTCAATAACTCAAAATATCACACGATTAATTCATGAATCAGTTAAAAAAATGATTCTTTAGAAGTTTTTGACAACATTTTACATATTCTCCCTATATAGTGAATTCGTGTTTCACGACAATTAAAGATTGATATGAGAAGGTATGTTCGTACATCTTTTGGACATTCAATTTAGTCCTTGAGTAGAAGATAAATAACCTATTCGTTATAACGTTTTGTACTTCAGATCATTTTAGCATAAAATAGTGGGTAAAATATGTGATAACATGAACGTTTGACAACTTAACAGCATGTTATTCGGGGCTGTTAAGACGATACGTTACGTTCAGGCGAAAAAATAACAGTATTAGGAAGATAAAGTCGATTGCCATTTTTCAAACGTATCCGTATACGTATATAGACACTTTAAGCACGTCCTAAATTTCAAACGTATCCGTATCCGCATCAATCTGCGCATGCTCAGAATAGATGCGGGGGTTCCGATTCGTTCCTTTGCACGTATCGTTGCGGGCCTTTCATCGTATCCGTATCTGAGAACGCATCTTAACTAATCGAAGAATTATAACAAAAGCTTTTCAAAAACGATAAACGAAAAACACACAAACATCCAAACCAAACCAAAAATATAAACAAAAATCAATATCTGGGTTACAAAACTCGAAGTTTGACAACTTTGACGTTTCACCAATCTGTTTCGTATAAGTAGAACCGATCGCTGCTTAAGCGGGTTTTTGATGATTAACGTATGTCGATTCGTTCACGGATCCGGATGCGGATACGTAAAAAAATGTCTATAGTGTCTATATAACGCATCCTCTGTTACGTTGATGGGGAAGAAAGCCATATAAAGCCACTAGGGAGATAAGCCAATTGCCATTTTTCAAACGTATCCGTATACGTATATGTAACGCATCGTGTTACGTTAATGGGGAAGAAAGCCATATAAAGCCACTTATCACCGTATTGCTGCTCATACGTATACCGATCTTCCTTTTAAATGTCAGGTATACATACAGTGTGACCCATTTGTTTTGGGAACACCCTGATAAAAAGTTTATTTCTTAACCGATTTGGTTCGTTTTTTTTTTGGATTGTAGAGCTCGAAAAATTGTATATTCTTGGCAAAAAGTGACCTTCGCCATTTTGACTTCAAGGCCTACTATGTTAGTTTTTAAGAGCAAAATTTCAGGAAACCATATTAGCGATTTTTTTAGAAAAAATTTGTGTGCGCCACTGGATTCAGCATCCTCTAAAACGGGTCTATACAAATTTTCAACCGAAAATATCAAGTTGAAAAAAATTAAATTTTCGCACTTTAACAATCTTTGATTCTATCAAAACAAATAAAAATGACATAAAACTAAAAATTTGTAACTTCTACCAAACCACCATCAACTCCAATGCATTTTTCATTTCTTTTGATAGAATCAAAGATTGTTAAAGTGCGAATTTTTAATTTTTTTCAACTTGATATTTTCGGTTGAAAATTTGAAAAGACCCGTTTTAAAGGATGCTGAATCCAGTGGCGCACACAGATTTTTTCTAAAAAAATCGCTAATATGGTTTCCTGAAATTTTGCTCTTAAAAACTAACATAGTAGGCCTTGAAGTCAAAATGGCGAAGGTCACTTTTTGCCAAGAATATACAATTTTTCGAGCTCTACAATCCAAAAAAAAAACGAACCAAATCGGTTAAGAAATAAACTTTTTATCAGGGTGTTCCCAAAACAAATGGGTCACACTGTATATGTCATGTCATGTTGTGATGTTCCATCGTTTGAATTCGAACTAAATATATTCGTGTTTTGATTTGAAAAATATGAATGCTATAGTTGACCACTTTGACTTTGTGTTTGCCGATGACGACGATCAGGATGATGATCTGGATGATGCCATCATCATGCTCCTCAAAATTGGTTGGTGCAATCGGCCATAAGTGTATGAAGTTGTTTATTCGGCTTAGGAAGGAATATACAGTGTGTCCAGAATAAAATGATGTTTATGGCACTATATGGGGATATTGGAAACTTTAAAAGATACGACGTTGCGTAAATGGAAGAAAAGCAGCATATTTGTATGCCCAAAAATATTCCACCTTTGTTTTATTTTAAATCGATACCGTAATGTGGATACAGGGTGAAAAGGGAAAAGGCAAATTTTGAAGAAACCACACAATTTTGCTTATTATAAATGCTAGAACTTTCAAATTTTCAGGATATGGTTAAGAGGATACGACAATTCTAAAAACGACGTCAAAAAAATTTTAGGCCCACTATGTTGTGTCCAGCCAAAGTCAAGTCTGTTTTTTTTTATGAAAGTCATATTTTTGAAAATCATTTTCAATGCGGATTTTGAAAATGAAAAAATTCAATATGGCGCCCATAAGAAAAACAAAAGTTGACTTCGGCCGGAAGCAACATAGTGGGCCTACAATTTTTTCGACACAATTTTCAAAATCACCGTATCTTCTTACCCAGATCCAGAAATTTTCAATACCTCATCTTTTATAATAACCGAAATATTGTGCTATTTAAAAAATGGCCATTTTTCTTTTTCACCCTGTATCTCCATTACGGTATCGAATCAAAACAAACCAAAGTGAGATTATTCTTGGGCACGCAAATACGCAACTTTTCTTCCATTTAACCGATACTGTATCTCCTGTAGTTTCCGATATCCCCACGTACATCATTTTATTCTGTACACACTGTAGTAGGTACCATAATTGCCGACATGTTTATTTCCGTACCTATTTTAAAGCTTTGATGAAAAAAATGTTCAAATTTTGTAAACAAAAACTATCAGCTGTTTTGTTGACACATTTTTGATGTCTGTCGTTCAAGAGACAGATATTCGTAGGCGGTTAAGTATACCATAGGGGCCCGTTACGATACGTACATCGTAACGCAAATCTGTCAACGTACGTATCTCTTCTGCACTTGCGCAGTTCGATACGTATACGGATACGTTTTCATCTCCCTTCTTATCACCGTATCGCTCATACGTATACCGATCAACCGATCTTTCTTTTAAATGTCAGGTTCATATGTAATTCATTCATGATACGGGCGGATGATTAGGATCAGAGTAGAGCACGGTGTACCGGGAAGTAGAAGTTTTCTCTGTCAGTTGTCAAGTAATCCAAACTTCACTTCAAATCTGTCGAAAAAAGGCGCGAAGATCAGCTGTCCACGAATCTCCTGAAAGACCGCGAAAAAGTGAAAATGTCGGGATTTTCGCCGGATTTTTCCAGTGAATTTAGTGAAATGTCGAAGGAAATATCTCTTTTTGATGCTGATACCAAAGATTCCGGCTTTGCCGATGAAAATCCCGAGGATTTCGAGAGACAAGACTCTTCTCCTTTGAATTTGGACCATGAAAACACCATTCTATTTTCGCCTTTCGAAGATGGATTCGAAAACACCCCCAAAAAAGGACTTGAACTAAGTAATAAAAAGAGGTTACATCCAAGTCCCACCTTTGGGACACCGTGTAGTGTTGCTGCCAGTTCATTAAAGAGGCTTAAACTGTTTGATAATAATAATTGTGAAGGGGGTTTTCCTGAAGACTTTTCAGATAAAGTACTTGTTGAATCTTCAGAAGATTTATTGAATAGTTCATCTTCTTTGATCGATGTCAAGAGAAATATTGTGAAGAATGCTGTGGAAAAATCGGAATCAGAAGAGTTGATTGGTGATTTTTCAAAATGCTATGCTTTACCTCTTGTATCTGGATCTCATCCCGACTTGAAATGTATAACAGTTGATACAATGAAAGATATTTTGCTTGGAAAATACAACGACGTGATGAATTCAGTCACGGTAAGTTTATTTCTTACATGTACATTTTTTTATGTTAGTAATTTTAATAATGGTCCGTTGACAATAAATAATTTCACAATAATACATAATAATGATATTACAGATCATTGATAGTAGATACCCCTACGAATACAACGGCGGTCACATTCAAGGAGCTGTAAATATATACACAAAAGAAGAATGTCTAAAACTGTTGAACACCCCCAAACATTCCAAAGAAGAAAGGCACGTACTAATTTTTCACTGTGAATTTTCCAAAGAAAGAGGACCCAGTATGCTGAGAAGTTTAAGGTAAGAGAATTGCATATGAAAAAAATATATTGGTTGGAAGTCCCTCATCGTGTTATAGCACCAAAAATTCCATGCACCCTATCCGAAATTTAAACAAAAATAAACTTTTGCTCTAGACAAGAAGACAGAATCAACAACACAATGAACTATCCAGCGTTGAAATATCCAGAAGTCTATGTATTGGATGGAGGATACAAGAAATTCTATCAATCTTACCCAGAATACTGTGATCCCATTTCTTACACTGAAATGTTGAATCCGGAGTTTGGGAATGAAATGAAATTTTTCAGAAAAAAAAGCAAATCATCAGATCTTGTATTGAAAACGAATAGAAAAAATTTGCCTCATCAAAAGGATGATAAAAATCCTAAGAGGGTGAGAAAATTTCTCTCCAACGACTTTTGAGTGATTTATATTTTTATCATTTTATTTTCTGTTATTTTAGTCTGTGACCTTCGAAACGTTTCTATTTTATTTGAAATTTTATTGTTTACAACGACACCGTTGCAGTCTATTCTTTTTTAAGAAAAAAATGTTGAGTAGTTAGTCATATTACATTTAAGGTATGTTCTGTATTATTACAGACTTTTGTGCCCAGTGGCAAATGAAAATTAATTTCACAAAACTAAGGCTGTTTAAAATAATATTGCTCTCTATATTTCTCAGAGATAAACTATACATTATATTGTTAATATTAGTTCAAATTTTTCAGTTCACTACAAAAGAAGTTTTATATATCGTTAAAATTATATTTCGCGTGCATCAAAAATGTGATCGAATAAGTTTTTACTAAGTAAAAATAAAAATAATTAACTACCGTATGGTAGATTGGACTGACATCTAAATTGACAGTGCCATTCCTGAAGAATTTATTGTACTAAATACTTAGTATTATTTTTGTGGCTTGTGATACGTTATATAGTGTATATATCTTTAATGTTAGTTGCATATTTAGTTTTTTTTTTCAAAAGTAGAAGCTTATTCTGTACGGCTGTAGGGTCTGTGGATACTTGGAATGCCACTCAATTGTGCAATCATGTTTATAAAAAATGCTTGTTTCTTTAGTCGGCCAAAGTTTATTAAATTACGGAAAGGTGCAATTTTGGATATGTGAAGTTTTGTATCTTCATGAATATATCAAGTATAAAAAAATCTCTATTTGCTTATTTTTCCCTCATTCGTTACATGTTTGAACGTTTTTTTTTCTTGGAAAAATCTCCAAATTAGAATCCACTTATTGTAAAAATTCAAATATCAAAACTGTCAAAGTAGACATGTAACTTTTAGGAATGATATGGATGCAGCGGAAGATTGTATAGGAAAGATGAAAGGTTCACATTCAATTTGTTTTCGACTTGGAACTGTCAAATTTCTAGTTGGCAAACGGGAATCATAGGGTACCATCTGCCAAATTCGATGTGGATGGTACCAAATAATTCCATTTGCCAAGCGAAAATTTGACAGCTCCACTTCGAAATGAAATTGAATGTAAACCAGCCATAATCCAAAACCGAGAGACAAGAGTATCATTTTTTTTGGAAAATACTGGGTGCTACAGATTCGTGTTTATGCATGGGGATTTCAGTTATTATACTAGGCATAGGGTCGGTTAAATGAAGGCAAAGTTGCGCATTTTTATGTTCAATTAAATATTAAATGTCACTTCAAAATCGAAAAAATTCCGACTACTTCTGAAGATATTCCAAAAAAACTCAATTTTTGCAAAAAGCTTTTTATTTCTTGAGTTTATTTGAAAACATATTTCAAAATAAATCACATTTTGTCATTGGCACATTATCTCCTCTAGAAGATATATGGCGGTACCTACCAAATTATAATTCTGACGTTTCGTCTTTCAGTGGCAATCATCAACTTATTTTCTTGGATACGGCCCTGGATTCTTTATTTCATTTACCTTTTTTTATTCATCTCTTGACACCCAAAAAAAAAATCTGAATTAGATATGTTGGAAATGGACATCACCTGATAAGTATGCTTAAATGAACGAATAACTCCCTGACACAAAATATGCAGCCCACTTATAGAAAGCAATAATTATTGATCTTTCAAAAAACGAGTATTTAATGCTCTATATTGCTTTCCATTTATTTTCGTATTTGTGAGTGTAGATGACACTCATCCCCCGGCACAAACTTCGGCCACCCTAAAATTTTGATCAATGATGTTTTATCCTATTTTTATGAGTTTTCCACCAGTTTGTGTATGTAAATCAATTATTTATTGTGATTTTTTTTATTATCGTGATCAGTAGCATTTTTCGTTATTATTCAATATTAAACAGCTAGGTGTTAATCAGAATCTGGTGGCCATTCCAAAACACCATGAAGTAAAATTTAGACGGATAAAAATATACACTATATGTAGATAAAATCTGAACAGAATTGTTAAAATACTGTTTGCTGTAATCTCAGATGTAGGTACTGTCTGTTCATGGCTTTCCTGCGGTCACGTCATACTTTTCCGTCTCTCTCTTACACATTGAAAAAAAAATCACGTCTGGACAAGGGTCTTTCGGATCAATTTGACAAATGTCACATGTGGACCGATCAATCTACGACATACTGGCAATCGTCAAATACTGTGACGTGACCGCAGAAAAGCCATGAACAGACTGTATTCCAAACATTTTGTTTTTTCATTCAAATCAAATCAAAACAATATGCCTTATTGCCATAAATTCCTAGATCTGTTGACAAAGCAAATCATTCTTTTGCGGGAATACAAGAATAATAATATAAACTATAAGATAGACAAATTTTGAGTTTTCGAGAAAATGTTATTTGAGGAATTTGCTTCTATTATCAAGTCCTGTCTCATGTTAAAAGGAAAACTCCAACTTCAAATACACCTTATTGTATAAGGAAAAAAAGAATAAAAATATATTATGTGTATGAACATTGATTTCACCAGAACATCTTGCATAAAAATGCAAATCAAACAAACAATATAAATACAGAGGTTTCAGTTTCCAATAACTGCTTGAAAATACAGTATATAGCTAAAGCTATGATAACAGTATAAAAATGACCCCCTCTAACTCATTTTTAACAAGGTGTACAAAAAAAAGTTAATTTGTTTGGTTTATACTGAATTTTTTACATTGAGCAATATCATTTATACACGGTGTCCCAGAAAAAAAAACGAAAAGTCAATTTTGGAGGAACATCCAGAACATATTGACCAATATCATATCCAAAATTCATCTAAATTCATAAACAAACAAAAAAGTTATTAAGGATCAAACTAGGTTCTAACTTAATTTGGCCCACAGTGTATATAAACTGGGACGTCGTTCTCGTGTTACCACAATCAACTAAATTATTTTAGATTCGCACCCGGAATTTTCTTTTGTAGACATTTTCCAATCGTATTTTTGTGAGGTCGTCATTTAACTATATATTTGACCAAAATTTATGTTTTTCTTGAAATCGATTCATTTTTTCGATGTGAATGAAGAGCACAATCATTGGCCCATACTTGCGACAATTTTTATCTTCGAAGCTTGTATCTTTGTAAAAAAAAAACTCAATCAAGACATTGCCTAACACTTGGGTGGCGGTCAGAATTATTGAAAATGTAAGTTCAGGTGACAAAAAATAGCTTACATATTTAAAAAAATAAATAAAATATCTCTTGTCTCATGTTAGGCATAGTGAGCCTAACATGGGACTGCTTGAAATTTTGTATAAGACATCAATGTATTCAAGATTTTGTCACATTTTACAACGCTATAGTCCATCATGGGTCATGTACATACCTCCTTTTTGAAAAAACTTTTTTTTTCACTAGAAAAAAACGTTTTGTTTTAAATCAAATCTTCAATACAACTAGATTGACAGGACAGTGGTCACGTATATGTCCTGGGCGCGATGCTACATTTTTTTGCAAATTGGTATCTTAGGTCGTTGATTGAATAAAAGAGAAAATACGGATTTAGCTGAGATAGTCTTGCCAGATGCAGACGGCTTTTTTACTAGAATCAGTGTGTTGCAAGATTTTCAAATGCATTTTTCTCGAAATTTAAACATGGAGCGTCCTAGCGAGGTACGAGAAGGGTATCTTATCTGTGTAGAAAACTCGAGGTTTTCAGAATCTGTAGGCAAAAGTACTAAAAATGAACAATTGAAAAATTTGGGGCATATTCTTCTTGAACCCGTCCCTGTAAAGCCCACTCATGAAAGTTATAAAATAATAAGTTTTCATCCATTAGATGGAGTTTGAAAAGTTTAGCAACTGTACCAAATTTTATTCAATTATCCTAACAAGGTTTCGGAAATACCTACAAAAAACCATCGTCGCTTCAATTTCAGCGTATCTCGAAAACAAAAAGACTTTCCGGGCCCATACTTATATGACCTTTTATGTTTATTTTTGGGCCCTGAATATGTACCTGAAGTATTGAGATTTCCTCCCGAATCAACCTGTACCTATATAGCTCTCTTTCTCATTCTCACTATGTTATATCTTTTTTTCTCTCATGTAACGAAATCTCGAAACGTTACATTTTTTCCAAGTCACTTTCCATTCTCGTCCAAATATTAGAACGCCACCAAAGAGGTTTTACTTCAAATAATTCTAGTTTTTACTTGATATTCAGAATGTTCTCTTTTCATAAAAAAAATGGCATAGCTATGCCCCAAAAACATGAAATGACTTCACTTTTTTCAAATTCAAGAACGGATGGCATTTCTGAATTTGGAATATTCAAAAACCCCCAAAACGATAATTTTGTAATAAAATGATGTTACACAGGGTATTGAGAAAGTCAGGTCAAAAATTGAATATTGTAATCGCCCTGTATAAATTCTAGCAAAAATTTTGCGAAAACCTGATGTCATCTCTTTGGGTATGATTATGATACAGCTTATAAGTAGTGTAGCTATAGTCCACTGTGTACCCGGTTTTATATATTATTATAATGCCAAAGAAAGCATCGAAAATGGAGTCGCAGGTCATTTCATTGGCGCAATTATTCTTCCGATCTATTCAGGTCAGGAAACCTCTTTTGATTATTTCAGAAACGGTTGAATTTATAGATATGCTCATGTATATACCATGGATAAATAGTACGAGCCCAAAATTTGATGAATTTTTGATCCTGCATCAGTGATCAAGGAAGTAACGATGCATGTGTGAACTTCAATCCATTTGTCGGTTTACGAGTAGTGGTGATTGTTTTCAATCAATTCAGTATCAGCATAGATTTGATTCATTCAAATCTCGAAAATACAAGAGTATATTCACCTTAAATGCCACACTGTAAAAAAAATACATTTTCTCGAAATTTTATTTGTAGCAAATAACTCTCGAAATCATGATTAGTTAGGTATGTATGTATATATGATGACATGTACGACATAATATAATGTAAAATAAATAAGTACCAACATAATAGAGAAATGTAGATTAACAAACGGTTTTCTAAGATTAATAATGAAACATAAAATTAATATCTCTTCAAACATCTTAATTGATAATGATTTTCAAAAAATAAATTGTTCTTGAATAAATAATTAGAAAGTTTATTAATTTGATGATCCATACGTCTAAAGATTTATTTTGGTAAGCAACTCAGACTTCAAAACAACATTTAGTTTCAAACATCATATCATCAATAAACACATGGTGAAACACTAACATCCAGGACAATGAATAATGTGTCCACCGTCTTCTAATGTTTCAATATTGAATGTAATATTCGTCAACTTCTCCGTCACATAAATAGCTGTTTTTGTATGAAGACTAATTTCACCCACTTTAATACGAGATGGGCCAGGAGCCAGTGCCATGAAAATAATAATCTGATCTTGAATATACTCATCTACACAGGCTTGCTGTTCAATGCATTTGATCAGTTTTCCAGCGGCATTTTTACCTGTTAGTTCAGCATTTTCTTGCCTTCTTCCTAACGCATCTCCTCCAAGAATACAATCTGTGTCAGTACAAGCTACCAGAATGATTCCTGATGCATTATCGGAAGCAATTTTTCGGTCTTCTTTATAACATTCAATGGAAATGTTACTGCATATCCCAGATAAAGATTTTCTAGCTCCATCAGCCATCAAATTGGACAAATGAAGAGGTAAAGATCCAGCTACAAAACTCCATCCAGTAATTGATGTAATGTTTCCTCGATTGATAAGTTGTATTGGTGTCAGCTCTTCTATGGGATTGATGGTTACAACCACTTCACCTCCACCCCGAGGAAAGTATCCACGTCTAATTAAATCAAAATCAAAGGTGGCCCCCAATTTTTCCAGAATAGGTCGGAATACTTCAGTCATGTAATCAACCTGTGGAGCCATAAGGCAATTGGTACCTCCTTTAAGTCTTAGTATAACTTCGGAAGGTGCAAATAAGGCACATGGAAGAGCTACTTGCAGTAGTAGAGTGATATTTCCAGCGGTGTTCACAAATGAATTGAACGATCCCCCTCGAATTTGACCAGGGTTGAAAGTCAATTCGGTCGAATAAAGTTCAGCTCCTTTCACACTTGCATTGCATAAATCCCGTACCAACTGAACGCCTTTTAAATGTTGTTCCATAAGACCGGGTTTGGGTCTTCCAGCACGTATGTTGTAGATTCGAATTGGAATTTTTTTAATGCTGCTTAATGCTATGGCTACTCTCAATATTTGACCTCCGCCTTCAAGGGTTGAACCATCAATGTCAACTATCTGATCCATGTTTTTACACTTATTAATAAATTTTAATAAGGCAAAGTTTACCTGTAGTGACTAGGGAGGTGAGGTATAGACTATTTTTATTGTTGTGTTTTTTATTGTTTACCTTTGTGTTTGTGTTGTTTACTTACCGCTTAACAAAAAGTACGGTTAGGTTAGATACTGCAGGCATGTGATGAAACTATCGATAATTTTGCATCAATGCTGAGTAGCTATCGATACCATCGATACATTGGTCGAAGTTGTCTTTTGCAAATTCTCATCTCCAATTCTTTTATCATGACCTGTGTATAGTTTTTGATAATTATTTACAAAACGGTCTTCTGCTATTTTGGCATTATATGCAATATTTTTGGCGGTAACAATAATTGCTTATACCCTTAGATCATAATATGTTAGTATATATGATCTAAGCTTATACCTACGGTTTTCTGCAATTTTTCGATGATTTTCGATTTTTTATGTAGTCACATTCTAGTGTCTCTAGAGATTACAAATTTACTGGCGAAGAAAAAAATTATGATATTTGATTTTTATTATTAATAACGTATTTAGGATGCCGCTGACGCAACATCCATTTCTGCCAGAAAACACTAACTAAAACTAACCAAATCTAACCCAACCTAACCCAAACTAACCTGAACTTACCTAAAAAAAAATCTTCTCTCTGCCAGTAAATTTGCAATCCTTGAAGACACCTTAATGTGTCTATAAAAGAAAATTTGGAAAAAATCGAAAAATAGCAGAAAACCGTATAATATGCAATAATTTCCGTTTTGGCATAGGTACGTTTTGTTGCTTATAAGAAATATGAATTCACTTGCGCAAAAAATCGCCTTTTTCATCATTTTGACAACAAAAAAAAACAAAAATATTGTGTAAACATATACAGTGTGTCTCACGGTCTATGGTACCTTAGACGTTTACGGAAAAATAGACATAGGATCGATTTGAAAATTTGGCTCAGCACATAATCGAGTATGATCTATATTTTGAAAATAATATTTTCAGTTCTGCAGTGTTGCCGCTTCTACCCAAAAGTCGTGGCAACTTTCTTATTTTAAATGGACCACTCTGTATATTATTATTTTTTTGGATTTTTTGACTGATTCTAATCACTTTTGCTTGATATACTCCTATACCTATCGGCAGCAAAGTTTTCGAGATATAAATTAATTTATAATATTTTTGTCGTAAAACACATCAGTGGATTGAGTTCAATAATTTCGTACTTGAAAACGGTGGGGAGTTGAAATTGCTATGCCGACTAGAGGAAGGTAGGTTTATATATGGTTCCAATGGAGAAACCGATCTGTAAATATACAGGGTGCTTCAAATGTATTAATCTTTTTCCTATACACAAAAATGATAAAAAAGCTATTTTTTCAAATGGAACCCTCTGTATATTACTTGAAAAGTGAAAAGACCAATAAATTTCCTTTCAAATGGTATCCCATGTTCCTATACCTGAACCTTCAGGTTCTACAAGATAAATTATATTGGTATTATTGATATGAAACATAATGTACCTAGTTGCAGTTTGCTACTGAAAATAAATTGTTATTGCTGTGTGACCTGGCAACTATAGGTTGCCCTAGAAACTACATTATGTTTCATATCAATAATACCAATATAATTTATTTTTTAGTAAAATGCATTTTTCTTGTAGATCCTGAAGGTTTAGGTATAGGAACATGGGATATCATTTGAAAGGAAACTTATTGGCCTTTTCATTTTTCAAGTAATATACAGAGGGTTTCGTTTGAAAAAATAGATTTTTTATCATTTTTGTGTGAAGGAAAAAGATTAATAAATTTGAAGCACCCCTGTATATTTTCAGATCGGTTTCTCCATTGGAACCATATAAACCTACCTTCCTCTAGTCGGCATAGCAATTTCAACTCTCCACCGTTTTCGAGTACGAAATTATTGAACTCAATCCACTGATAGTGTTTTACGACAAAAATATTATAAATTAATCTATATCTCGAAAACCGCTGCCGATAGGTATAGGAGTATATCAAGCAAAAGTGATCAGAATCAGTCAAGGAATCCAAAAAAATAATAATATACAGAGTGGTCCATTTAAAATAAGAAAGTTGCCACGACTTTTGGGTAGAAGCGGCAACACTGCAGAACTGAAAATATTTTTGAAATATAGATCATACTCGATTATGGGCTCAGCCAAATTTTCAGGTCGATCCTATGTCTAGTTTTCCGTAAACGTCTAACGTACCATAGACCGTGAGACACCCTGTATAATATTTGAAAGTCATCAGTGAAAGAATGTTTACAAAATACCCAAAAATATACTGAATAAATAAAAATGAAAACGCAAATCTCACTGTTTGATCAAAAACGGGGCGGAGCTATATTACCCTCTCTCTCTCTCGGACGGAGATAGATAATGTATTCTGTGACGTCCTGGATGATGATTGGCGCTCTTTAATCGGTGACTACTACATTAATATAGGTGGAAGATTGATTTTTTAAACATCAATGGCATCCAGTACCTACTAATCCTTATATTTTTCATATTTTCAAAAAATGTGCAAATTGTCCATTGATCGTTCACACGACATTGTAAAAACTGTCTTGACGATGAATTCTGAGCATTTCGTCCAATGATTTTTGAAATATTTTTCTGGGAACTTTGGTATGTTGACGAGATGCAAATGGGAGAAAAAAAGGACCTTATAGATAACAGAAACCGAACATGGCTCTGTGGACTATCCTGAATCATGATACTAAAACAAACAAGATAAGCTCACGCGCAGGTTACGCTGACGTCAATAGGAGACCCGGGTAAGTGAAGTTAGGCGATGCGATGTTACAAGGTGAACATGATCAACGTGAAGTTGTTTTTTGTTTTCATCGTGACGTGTCAAATTCAAATAATCAAGTCATGATACTAAAACAAAACATAGTGTTATGTAATCAAGTTATATATTTTTGATTGATTTTTTGAACTTTTAATGGTTCTCTGTGCAGTGTTATTTTGTGATCACAATAATAAAATCACTAGAAGTCATGTGAGGAAGGGCTACCGATTCTTTCGGTTTCCAACGGCCGAAGATATTCGCAATTCATGGGTGCGCAAATGTTATAGAAAGAGTTTCAATGTTGAAAGTGCTAGGATATGTTCTAGTCATTTTTCTGACGATGACTTTTGTCTCAAAGAAAAACTTTTGAAATTGCCCAAAGGTAAGTGGAAACTTAAAAAAAATGGAAAACTTATCAATTCCAAGCCAGTTGCAGATGTATTACAGAAGACTCTCGAGAAGACTCAACATTTGGACTTGATTATTGCTCATAAGTTGAATGCAGACTTATTATCTGTAAAAGGTATACTCTAGAAAGTTTGATTCTTCATAATAATAACTATGAACGTAATTTTAATTAAAATATGTTTTGATTTCTAGGTGCTCAAAGGTGAAAGTAAAATATGCGACCAAGCTTTTTTCACATACTGTTTCCAAATCAATTTCTAGATTGGGAATGCTTGGGCTTTATGAAACAGAAAACCACTGGTCTGAGTGCTCTGAGTTCGTAAAAATTGTTAATGACTGGTTTGATGTATTCAACAGTCAAGTTCCACATTCCGACTCAAGGAATCGAGTTAAAGGTTTGAGATTGTAATCTGTAATCCATTTTATTCTAGACTAATAAGTATTCTAGGGTATGGTTTGGCTTTAACAGAGCAAAACGATATTTTGGAAAAAATGAAGACTATGGTGAAAGAAATGAGAAAAATGGGGACAAATACATTGCTACCATTTCAAAAGGGAATTATCATAAGCATAGAGTCTTTGAAGAAACTTTATTCAGACTTGAGAAAAGACTTTAACGTCAAATATTTGTTAACCCATCACATCAACCAGAATCCTCTTGAAGGTTTATTTTCGATCATGAGGGCAACTGGTGGGCTGCATGACCACCCAAACGCTCTTCAATTAAAATATCGACTTCGAAACTATTTGGTGGGTCGAAATGATCAAATAATTTCCGAATCTGCAAATGTACAAGATCAACCAAGTAGGTACCAGTACAATGATTCAAAATGAGCATGGACATACACCATCACGGCAAAAAAACTTTTGTTCAGGTGTAAGATGTTTATCAAAATTAGAGTTCTCAATATCACTTCCAGAGAAACCTCCAATATGAGAAAGCGTAAGATTTCAAAAATTGTGAAATAGGTATACGGTTTCTGTTTCTAGTTTATAGATAGTTTGGGTCTATTGTATTATTATATGTACCTATATTACTTTCTGAATTATTATTGTAAATGTTTTGTCCTGAGTAAAATTATTATTTTCAAAATTTAAAAGTTTTTTTTATTATTTCTGGCAAATGCTTTTTTTTATCGTCCATACACATTACCCCATACTTTAAATAAAAACACACACGCACAAAATATTGGTGTTTTATGCACAAAGCACAAACGGCTCACTGGTTCACTCACTTTGAAAGAATGGATACCAAAATGTATTAGAAAAAAGTGTATTCACTATCAAAACCGCAAATGCCTAGTTCATAATAGGTATACATTCAGGTACCTACATCATTTTCTCGGATTAGAATCAAACATGTTCAAAAGGCAGAAGCAGAAAAGGCTATGCGAACGATAAACAATAAGTTCTAAATAACCTCAAAATCACGAAAACAAACGTCAATTCTTCTTTTTCTTTCCATGAGCTGGCGACGGCTACTATGGGTTCTGACGGCTGCCCAACGTCAAAAATGCTGTACGCTGATTGGTTACGGATTGACAGAAATTAACGTATGTGCATGCTATTTCATCAGGTCTGTTTGTTATGCTCCACCAGTGCACACTTTTTTACACTGCAACACTCAATGTGGCTTTGTTTGTGAAATATTTGTCTGTTTTCTAGGATAGAATATCTTAGTACGTTTAGTAATGATATTCAATCCTAAAAAACAGACAAATATTTCACAAACAAAGCCACACTGAGTGTTACAGTGTAAAAAAGTGTGCACTGGTGGAGCATAACAAACACACCTATCAATGCAACGTATGTCCTACATTAGTTCAGCTATGTTGGTCTCCCCATGACGTAATGCGCGCATGTGTTCGAAATTCGTCCGGCAATTGATCATACCTTTTTTGTTTTAGTATCATGATCCTGAATGCACAAAACATCTCCTCTCTTATGATTGACATTCCTTGACATGTCGATACTCGATGAAGTGTCGTCGGAAAGGATATTTTCATTATTAATTCACAAATCCAATTTTATGCATGAATTCAGTGCAATCAGAAAAAAATCTATGAACTTTGATGATAAAAAAAAGTAAAAAAAACTAGCAGGGACACAATAATTAATTTGATTTGAAAAGCTGAATAGCAAACACACAATGATATACAAAGAGAATGTAGGCAAAAATAAATTGGAAAATACCTATAGAAGATAAAAAAAAGGAAAATGAAAATATTAAATTATTGACAATAGAAAAAAATCGTTCAAATATGCAGATGAAAACAGAAAAAATCACATGAAATCTCAATTTTATCGGAATAATTTCAGGACAAGTTACGCATGTCTTCGCATAAGTTTAAAGCAACATCAAGAGCAAATGTTGGTCTATAGCTGAGAAGCCTCCGGATCTTATTTAGTAGTGAGGTGACGTTTATATGTATTCAGTGTGTCCCAGATTCGATCTTGGCTCCTATTATACCAACATCAAAGGTTAAATGGAACAAGTTTTAGAGGAAACTCAGTGCATTCGATAACCGGTTTCAGATTTGCGATCGGTCAATCGGTTTTGGACATATCGCCGAAAAAACGAAAATGGCGGAATTTGTTTTCTGCCTGTGAATCCGAAACGGCTAATTTGACAGCTATGAAAAAGTGACATTATTGGAACATCTTTTTAAGACGAATAAAATGACGTACATAAGACGTCTCAATCGTCTTTTGTTTTCCTGCAACCCTCCTCAACATTAATTTTTCTTATGGCCGCCATATTCGATTTTTCGATTTTGGAAGAAAGCGTAAAATTTCCAGTCTAGTGATGTCTCACAATGCAAGTGCATAAAAGATTTGAGTATCATCGAAATATCACACTTCGTGCCTGGGACTCAGTCTTCTAAGGAGGCCATGGTTTATTTGTCGCAAAATATGAATGTACTGTATCAGCTAAGGTCAACGCATTTAGTGTGCAGCAAATGTGTTGAACCAATACCTCCTAATATAGGAGTTGTTGGTTGAACGCATTGAATTTTCAATAGAACATGGACATGCATCGTGACATTTTTGACAATGAGCGAGTGTTTTTCTACAACCCTTACAAGTTTATTTCTGTTTACAGTTGACCAAATTATTAACGGTTTTTCTAGATTGTGTTTTGAGCATTGAGTTCTTAGTATTAAAGTCAATGGTTTTGAGGCTGGCGTCGTTCGGGATACATCTCCAAATACTTTGACTCTTGGACTTTGCTGAGGTAATACCGGTATTTCTATGTGACCGCAAGTACAGCGCTATCATGACTAGCTATTCTTTATTTGAATAGAGAAAAAGCGAATACCGGGCAACGTATAGACAAAACGTACCATCATACAACACAGTAACGCGTTCAGTCGTGGTACGCTTTGGCACAGTAACGCGTTTAGTCGTGGTACGCTTTGACTAGAAATTCACGGATATTTTTACCCGACCTCGCTGCAACACGCCCTTTAGATTTCTTTGTAGGCGTACCAGATAAAATGTGGATTTATTATTAGAGGGTGATTGTTTACATTTTACTCAATAGATACATCTCGGTTAATATTGGTTTTACAAAAAAGTTTCAAGGAGCAAAACTGCATCAAATTCTGATCGATTTCAAATCTAATCGGTAAAGTAGTCATTTTTTTGATTTCAATGGCTTTCTACGAATAATAGAAGGCCTTCAAAAACGTGAAAAGTTAATAGACATTTCTTGAATTTAGAAACAGATAGCATTTCTGATTTTGGATTATCCAAAAACACATTAACGGTAATTTTGAAGTAAAATTTTACAGGTACAGGCATACATTATTAAAACATGAAGAGAAAAATTGCAGTACTTGTTTGACCTATATGTATTCGTACAATAAGGGGAGGGGATATCCTGAAATATTTCGAAAAGATATCCGAAAGATATCCAGGCGATATCATATCAATATATGGACACCCTATAGATATCCATAAGAAATATCCATAGGATATTCGCTATATCCTGGATATAGACGGACATTTGGATATCCATGTTGGATATCTATTAGATATCCTATAGATGTTTTGTGCTGTCTGGGGGTTGTTCGAAATCTCAGATTTTTAAATTTGGAAAAAAAATATATTTTTTTAACAACCCTTTATAAATTCTAGCAAAGATTTCGCAACAAGTACGAGTACACGTACACATCTAACTAGTTGTGATACTCTAGCCTTTGCCTACCCAACAAACACAGATTGGCTGGTCCGGAAACGAGACATAAGCGGTTTGCCGAACTGCCGGTTTCGGCCCGGACACGCTTGCCGGCTCGGCGTGTAGGTAGGGCATGTCCGCCAGGACGAAAGGCGGCTAGCCAACTATTCACTATTCAGCCGCAGCAAAGCCTATGAATAACCGTAAACGGGCCGATAAGGTATAGCGGGCTGCCGGCTCGGCTTGTGCACGGCAGGCCATCGGTGGCTCGCAAGGGGCAATACTCTTGTAAGCCGCCATTAATCGGCCAGACGAAAGCGCAGGCGCCTTGAAAAAATTTTGTATTTGATAAGTTTATTAAAAATCGCCAGTTGACATAAATTATGTATTGTTCAAGTACCATTTAACATCATAGAAAGTTTGCCTTAAAAAAAACAGCCACTCTGAAATATAAGATTGGTTTATTTTTCAAGACAAGATTTCCGTTAAGTGAAAGTTGCATACAATATATTTATGTAGACTAGTAATGTATAGACCAATCTGGAACAAAATATTAATATTGATACTTCATGGTTGTTGTGAAAGATGTGTAAAGTAAAAATTGAAATTATAAACTTATTATAACCACTATTCAAGTGAATTAATTTTGGAAACCCGTAGTAATCCGACAATTCTTAATTAAATAAAAAAAACCTTCGAGAACGCATCAACGAAGTTCAGGAAAAAGCTTCTGCGAAACATCCTATACCATGTTATTGAAGAAGTATTGAAAAAAATATATTCTACACTTTTTCTATATCAAAATCTGAAATTTTGTGCAAGTAACTTCGTTATTGAAACAATAATTTGAAATGACTACTAGTTTGTAGAAGTATGAAAGAGAAATCACTTTTCAGCAGACAGTTTATTAGTCACACGTCACAAGACATAAAAATGGCATAGAAACCTATTTCACAGAAGAAAAACTTAATTTTTTCAAAACCTATACAGATTTTTGAAATGTGTCAATATCCACTGACCAATGTAAAAATATTATAAGTAACGGAAAATGTGTATACATAATGACTAAAATGCACAAGTAGACTTAAAATTTCAAAACTAATTATTAATGTAAACAAACTAAGTATTAGGTATAGAAAAATCGGGCAGGAAAAAATACATTCAAATACCTACATATTATGCCTATTCTAGCTCTCATTATTCACATGCAAATATATGTATGTAAAAAAAATATGAACTTCAGTTCAGATCATGTCTAGAATCGAGACTTGCATGTTCAAACACAAACGTAATTAAAAAAAAATACATGAGTTTCTAGAACTAAGTCATAAAAAATGGCACAGTTGAACCAAAAACCTTAACAAAAAAACATTTTTCTAACCAATTGCCTATAGCATATATTTCGGAATCTGTCCCATTCGATGATGCCTCGGCCTGGTTTCTTTGAACAGCTCCTTAGAACAATAACACTTCAATGAAAAATACTTCAATACATTCACTGGGTTTTGCTAATCTGTGACTATAGTTAGTAGGAAGTCTTCAATAGAAATGTGACTGAAGCAGGGTTAGTACAAAAATGATAATCACTATCACGGCACATAGCTCACGAATCACAAAAACACTAGTAGAAGTGTCTTACACTCAGATCAAAAAAATTCCTAAAGAAAACCAAAACACAACAAATAACAATGGACGCCGCAATGACACTCATGGTAATGAACATGTCTGTTCATAAAAATGTGAAATGAAGCTGCGCGAAATTTTAATGCGCATTATAAACGAGATTGCGGTAAACCGCTACCTAACCGTTCGTGGTCCTGGAGATGGTTTACGTAGCCGGCAAATCATATTGAGGGCAGGTGCCACGCCGAAACACGGCATCCCGGTAGCGAGTTTCCGAGAAGTAGCCACTTTCGGCCCGATAACAAAAAACCGTTCTCGGTTTGCCATCAAGTTGCCGGCGGAAATCCGTTCTCTGTATAACTATGAAACGGTACTCCCGCTCTGGGCCGACGGAGGTCCAGATCATGGCTACATCAGCCACCAGAGAACCGCGCGTGCCGAATGGCGGCCGCTTGTTTGCCGATTGCGTTTGGTTTGCTGGGTATACAAGACCTGCTCAAAAAAGAACATCAAACCAATTGTTATTTTGCTTCATTTTTGGATAGCTTCTGTATAAGCACTGTATAAAAAGACTAGTATGAGTAGTACAAGAGTGACATGGATTAACGGATGTGTAATCAAATGTACTAGTATTCAGGGGCGTAGCCATGTGGGGGATTTTGGGGGTCAGAACCCCCTCCTTGATCCGAAAGTATAAGTGAAAAACACATTTAAATTTAAATTATGAAATAGTAGCGGTCCTGCAATCTCTTGGAAATTTTCATGCATTCCAGCAAAGAGAGGTCATTTGGGAGGCGTAAATGTCAAAACTAAGGGCTACTAAGGAGTTAGGTACAATATGAAAATGCACATTTTGTGTATTGCTATGCTCACCAATTTAACAAGGAACAAGCAATGTCAAGTATAACTAGCTCAAAAGATGTTTGTGACAAACGATTCAAACGAATACCAAGATCATCAGTTGGCACAAACGCGTTGGAGCACTAATTCGTACTTTAGCAGACGCTGGAAGTACCCATAAAGGTTATGAGTCATGGATTTGAGGGAAAATTGATTAAAAAAGAGGGGAAATTCCTCACAATTTTCCGTCTGCGGCGCGCCGTTGGAGCACTAATTCGTACTTTAGGAGACGCTGCAGGTACCCATAAATGTTATAAGTCATGGATTTGAGAAGAAATTGATTAAAAAGGAGGGGAAATTTCTCACAATTTACGCGCGCTTTGCCTGCGGCGCTCCGTCCGTCCGAACCCAAACCCCCCCTTATAAATTGTCTGGCTACGCCACTGCTGGTAGTTGGAAAAATTCTTCATGATTGTTTATAACATGCACGTCATTTCTTGGCTCTAATCCTAATAATGGGGGCTATGATTGAACGTTTACGTTAACTTAACATGTCCATTTCATCATGGTAACGCTGTTAGCAAATGGAACATTTGCATTAGTAAACAATCTCAACGTAATATACGTTAACTTAACGTGGATGTTCAATCATAGGGCCCAATATAACATAAGTTTTTTATTGACCTATATTTTTGAACGCTTCATATAAGCTACTGTATAACACCATTTTTAAAAGTTTGAAATATGTTGATATTTTTCATTGATCCTGCATCAGTTGTCAAAGTGATAGTGTATTCAAAAACTCCAATCCATTTGGCACGATCAGAAAAAAAAAAGTGTAACTATTAGACAAGAATCACCTATCCATTTTTCACGATTTATTAAAAAATGGGCCATTTTTGGCTAGATTATCCTAAGGTTTTGTTGAATAATTAAGTATTATGAGATTTTCAGAAAGTACATAATTTTGACGCTCTTCCGAATGATGCTAGCAATTTTCATCAAATGTTACACAGAATAAAAGGTTTTCTCTAACCATTTTTGTAAACGAGACAAAAGAGTGCTAAACAATTTTTGAAAAGTGATTTCCTAAATGGATTGAAGTATTTAAATGCAACATTACTTCTTTGATAAGCGATTCAGGATCAAACTTTTGTCCAATTTTCTAATGGCGCTATTATATATATGTATATAATATATGTATATAGTATATACTGTATACAGTATGTTACGGTAAATCCATTAATTTCCCGTAACATCGCTTTACATCTTTACAATCCACCCTGGTACTACTTATTCGTATTGGCAACACCGCAATATCGTCGAATTATTAGCCTAGTTTACACCGAAAGCTCGTTTAGTTCGGTCCGATAGGACCAAGTGGGTGGGGATAGTATGGTAGGACCAATGCTTGCTTCTGGTCCGTTTACACCGCCTTGCAACACGTGAACTAAATGAGTACGCGCGCTATTCGTCAAACGTCAAAAACAAGTCGAAATTATTTATCAACACAATTCGTAATCAAAAAAAACATAAGTGAGTACGCTCAGATTGCCTTGAGAAACTCAGAACCATCACAATTGACGATAATAACAATCAACATAACCTCATAATTTTGATCTAGATCGAACCAAATTTAGTTCGGTACACCTGCTGGCAAGTACCGAACCAAGAGCGAACCAGCTTAGTTCGCAACTGTTTACACCATTCGAACCAAATGTTTGGTTCTGATATAGTTCGAATTTAGTACTTGGTCCGCGGACCAAGTTGTTGGTGTAAACTAGGCTATTGTCGATATCGAAATACACCTGCTACACCTGTATGAACGTAGGCTGAAAATCAATACTTACGCTATGAGGATTATGATCCGATCAACACCGTCTGCGAATTGAACCCAATGTGCAAGACAAAGAGCGATATAATTCGAAATGTTAAAATCGTATACAGCTGACGAATATTTACACTTATAATGTGCTAATTTGGGGTTAGTTTGATTTGTTGGTATCGGTTAATTAATTACCCGGTGTTGTAAGTGTAATTAGCAGTAATTGATTGTGTTGTCAAGTACTCAAGTGATTGTACCTCCCAGATGGTTCTTCTGATATCATACAGTACCATATTATGTGAGTGTTTCGGCCAATGAATGAGCATGAAAGGTATCGATTTATGCGCAAGGTGCTAATTTTAGGGCAATCCATTTCAACAGGTGAAAAACTCACTCTCTCCTCCTGAGACCATTGTACCGGTAAGGTGTTACTTTTTTGTACAAGGGATTTGTAGGCACTTTTTGGGGTAATTTATCTTTCACCTTCTTTCTTTGGTTTTCTTTGAAGGGCACACTTATCTAAACCTTTTATCTAATATACCTGTACACTGCAAGTGTTTATTTTTGCATAATTAGTGCGTAGTGTACGCCATTTTGCGCGTGGGCACGCTTATCTTTACCTTTTCACCTTTCTGGCTTATATTGAAGTAAAACTCGGTTAAACCACTAACTAAAGACGATGACTGCCTGGATTTACGTTTCACAGTTCCACCTGGATCCTGGACACGTTGAGGTGTAGCTTAAATGCAACTTTTGGATTCCGGAGTGTTTCTGTTGGATCTGGTAGTGGATCGATGGAAGTGGACTGAGGAGTTTTAAGCCAGAAACCTACCTATACCTATATTTTCCTTTACCAGGAATTGAATCATTGGTGAACACGAGTACTGGGTCCTTTATCGCTGGAAAACTTGACCAGGTGAGTCAGAGCTTTGTTAAGATATTTTATATCTCTGCTTCGGCAGTCTTTTTACGAAGATTTTGACTCATCTTGTCTGGTGAAACAGCCCAGTCTCTGTTCAATATAACCAAGTTTCTTTAAAATCACATTTTCTCTCTTTTACCTATTTTGTGCCCCTTCAACTTTAATTACCTTCAAGTCTCTTCAAAGTGTCCTGCAGTCCTCTTAACTGCCTTTTGTATTGCAAAGTACATCACCGGGTCTCAGGGGACGAAATTTTTCTCTTCTAATCTAAAATACCTAATTCTTTTCATTGATCTTAAAGATTGGATTGGTTAGTCAATAATCAATACCAATTCTTATTTATCTAAATACCATATTTTGTATTTTGGGAAATTTCCTGATTGGAATTTCCATTTATCAATTGAGTTTTTGAATTTGTTTTGATTGAGACACACTTAATTATTTTATCTGTATTTTGCTTAAAAATTTAATTATCTTTACCTACTTATTTTCAATTGTATTATCAAGTGGATCTGAGAGGTAGTGAGCTGGGTTTTCATTAACATCAGTTTCGGTACTCAGATTCACTCTTTTTGACACTGTTGGTGAACCTCTTACTGTGTGTACTTTCTTTTCATGTGCTGGATCATTTGTGGAGACACTATAATGTGACGTCACAGTGGAGCTGATCCCGTCCAGACACACTCAAACAACCTGCCACCATTGACGGATGTCCGTTCCTGACGAGAGAGCCACAAGGTACACACACACCCAACAAAGGTCACCAAAAACTTATTGAAGTTGTCAACTTATTTGTCAGTTAATAGACTGTGTTTTTTTTAGAGTGATTTTAATTTGTGGTATGCACACACCTACGAAAACAAGTCAGCACTTCATGCCCGGACCTAAACACCCTGAGTAAAATTTCTTAATGGTTTGTTGATGAGGCAAATTATTGATAAATAAACTCATTGAACTTTCTCTTGGTGAGCTAGCCGATAACAAGAGTTAAAGTTGTGTAACAAGTATGCACCGAATATTAACTAAAGATAAGAAGGTTCACTCGTCGTCAAAAGTGGCTCCAACTTGCCGAGAATTCCGCCTGAGATACGTCCTTGGAGTTTCGTACACCGCTTGGAAATTGATCGCCTTTTTCCAACTTGTCTTCCTCGTAAAACCTGTTCTGGGTCGGTTTTAGACCGGATTTTGTTTATGATTCAAGGAATTTCGGCAAATCGCTTTAGAGACACGATTTTCAAAGAAGCCGACAGGAAGTGAACCAACTGTATATTCTATAAACTGTGCTGTATGTACTAAGCGTCAAATAAAATCACGTAGGTGCCCATGGGGCAGAGTTTTTTAGCATTCCATAAAAAAACTATAACCTGGACCCTGAATGCATGAATCTTTGGAAAATACAGCTTTTTTTGTCTGTCTGTCCGCTCCGTTCACCACTAAGAAAATTAAACTCACCTATCTATGTTGGAAAAAGCATTTTTCAATGTTTTTTTAATTAATTTTCTTCCAAATCATTTGACCCAATAATAATTTTAGAAGACACCTCATAACATTATTAGGAAACAATCAAATATTCAGGTCAGTTAAAGAGATTCCAATAATTTCTAAACTTTAACACCGAGTAGAAGATAATGAAGCGATTTTTTCAGATGTTTGAAGCAACTGATGTTTTTTTTTTGTTTTCATCCAAGGAACACTCATATTGGAACTCAACTTCAAATTAATAACAGTACGGTAAAATGAATGAGAGAAGGGAGGCTCGCTATAGGGGCGGGGGCGAGCTTTGTCTTTTTACCACAGAACACAAAACAAAATCTCCTATTATTGCAAAATCTTTTTTTTTATAAAAGTTCCGTTCAATGGAATAAATATTTTTTTTTCGTGTTAGTACCCCAATACCACCGTAATATTCCCTATACAGTGTGATTCAGGTAAGTGATCTGCTCGGTGTTCTGTTACAAGAAGTAGGTATTTCAAGAACGAAAAAAATTAGATTCAGTCTAATTCTTTTGAGAATATTTGAAAGTTTTTTGGGGCACCCTGTAGAATTTCTGAAATATTTGGACAAACTCGATAGAATATGTCATTTTTGAAAGGAAATGTAGAATGGGTACTTGGGAAACTATCATCAGACATACAGGGTGTCCCCGCGAAAAGGTCGCACCCCTATTTGTGACTCTCCTGGTATAATTTGGGAAAAATGCTCGGACACGTAAATTTCAGACCCTGTTGCTTATTGTGAAAAATGATCAAGATTATTTGAATGACCAGCATTTCTTATGGGTAGGTACTCCCAAAATTGTATTGTTTTACGTCTTTTAGTCTCTAAGATACAAAGCGTCAAATTATTGTAATTTTTTTTTTTTTCAAAATTGACACGTCCGAGCGTTTTTTTCCAAAATATAATATCAGGAGAGTCAGAAATCGGGGTGCGACCTTTTCGCTGGGACGTGTATATTCCATGAAAGTTATTCAGAATTTCATACAGAATTCAAAAATCAAATAATATATAGAGTCCCAGAAAATCGTCCATATCCCTAAGAGACTTACTTAAAATCTTAAAAGTAGAAAGAACACGAAGTCAAAGTCTCAAAATTTTGAGAAAAAAAAATAATATATAGAGGTTGTTTAATTTTTAAGAAAAATCTTACTGGAAAAAGTAGTGGATCCGGCAACGCCGGAATTACCAAAAAATTATTAAAAGTTGTATGACACTTTCATATCGATTTATACCAAAATTCACCAGGTCTGGAAAAGCCCTTTTTGAAATACTTTTAATAGATCACCTACGTGAATCACCGTGTAAAGTAACGAATAGAAAAAAATTGAAAACTAGATCAGCTAGAGGTCAAAGCAATAAAAATCTTTTGTGAAAAATTATCTTCAAAAGGAATGGAGAAAACACCTTACAGTGACCTAGATCAATTCATTTCAAATGTTTTTTAAATAATTTTTTCCACGAGCGTGCGGAAAAGTTACTTTTCCGCACGATTTTTCGTTTGGAAAGTTGTACTTTTCCACACTAGTGCGGAAAGTCTAATTCTTCTTGAAAAGTTACTTTTCCGCACGATTCTTGTATTGATGATTTTTGTTACTTCAAATAAGATGGGCAAAAACACTCGAATGTAAAAAAAAAGAACTTAACAATTTTTTAGAAAAAATCGCCAGAACAGGTAAACTGAGAAATGGATCGAAGTTTTGAAATGCAGCATTACCTCGGGCATTACCTACTTCTTTGATAACTGATGCAGGATTCAAGAATCCAATATGTTTCCGATGAATATATCATGATGAAAAAATTTTGTTTCTCCGTCCATACAAAAATGAACATGTTTAGGACTGATTAAATGATTTATGTTACTATTCTACCTTATGTGGCATTTTGAGGTATTATTAGAAAATCTTTGCGTATCAAAAACTTTTTTTTTTATAAATAAGATGGACAAAACCACTCGTAGGAAAAACATTGTGAAGAGTGTTCAATAAAAAATACGATCAAGTCACGTATGGATTGCAATTGTTTCAAAAAACGTATGTCCTGGCTAACATGGCAATTATGACATGACATCCACTTTCTAACCGTCACAGATGCCATGATGCCAAACCATACAAACTAGTCACGACCTACGTTCATGACAGAAAAAGAAATTCAGAGGTGACTTGATCGTATTTTTTATTGAACACTCGTTACCTTACACTTGCGGAAAATATCTTTTCTGCCCTTAACGGCTTGCCCGAACTCCGCACCGCGTCGTTCGTGCAACTGCCGTCGCGTTCGGAAAAGTATCACTTTCCGCACTTGTTAGGTAAATAACTATATTATCCACACTAGGTCATTGCCAATCTTTTGAAAGAAAAAAAGACATTTTCTGTTCTATTATTATTAGCATGATGGTTCATAAAAATGTATTGCACATTTTATGTTGTACACACATTATGTGGTTGTACGTACATTGAAAGCGTAAGATGCGTTGCAGCGAGGTACGTTTTGTCGGGCAAAAATATCCGTTAATTTCTAGCCAAAGCATACCACGACTGAACGCGCAACTGTGTTGTGCAATGGTACATTTTGTCTTTACGCTACCGGGCATTTTTAACCGGTTTCGACAATTTGTTTATCAGATTTATTAATTTGAAAAGCGTAGGTACCTACTCGTTATCAAAACACAACTGTCATACTGATTAATGAATGACAGATCAGAACCTCCTTAGATGAAAGATTTTGCTCATAAACCAATTTCAGGCAAATGAATCATGGCCTTTTTAGAAAAGAAGGCCATGAGATAACTACGAAATGTGATATTTCGATGACACTTTAATCTTTAATGCACTTGTGAGACATCACTAGACTGGAAATTTTACAATCTTTCCAAAAATCGAAAAATCCATTATGGCGATCATAAGAAAAATGAAAGTTGGGGCGGATTGCAGGAAAACAAAAGACGATTGAGACATGTCATACACGCCATTTTATTCGTCTTCAAAAAGTGTTCCGATAATGCCACATTTTGACAGCTGTCAAATTGGCCATTTCGGATTTACTGTCAAAAAAAGAAATCCGTCATTTTCGGTTTTTATCCGATATTTCCAAAACCAATTGATGGAACGCAAATCTGAAGCCAGATTCCGCATGCACCAAATTGCCTGTAAAACTTTCTCCATTTAACCTTTGCTGTAGGTATAATAGGAGCCAAGATCCCTGTATAGAGAAGCAAATCTGGGACACACTGTATATAGGTATTTACAGGCCATCAGCTAGAGAGATTAAGATACGATAGCTACGAGTCTTTAGAAAAAAGCTTTGGAAACTCTTCCAAGTGTTCTTGGTAGATCCTTCTGCATACAATTCCCAGTTGACTTTTGACATAAACGATCAACTTGCAAAGCGTGCTACGGATGTAAAATCCAAATGACACCATCAAAAGGCAGTGGGTTGATGTCAAGTGGTGATCGTAACAATTTTCGAACATACAGTGTGTCCTTGGATCGACCAGAGAAATGGGATCGATCGATGAATAGGTGAAGAAGACAAAGACATTTTTAATTGAAATCTCATCTTCTAGGGTTCAGCCTTTCTTTGATGGAAACTATAATTTGTGTCATGATTTTAGTTTCGAAAAATCATGCATGCCTTGGAAATCAACCTATAAAATCTATTTCCGAGGCTATTTCTCTCACCAGTGAACAGTTTTTTTCTATAAGAGAAACGGCAAATGAATGTTATTGAAGAAAGTTGTTTCACTATTGAATGTATTTCCATCATAGACGTAACGAGTGTTCAATAAAAAATACGATCAAGTCACCTCTGGATTTCTTTTTCTGTCATGAACGTAGGTCGTGGCTAGTTTGTATGGTTTGGCATCATTGCATCTGTGACGGTTAGAAAGTGGATGTCATGTCATAATTGCGATGTTAGCCAAGACATACGTTTTTTGAAACAATTGCAATCCATAGGAGACTTGATCGTACTTTTTATTGAACACTCTTTATAATTTCCATGCTATTCTGAAAACTTGGGATGGAAAAATGCAAAATATCAAACTAGGCGGTGGATTTTGAGATCTTGCATCCTCACTCAGTTTTCCATTCTGAACGCAACTTCCTTCAATGACATTTTGTCGTACCTCTTATGGAAGAAGCTCTTATGTGCGAGAGATATGGCTTTTGGAGGTTAAAATTTCCAGGACATATACCTACTTATTGGTTTTTCGAAACTAAAATGATGACACAAATTAGTTTCCATCCAAGCGAGGCTGAACCCCAGAGGATAAAATTTCACCTATACCCGGGTTATTCACGTTATTCGACACAAAACATTATGGCTGAAGTATCTGCATGATTTTGAAGAAGTTTTTTTTCTGGGTGGATATAAAGACCCTTCAAGGTTACATTTAAAAAATATTTGCATATTATACAGGGTGTCCCAAAACACGAAAGGTATCAAAGTTGTCTTTTTTTTTTTAATGTTATCCCCTGTATATTGATTGTTATTTCAATTCTTCCTTCACTTTTGAACAAAATTTGTTCCTGATTTCAATCTTTTTATCGAGATATCGCGTTTTGAAAATGGCATTTTTGCACCTTTGAGATGCTATAAAACTCAAACGGTTCAAGATAGAAAAGAAGGGTCCTCGCCCATCTTATCTTTTCATGGGCTAGCCAAAAGGACATTTAATTATTTCTTGTGAGTGCAGACCATATTTTTTCTAAATTGAATAGTTTGAGTCTTATAGCATCTCAAACGTGCAAGAATGCCATTTTTAAAACGCGATATCTTGATTACGACTGAATTTAGGAACATGCTAATTAGTTGTATCACAATTTTTGTTCAAAATTGAGAGAAGAATTGAAATAGGTATCAAATAATATTCAAAGGGTGTTCCATTTGAAAAAAAACTTTGATACGTCGTTTCGTGATTTTGCGACATCCTGTATAACATGGAAATAGTTTCAAATTGAATCCTCAAAGGGTCTCTATATCCATCAAGAAATAAACTTCTTTAAAATCAGATATTTCAGCCATAATGTTTCGTGTCGAAAAACGTGAATAACCATATATATTCATGCGTCGATCCGGGGACACCTGTATAACTATGTATAACTCAAAGGAAATCGGATTGTTGAGATCCTGCCTTCCAACCCTTACACCATGACCAGAAACTAATCTTCTTTCAATGCATCCACATCACATTCTTGATGCAATTTCAAATGATTGAAATCAAACTCAGTTTTTCGCCATATTTTCATCATAATTTATTCTATCTGAACGAATAGTTCAGTGAATGGATTCGTTCTGAAAGATCTTTCTTTGGAATAAAGGACTTCTTTGTAAATCAAAACACATATTGTTATTGAATATTATAATCAATCCCCTCTATAGCTCACGATATTGTTTTCGGTTTCGTAAATTTCCACTTCATACAACCATTCTGGATGATCCATAATTTCTTTCATTCTGCCCCAAATGTATACGGCTACATTTTCAGTTGTACTCGGCTTATCCTTGAAATAATCAATATCCTTGTCAATGTTCTTATGATCCATTGGCTCCATTATCGCTTCTTCCATGTATTTCTTCAGCTCAGTTAGATTCATCAACATACCAGTTTTGGGATCAATATCTCCAAAGAGAGTAACTTTAACTATAAGATTTGAAGCTAAGTGATGCCGAACTGTTTATAATCAAGTTCAATACTTACTCACGTAGTTATGTCCATGGCCATTATTGTGGTTGCATTTTCCAAACACTTTCTTATTCTCTTCGTCTGTTAAGTGAGGACTAAAAAGAAGATTTCAGAAGTACCAAATTTTTAAACTACCTATCTGTATTGCACAGGGGAACAAGAATATTGCGAAGATTCAAAAAAATGGATTTATTTAGGGCATAGCATCGACACGATCTTCTCCAGCACAAAAATAAAAATAAAAATGTTGACTTATCAAACGCTCAAATGATCTGTTTGTCCTATATTATATGAATTTATTTTATGACAAAACTTGGTAGTCGCGAATTTCTAGATTCCCAAATTAAAGCTAGGTATTCCGAACGACTTTTCCACGCTTAATATGGGGAAAAAAATTGGTGTTTGTTTTTTCAATGTTGCATTCGAAAGAATGGTTTGTAGAAAAAGACTATTGCTATTCACAATTCTGGAAAAAAGACACATATTCTCTCCAAATCCCACAAGTGAATTTTTCATTAAGTAAAAATAAATTTATCTCTGCGCAGGATTATTCATATTCTATATCTCCTATGAGCAACAGAATGAACGTACCTACACATCGTACATAGTATAAGTTGTTGAAATAGCGAGAAATATTGAATAGATATGTAGATATATCAAATAAAATCTCACTCCATGATACAAAAGTCTGACTTTCAGTTTCATTCAAGAATATGTTTACAGATCTAGACAAAATAGCAAGTCAATAAGTGGGGAACAAGGAACAGGAACAAATTCGGACTTCGGACTTGTTCTTCCATCAGTCATCAGTTCCATCTTCCACTCTCACTCTCACTTTACCTGTGCAGTCTATGGCAGGCAGACAGCATTATTCGCCTGGTTTGGTAACACTTCGGCATCTTGAAAAACTATTTACTAAAACTTCTGCTCGAAGAGTGCAGCAGGAATAACTATTTTTTGAGGAATGACCTCAGATATTACATGTTATTAACAAAGAGAAAGGAAATAACTTGTTTCCACATCATGCACAAACCTATCGTATTGATCTAAAGCTCGCCGTCTGTCTGCTCTTGAAATTGGGGTAACGAAGGTATACGAGGGAAGGTCAGGGAATAACTGAGATTTCAATTTTAATAGTGATGCTTTCAAAAGAAATTATACCAGGGGATTTCTAAGTTGGTATACTTTCTTTTTTTTCTCAAGAAAAATTATATCCGAAAATCGTTCGTTTCCGAGATATTATGGTCTTAAAAAAAATGCCTTTTAACATATTTTTGCTACCACCCAGATATTTCCACAAAATTTGGTTTAAAGTTTCTAGAAAATTTCTACCAGTGGCGTTCGAACAGGAATATTATTGATTTTGTAAAAAAAAGTATCTACGAAAAATCTTCTTATTTTCTTGTAAAAAAAGGTAACCTGAGTTTTTCATCTTCGATGCGTCGTTTTCGAGATAAATTTTTTTTATAAAATCGCTTTAGACTTTCCGAATCTTCCGACAGAAATTATCAAAGTATTCTTATTATTATTATTTTAACCCGATGTTTGCGGACACGTATGTTTTCATGAAAAAGTGATTTTCTTGCTATACTCTACAGGGTGCCATAGAAAAAAGTACATTGCATAGTGCCCAGAGCTGTCGCAATTACTTTTAAAATGTAATTCAATTACAATTACCAATTAACTTGAGTATGACAAAAGTAATTCAATTACCAATTACTAAAACAACTCACAAAAGTAGTTCAATTACCAATTACGACCAGAAGTAATTGATTCTTTATAAAATTACCACATGCCAATTACTGATTTTAATTCGATTACTTTTGAAAGTAATCGAATTACTTTTTGGTAATCGAATTACTTTTTTAGTGGTTGAATTACCCAAATCCTAGGAAAATTATATTTGAGTAATTTAATAAGTATGTACAAGGTGATTCATTTTCAGCGACAGGGTGCCATGCAGTTCTCGTAGACTATTCATCATAGAGACTCAGGAAAAAAATCTGTAGAGTAATGTGCCCAAGAGAAAATGCTGGAAATATATTTCAAGCTTCTAGGATCGCCGCAAGGGGGCGTAACGGTACTGTGAAAACAGAAAATCGACAACATTTCGATTTTTTTCCCTGTGAGATACCAAAACAGAATATGGAAACCGACTTTGGACGATATTCTCTACAAAACTGCCCCCCGACGCTTCTCTACAAGTTGACAAATAAGACAACCACAGGCCGTCAAACTTGATGTTACTAAATTGCCTATAACTTCGAAATTCCTTAACCGATTTGACTGTTCTGTAGCTCATTTTGAAGAAGAAAATCTACTGTTTCTGACGCATGTACCCGAAGTTGATTTTATTTGTTTTAGCCGACCACACAACATGAATCGTAAAAGTCAAACCTGTATTCTTTATCAAGCTGGCAGTCGAATCACGTGACCAAAAAACAATGACCGACTATTAAACTACCGCCACACTCACATCAGTTCATGAGATTCAAGATTCAAGGTTTCCACGGAGAATGCCACGGCGTTTACAACGGCAAAAGTAAAACCGAAAACCGAACGTCTCGAGCAAAAAAGCGTTTCCACTAACAGATACGAAAGTAGTTCAATTATTCTCCAAGTAATTCAATCACTTTTCAAAGTAATTCAATTACTTTTCAAAGGAATTGAAGCACTCTGAAGGTAATTGAATTACTCTTCGAGTAATTGAATTACTCTTTGAGTAGTTGAATTATCTGCGATATATTGAAACCAATTACTAATTACAATTACTTTATCTCAGTAATTGAAAAAACAATTACAATCACTCTTTTTGAAAAGTAATTGAATTAAAGTAATTCAATTACCAAAAAGTAATTAAATTACATTTTTCAATTATTGTAATTCAATTACCGACAGCTCTGATAGTGCCACACAATAGAAGACACTAAAATAAGAAAAAAAGTTCCCATGAACATCATGCATATGGGTCCGCAAGGCCTTCGGTTAAAAGATACGAGGTGTTGCATTTTTTTTTTTTTGAATATATCTTTAGCCAGAGACGCAAGAAATGGGTAAAATGTGGTATACAGAGGTTTTTTATCGTGCTAAACTCAAATATGACCTTAGTTTTGTGATTACTAATAGAGGGCGCTACATACATATACTTTTAACCGACTCTACGTTTTCAGACACCCCTCATACTTACACACTTGAACACTTGAAATAATATTAGTCATCATTGTACCGGGTGAGTGTCTCACTTTGAATAAACTCAGTAGATCAAAGATCGTTTTTTTTTTTTAGATATGCTCGGACACGTCGATCAGTATTTTAAATTGCGCTTTTTTACTGTACTGACGAAATTTTTATAGTATGAGATATGACGTCATCGCTACCTGGAAAATGTGGTAAATTTTATCGATGTTTTAACATACAAAAATGTGTTTTAACAAATATTAGTGCTTCATTTCTGTTAAACCTCACGTATAGCAGATAAGATAGTGTTGGATAAGTTGAGTTTTTAGTGATTCTCTATAGAAAAATTAAAGAAAAGACTGTCCCTAAGGTCATCTCTAGCCCCAATTATAGTGAGTCAGAAGGTCAAAAAGTGTCCCTATATTTACTTATTCATCCTATTTACCTACTTCCTCCTCCTATACCTATTTCAAAATACTTTCACTTTGGGTATAGGTATAAAGGTTTACCATACCTACCGAGATACCTACAAACCTTTTATTCACTGTTTTCATCTAATAATTATTAGGTAGAAAGGTGTCTTATGTGGTAAAAAATATTTTCAAATTAACATTTCCGGTTTTTTTAATACTTAGTTGAACTTAATATAAAAATATAATAATTAAATGGATTATTGTAGTGAGTATTGTTTGTAGTTTCTCATGAGTACCACAGTATTACCACCACCATAGTAATGGTATCACATCACATCACACCACACACGGACTTGGTAAATATTTTGTCTCACTAGAAACATTGGCAACATCGCTCCATGCACTGCTCTGTAATCTGTAATCAGCTGTTATTTATTCAAGTTTTATTTATATATTACGGCCGCCGCGCCGTCCGCCGTACATGTTTTGAAATTAAAAGAATTATTAACACTTGGTGATGATATAAAAATGCTCCAGTGGAAATAGATTTAATCTACAATATTGTGAAAGTTGATAAAAACAATTAGATCAGAATGTGGCCTATAATGATGGGGTTCTTGAGAACTTATGCCCCTTATGTAACCTTACCTTTTGCCGGACTTGTAGGATTCATTGGATATAATCTGGAAAATATATTGTCTGACAAATATACACCATATAGTAGTGAGTACTTCAATTCTTATTTCGATAATGAGACCTTTAAGTAATTGTACAAAACTACATAAATTGGTAGGTTCAGTTTAAAACCGGCACTTGGTGGGGACAGTTTGTGAATTTAAATCAGAATGATGTGATAAAAAATAATGTTCACATGTTCTTAACATGATAATCTCTATAATTAAACTATAAATGCATGTGTCCATAACTTTTGATCAAAAACTACTCCTGTGTGGAAAATCAGGTAGAGGACAATCAAGTTTCAAGAAGGTGTACCTACTTTTCAGTGAAAAAAAAACAATTTTAGTAAATATCGTGAATTTACAAGATGATTAATATAATCTAGCCACATGGAAATAATAATATATAACCGTATTTTGAAAACGGGTTATTGCTATTAACTATTCTTTCACTTACCTTATAGATACTTAGAATGAAGCTTATAAGTATCACAAATCACAAAACACTTTAAAAAATGTATTTCACAAGCTAGCATTGTTCCAATACTTTCTATGTGTTATACAAGGTATTGATATTGTTCTCGAGCTTTAAAAATGTATACTAAATAATTGAAAGAAAACTTTTATATTCTTCAGTTAACATTTAGAAATAAATACCTGTAAATACCCTCGTAAATACCTGACCAATTCCTAGGCAATTTTTTTGGCATTTCCTAATTAAATTTACATACATCTGAACGACGTGATATTTATAAGGACCCCACCAAAATGGCCCAAGCCAGCGGCACGTGCCGGGAAAAAAACAATGAACTTCCTTTGTTGCCGGCGGCAATGTCGAGTGGAGTTTTCTTCAGTAAATGATGAGTTTGATGAGTAAATGATGAGTATTTTTGTATTGAACGGTACGTTTGCATTTGTATTTTGTTTTTTAAAACATCGCACCTTCGGTGCAACAAGGGCACATCTTCCTATGTATTTCTTATGATAATGTGCTCTTCTTGCACCGAGGGTGAGACATAATAACGTCATATTTGTCCAACGAGACCTTAAAATGGATACGCTAGAGAGACTCATCCCCAATTATCACCTCTTAAATCACATGAAAATCTACTTTCAGAATTTTGTTCGTCCTGAGCTTCTCTTTACTTCATTTTACTTGAAATATAAATTTTAACATCTTCGGATGCGAAATATGAACTATGGGCAAGTCAAGTCGCAGCATCAAAGCCGGATGTGCCGCCGGCCTAGGTCAGTCTGGTGGAGTCCCGTCTTAATGAATCTTTTTTTTTTGTAACTATAGGTAAGTATACGATCAGTAAATGTTTTTGTTTTCAGAATCCGTAGAAGAACAGCGACAAGAACGACTGTTGGATGAAGAAAAGCTGAAGAATGCAGAACATGTGGAAAAACTAAAATATGGTGCTAATGTTTTGGGACAAAATTTATCTCCTTCACTTTCTAGCTAAATGAAGAGTATTTTTTGAGCTGTTTTTTAATGTTAATGATATAATATGTACGTACGGTGTCTTAACTTGAGCTATGAGAAATTGTAAAATCTTTTGTTTTTAATATAAATTGATCTCGATTGATTGGATATCCAATAATTATTCATAGTAATCACTACATAATTCAGAAGTAGCAGCATTCCTCAACCGCCTGTACGTTCTAAAAGTGGTAAATGTTGTTTTTGTTGATCTAAAGGTTTTCGTCATGCAACACCCAGAATCATTTAGTGTGTCTTGATAAAAAAAAGTGAACTCATTAATATTTAATATCTTATGTTGAAGAACATTTCACGATGGATACATTAGACACTGGAGAAAATTTCCTACAATCTTTGTGTTGATAACCTTTTTGCGTAAAATCAATAGTGTTGACGTACGAGTTCCGCACATTTGGATTAGTGATTAATAATGATTTAATGACATTCGCAACCTAAAAGAAATAAAATATAAATAAAGATTCAAAAACAAACAAAAAATTCTAACCAATACAAAACTTATGTTTCTTCGTAATCATATGAAAACCACTAAACCAAATGTTTTCAGATGCGGGGATTAAAAATTAAGAATAATAAGAGACCTATAAAACGATAAGTCATTCGACCACACTTTGAATTCAAAAAACTGCGCCAAGCCAAATAAGTGCTGTCATTTTGACATATAAAGCTGTCATTTGTTAGAAGGTGGACGATGGACTTCATGTCCTCACTGTATAAAATGTCAAGTGTGAAACATAATTTTTTTCAAGAAGTAAAATAAATTGGAAACATTTTGTTCGTATTTGGGAAAAAAGTTGATGATGATTGCGAAAATTCGAGGAGAAAGAGTGAAAAGTGTGAAACATTGGTCTTTAAACATCAATATGCTCAAGAACATTAACTTATAAATTTAATATTGCGTCGCTATACCACCAACACAAGAAGCACGACAACATTCGTTCCGAACCGTGGCGGAACTAGATGCCTCGGGGCCCCAGAGCAAAGACTGCATAATAGGACCCACCAATAAATGAGAATTTCAAGTTTTACGTTTTTGAATTATTATTAAAAATGAAAAAAATTATTCTTGATGATAATAGACACTTAAAGCCAATTGTGCATTTTAATACATATCCGTTAATGTATACCTATCGCAACGAATTACTTTAATGGGAAAATAAGCTCGTAAAGCCACTTATTAACTTGAACGTATACGGAACCTTCAATGGCCATATTTCATATAAAGATTTGTTATACAGGGTGTCCAAGACAGGGTACCAAAAATAATCAAAATCGATCTGCACGTTTTCGGAAAATCTAGGAAAAACCAAAAATTTTTAAAACTTTGACGCCCCCTGTAGGCCTAACGAAGCATTTTTGGATATAGATAAGTTTCCCTAGGTCGCCTTACTTTTGGTTAGGGAATTTGTGGTTAATTGTTGTACAGTCATTTCAGGGACACCCTGTAAAGGATACATCTAGGACTTTGAAGTCGGTTAACAAATAAAATATGTAAATGTAATAGAAGTACGGATTTTTTTTTTCAAAAAAAAACTCGGGTTTCACAAATGGAATGGTTCTCTGTTTGTTGCAGCCTATCAATTCTAGACAATTTTTTTTCGAATGACTGTTACAAGTTATTTACATTTTTTTCAATAAAATGATTTCAAAATTTAAATAACTTGAAAACTATCAATTTCAGCCAAGGACATGTAGCGCCAATCGAACAAAAATGTTGTCTAGATGAGTTAATATCTGACACATGAAATGGAGCATTCCATCAAAAATTGCCATAGATATTATCATTTTATAATAGTCTTATTATAAAATGATATTATTTAATAAGCTGACCTCAATTTTCAAAAAGTACTCTATATGTAAAAAAAAAGGGATTGCCATTTAAAATAAGGAAGTTGGTAGCTGATTCTGGTATAACCGGAAGTGATAAAAAACGGCGACTATTTTAAAAAACTAGTTACTGGTCGAGAAGCTTTGTGTGTAAATTATTATAAGCGTATCACTATCACTTTCTCATACAATACTGATCGTCCCTTGAAAAAAAGTCCCTGTATATCTTCTTTATTCTTCCACATAGACTTCTGACGATTGGCTAGTGATCTTATTCTGAATTACAGAACAAGTATAGAAATAATTGTCTGAAGTTTACCTAGTGACATGATAATTTTGCAAAATTTTTTGCAATTTAAGGGGCTGCTGGTGGCCCTTAATCTTCCACCTAGTGTTTTGACAATTTTTTTCTGACATCCTCATCCTATCACGGATCAAATTGCAAATCGTCAGAGATTTACCTCATCACTTTTTTTTCGAAAGAAATTAGCAACCCCCCACTTTATTCTTCCAGGGTGCCTACTGCCGACCCGTCTTTATCGGTATGTTGGGTACAATCGAACCTATAAATGTTAAAAATTCCCATTAACCAAGTCACCACCACCCCAACGAAGCCAGCTTTCCGAATAAAAGAATATTATAAAAAAAAATGGAACAACTTGCCCTCAAGAAGTAAATAACTATCAAAAAAAAAATGTGGACAAACATGCATTTTTGATACGACCAAACCAATAACGCCAACAAGTGTTGGATAGTAATATGAATTTAAAAAATATCTCCAGCAATTTCTTTTCGAAGCATTCATTTTCCAAACTCCTACGACCAGTTTCTGTGATACGGGCAGTACTGCGGTACCGTGCCACCCGGTGCAATACTGGGGAGAGTTCAGAAACGTCACACCCGGTGAGAGTGTGATGCAAGTGTCAAACACTAACCGTTCAGAATAGGCAAGCCGTTTTACTTTTTATTCAATCCTGCTCATAAAGTATCATAAAAGCTATTTTTATGACACTTCATAGGCACAGATAAATAAACAGTAAAAAGACTTCCATATCTGAACGGTTAGTGTGTGACACTTGGATCACACTCACACCGGGTGTGACGTTTCTGAACTCGGCCCAGTATCAGAAGCTTGAAGCTAGACTTGTTGACCATTCATCAGTCAGTATAGGTTCTCTGGTCCTTCAATCACTCCACACTCCAGTAGTCTTGCGTACGTTTTCATTCTATAATAGACTAGCTTAATATTACCCGCTCTCCGAGCAGGGATAATGCATGAAAAAGGCTTGAGCCGTATCCAGGAATTTGAATCAGCCCAGGCAAAACCCAGTTTTGATTCAAATCCATCTCAAAATGCAAATCCAACGTTTAAGAAGAAAAAAACTGACGTGCAACTTGTGCAGAAAATGTATACAGTGCATTTCTTTAATGTCCCCCCCCCTTTTATTTTTTGAACGGCTCAACTTAGAGACTTCAAATTTTAGGTGATGAAATACAAGCATATGTTTACTATGTTTTGACATGAAATTGACATATGATGGCTGGGCGCCATCTTGGAATGTTTTTTTAAATAGGAATAGGGGTCATTTTGAAGGTCCTGCTGAGTACTTTATAACTCTAGAATATTGAGTCGATATCTCCAAGTACTACAAAATGGCGGTACATTCAATTACTACATTGATACATTCACTTTAAAAAAAAATTGTCAAATTCAATTCAAAAGATGCTTTTTTGACATTTTTGACATCTATTCCTAACCCAAACTTTATGTCAGGAATATTTCCAGCATCTTTTGAATTGAATTTGACGATTTTTTTTTAAAAGTGTATGTATCAATGTAGTAATTGAATGTACCGCCATTTTGTAGTACTTAGAGATATCGACTCAATATTCTGGGGTTATAAAGTACTCAGCAGGACCTTCAAAATGAGGTGTCACATGACCCCTATTCCTATTTAAAAAAACATTCCAAGATGGCACCCAGCCGCCATCTTGAATTTTTCATATGTCAATTTTATGTCAAAACATAGTCAAGCGTGCTTGTATTTCAGCACCTAGAATTTGAAGTCTTTAAGTTAAGCCGTTCAAAAAATAAAAGGGGGGGACATTAAAGAAAAGCACTGTATATCCTCAATCAAAAGAAAAAATCTCGGAAAAAATACTAAATCCCCAACCAAAGTGAAACATCGTAATCCTAATCGGAAAAAAACAAATCTATCTACTAATTTATTATTAACGCTTGGACTCCAAAATAACACAACACAATCGAAAAACCATCCAACAAACCACCGTCGTCTGCTCTGACGTTGTACAATAATGTAAATATCCTCAATCATAAGAAAAAACATGGAATCAAAAACCAAAGTGAAACATTATGATGGTGGGATTATGCCACCTAAATCACCTATTCAACAAATCTATTTTCTTATTATGGATAATGCTATCTTTTTTACGGAGAAACATACTTTGATCCTTTTATAAATGTATCGACAGAAGATGGATACCTAGATAGAAGATTTGTTTTTACTGAAGCTGTTTTTGGAGGTTGTTCAATCAACAACTCCTCAGCAATAATACACTATGGGCAAAATTAGGTTTGAATACAATTTGACTGTCCCTAACTTTTTGCTTGTTAATAGATTTTAATTATTTTTGGATATGATATTATAATCAATATGTTCTGGATGTTCCTTCAAAGTTGAGCTTTCGAATTTTGGCGGTAGCTGGACTTACGACGTTTTTACGAAATTGGTTCATTTAAGCTCGTTGCAGAAGGATCGAACTGCGGTTCTCACAGAACAACTTATGTAACACAGTCGGTTTTTCCACAAATGCCCTTCATTTGTGAAAAAACCGACTGTCTTTTTAATCTTTAACATATCTAAACTAACAGCTAAAATCACACATACTGTGGCATTTAAAATTTTTGGAAAAACGCGCAATGTTTGTAAAGTTGTGAGACAGCGTCCTGTAGCGTCTACTGTCAAATGCATATTATTATTGTTCATAAGGTAGAATATAGACTTAATAACCTTGAAAAAGACATCTAACCTGACCCCACCACTTTATTGTGGCAGTTAGGGCAAAATGTTCAAACAAAAAAAAAACGAGATTTTCTTTCGCCATTTTTATTTATAATACCCTTTATCCACAATCTAGGCAAACTTTTATAATAATCCAGAGCATTGATTGGAGGGGCTTTCTTTGAATATTGAGGTATATTACGATTACGAGATACGAAAATTGTTCAATGAAACTGTAATTTGAAAGAATAACTTATACAGTGAGGACACGTAGGTTGGAATAAATTCATTTAAAATTCAGGGGTTTGTTATCTGGAAAAACGCTCGGACACGTCGATTATTATTTCTGACTGTGTTTTTTTTGATGATAATTCTGTTTATACAGGGTGGACCAAAAATAAGTTACGACCATCAACTTCATTTTTTCAAATGGAATCCCCATTTTTTATTTCATTTTCGAATTCTACATCAAATTCTAAGTAATATGATGATGATAATTCTAGTATAAAGGGTGGACCAAAAATAAGTTGGGACCATCAACTTCATTTTTTCAAATGGAAACTCACTTTTTTTATTTCATTTTCGAATTCTACATCAAATTCTGAGTAGGTTTCATGTACCATGTCCTCAGCCTAACCATGCACAACAGTTATCGAGAAATTTACGATTGATCAAATCGACTGTGCTTCTGAACAATCGTTAATTTGTCGGTAACTGTTGGGGTTAGGCTAAGGACATGGTACATGAAACCTACTTTGAATTTGATGTAGAATTCGAAAATGTAATAAAAAAAGAGGGTTTCCATTTGAAAAAATGAAGTTGATGGTCCTAGCTTATTTTTGGTCCACCCTGTATACTATAATTATCATCATCATATTACTTAGAATTTGATGTAGAGTTAAGAATCGAAATGCAATTGAATCCGGGGGGAGGCAGGTCAACGCTAGCCCCCCCGGTAACGTTTTCTTGCTAAAAAGCTAGCACAAACAGAGGACACCTAGAACAACCTAGCACGCCAGTTTTTAGAGCTACCACACCAACACAAGAGTACCAACTCAATTTATACACTACAATGTGGGCCAAATTAAGTTAGAGCATAATTTGATCCTTGATAACTTTTTTGTTCGTTTATGAATTTTGATGACTTTTGGATATTGGATATGATATTGCTTATGTCCAACACAGCTCAGCGAAGGCTCAGCGGTCACAGCAGCTGGGTAAATTTTGACAGTTTTGTGTGCAAAACTGTCAAAGTTTGTCCAGTTGCTTTCAGCGCTGAGTTGTGTTGGACAAAAGGATTGATAAATATGTTTTTGTACAACCTACACGTAAAGTCCACTTTTCAATGCATGCAAAGCAGGCGGAAACTCGCTAATTTTGGCAGCCGGGCCTAAATGTACTTTCGCGCCCGCGGGCGCAAAAGTAGGTCGCTTAGAAACGGTTCCTTGGATCCCAACGCCTCTATCTAATAACCACGTGACAGCCTAGCATACTAAAAGGAACTAATCACGTGACAATCTCGGTGACAATGAATCCGCACCACAAAAGAATACGGGAACACCCCTATTGTAACCATGGATTGACAGTCGTCACTAAACTTGTCAGTTGTCTGACTTGTCAGCAGTGTAGTGCCAGTAACAGTAGCCTAGTTTACATCGATAACTCGTTTAGTTCGGTCCGATAGGACCAAGCTGGTGGGGATAGTACGGTAGGACCAATGCTTGCTTCCTGCCCGTTTACACCGTCTTGCAACGCGTGAACTAAATGTGTACGTCCGCAATTCGTCAAATATCAAAAACAAGTCGAAATTATTCATCAACACAATTCGTAACCAAAAAAAACATGAGTAAGTACGCTCAGATTGCCTTAGAAACTCAGAACCAACACAATACGCGACGTTTTTGAAAACGTCACAGGCACCATATGATTGGTCGTGGCCGAATTTGGTATCCAAACAAGCTTTTGTGACTTGTGGTTTTGTCTTGTGTGAGTTTGAAATCCGTGTTTGTGTTTAATTTGGACTTCTTTGGACTATATTTTTATGTGTATTACATATATCTTGTGTCCCGTTAGTGCGTATTTGATTAGCCGAGTGGAAAGTCAGCTTTTGAGGTGATAAAAAATAGTTTGTTTGGATATTTCCGTCTGACAGCTGACGTCATGACGTCACAGAAACCTAGCGTATTCACAATAATAACAATCAACATAACCTCATAATTTTGATCCAGATCGAACCACATTTAGTTCGGTACACTTGCTGGCGAGTACCGAACCAAGAGCGGACCAGCTTAGTCCGCAACTGTTTACACCATTCGAACCAAATATTTGGTTCGTATATAGTCCGAATTTGGTACTTGGTCCGCGGACCAAGTTGTCGGTATAAACTAGGCTACAGTATCGATTATTTATTTTTGATTTTCATAATTATTCTTTTTCAAATTATTACAAACGGGTTGTACAAAAAGCACTGTTTGTACCACGGACGAAAGATGATTTTGACTCGGCTAATATCTGCCCTCGCTTCGCTCGTGCTGCTACTATTACCTTCACAAAATCATCTACTTTCCGCCCTTGATACAAAATGTACTATTTGGATGTTCCTCCAAAACTGAGCTTTCAAATTTTTGCCAGGACCGGACAAAACGATGACACTTTTTATGAAGATCTGAAGCATTGATCTCTCATCTGCAAGGTATCTTATATTTGAAGATGCCCTTATAATTAAAAGAGAGAAAGAACCAAATTATGTTTTGGAAACAACAAAAAAATGGATTCCCAAATCTGTTGCCTCACAGTCTGTAGCTTTTATAGCGAGAAAACTTTTTCTTAAGCTGGAAACATATTATGAAGACAAACGGAATAGATTGACTCCGAGAAATGCACATAAAAGTTGATTTTCATATTTTGTAAGAATTCATAAGAAATGATAAAGATGTATGTTTCTTTCTACTGTCGACCAAGCAAGCCGAAGTGCTGGAGTCAGTAAATTCGGTGAAGAAGCCGGAGCCGGCCGAAGTCAGTATGTTGGCCGGACCATAGTATAATAAACAACAAGTAGCGACAGGTCATGTCAACTCCTTTTTGTCTCAATGACAGAAATTTGCCTCATTTATACCCTGCTAACAATTTGAAATGCAAAATTGTTTTGCAAATCAAGAATTCTAAACTTCGCATAGATCTTTAGACATGCTTCATAGTGGGTAATCGTATTCTATAACTTGATAGGTAATTCACCTATGTATCAGTATCATTGAAATCATGGAATCTGCTACGGTATAGTTTTATTTTACATTTCATAATGTGAGTAGTGTATAAATGAGGCGAATTTTTGTCATCAAGACAGAACGAAATGTTCACGAAAATTTCAGCTGTTGCTACTTGTTGTTTATTATACTATGGCCGGACCTCCGTTTCAACACTATCAAAAATGCTGTACGTTGATTGGTTACGAATTGACAAAAATTTACGTATGTGCATGCTATTTCATCAATGCAACGTATGTCCTACATTAGTTCAGCCATGGTGGTCTCCCCATGACGTAATGCGCGCTTCTTTTCAAAATTTGTCCGGCAATTATTGATCATACTTTGTTCGTTGTATCATGACAGAACCGGACTTACGACGTTTTCTGAAACTCGTTCATTCAAGCTCGTTGCAAAAACGAACTGCGCTACTGACAGACCATACTCATATATTTTTTGAGAAGGGCATTTGTGGAAAAAGGTATCCTGAGAATAACGACATTATAAAATAATAAACGATGTTTTTTTCTGTATGATGGTGCGTGTCGGCATTAAAACTATTTCACTTAATCACTTTGATCAAGGTTTCTTGAAATTCCATAGCAACGTTGTTTATTGAAGATTTTTCGAATTTTTTATTCATTTTCGAAAATTTTAAATGGGAAAAAATAAATTATTTATATTTTTGTCGTTTGAAAATGTATAGGGGCGCGACTTTTTGGTGCATCCAAATTCTTTTCCATTAATCGTTTAATCGAGATTTTATCTTCCAAAGACAACATGTTTACTCGTTTAAAATCAGACATGCAAACTCTACAATCTCAAAGATTTGAAAAATGTTCCACAAACAAAACACGTTGCTATGGAATTTCAAGAATCTTTGGTCAAAGAGTAGTGGAATAGTTTCAATGCCAACTATGGAGGACTGTAACTGCCGACAAGCACCATCATACATAAAAAACATAGTTTCTTGGGTAATGGTTCTATAATATTGTTATTTTCAGGATAACTTTTCCCACTAATGCTCTTCTCAAAAAAATATATGAGTCTGTCAGTAGCGCAGTTCGTTTTAGCAACGAGCTTAAATGCACGAATTTCATGAAAACGTCGTGAGTCCGGTCCTGGCAAAAATTTGAAAGCTCAGTTTTGGAGGAACATCCAAAACATATTGATCAATATCATATCCAATATCCAAAAATCATCAAAATTCATAAACAAACAAAAAAGTTATAAAGGATCAAATTATGCTCTAACTTAATTTGGCCCACATTGTAGTGTATAAGTTGAGTTGGTACTCTTGTGTTGGTGTGCTAGCCCCACCCGAATTCAATTGCATTTTGATACTTAACCGTTGGTGTGCTAGCTCTAAAAACTTGTGTGCTAGGTTGTGCTAGGTGTACTCTATTTGTGGACAAAAAAAAACAACCGGAGGGGCTAGCGTTGATTGCCCCCCCCTCCCCGATTTCAACTACATTTTGACTCTAAACAATAGCTCTAAAAACTTGTGTGCTAGGTGTCCTCTATTTGTGCTAGCATTTTGACAAAAAAATTCCAAACGGGGGGGTGGCAGCTCAACGGACCTCGATTTTGAGGTTTTTTGATATTCGCCAACTAGATGTCACATTGCATCGACCTGTGAACCCAACTCCATATTAAGCTTAGAAATGCTTTAACTTATGGTGCACGTATATGTACCTGCTAACTCAAAAGAAACTCGAAAAGAAATGCTGCTATCTCCCGCTAAATGTATGCAACAAGGGTACGTCTCTCATAGTTCCTTGTTTTCCTCCTATTAAAAGTCTGTTTTTTGTGTTCAGATCAGAGATCATGATAATTTATTATGAAAAAAATCAAATTTTGTGGCAAAATCAAGTATTTATTGTCATATTGGAGTTACCTTAAATAAAAGTGGAACCCTGGATAAAGCGGGGTTTCATTGTTTTAGTTTTACTTGAATAATAAGTCATCGATAGTCAGGTTCATCGGAAATTAGTTCATTTATTTGTTCAATGTTTCCATGGTTTAAACAATGTTGTGTTCAAAAAGAACAATAAGTTGAATTATCTCATTGGAATAGGAAACATTCCAATACAAATATTATTCAAGCTGTTGAAAATGTTGATATTGAAGACTTTGGCTTGGCCCATTCGCGGCTTCTGAAGATATCAATTCACCACATTATGCATTAAACTATTATGATTATGATGTTGAGAACTGATAGAAGCTATAAATAAAGAGGCAACCAATGAAGAATTACCCATTCAAAAAATGTACCAGCATGAATGCTATATCAGAAACATTGAAGAACAACCATTCAGAAAATAGAACTATCAAAAGGCACAAACACCGACATGGAAAAAGCGGAAAAACATGAAAATTGAACTAACAAATGACACAAATTTACAGCAGGAAAGCATGAAGCAGGTGAAAATGCAGACAAAGAAGAAGAAAACAAGCATGGAAAAAACTAGCAAGCATGAAATAAATGAAGCAGCACATACACAACAATAAAGATAAAAAAGAGTAAAGGGCAAAAGGACAGGTCTGTAAGAAACATGATGAAATGAAAGAGTGTGCACTGTGCATCGATCAATCATTGATCGACGAGTGTGTGTGTCTGATGACAGATACTACAATGACTACATCACACCCAAAGTATACCATACTCAAGATCTGACAGAAGTTCTAATGAAATGCACACAAAAGCAAAGAAAAGACCAAACATATTTTAGGTGGAAAAATCATCGTCAGAGAAGAAGAAAAGCGACAAAATCTTAAGTCAACTTTGCCAGACGACTACTATCATCTATTGTAAAAATGTCCTTCAATTTTTTGAATTATTTGGGTTTTTATTCAATGCTATTCTACTGATCTAGTTGATAAAAATACTGCTATCTCCCAATTTGTGTTGATCAATAGAGTTTTTTGGACTGCTAACTTTATTTTACTGTTGAAAAAATTAAACTAGGAATAATTCACATAATATCTTGTTTTCAAAAAAGTCAAAAAATGAATGCAACTATTTTGTTAAATTCCGTCGTTATGTAAGCATTTTTGAGATGAGCGCAGTTTTTTCTAACCCCTGAAAAATTGACTTCATGTATGTTATAAGGTTAACACATTCAGCATTCAGCATACTGTCGTATTAATGAATCAAGAAGTCATTAGACTAATTGAGATAATATTTCTGTAAAATCTATTTGGTTCATTTTAGTACAACAATATGTGTTCTAATGAAAGGTAAAACCTAGGAGTAATCATCATAATCATAATCTTTGGAAATAAAAATTATTATTATTATTATTATCATATAAGTTTATGACACATTCGTCATTTGATCAACTTAAATGGATTTCAAATACAATGCATTTTCTCTAACAGTGGCTTTCTGAGTAGTTTCTTGTATCCTCACGGTTTCTTTTAACTGCCTCTTTGTGTCTTCCAAACTTTCTGCCAGTGTTTTGATTTTTGAATCGATATCTGCCAAACATGCTTTTTCATCATCAGTCAACTCAGCGCACTGAATAACAGGAATGTAGCCACTTTCTTCTGCAAACTTTTCTGCTCTGAAACCAAAAATATACCTTGGAATGTGGGTCATAGTAATTAACAAAATCGACTCGACAAAACTCTTATTCGTGATAAATGGAATGATAATGATTATTATACGTCAGTTATATCGTTCGGTATTATACCTTCGTGAGCTTTTTTGATGAACATAAAACCAGCTACACATTATGTGGCCAACTATGCGAACGTTGGCGATGCGTGGTGTTTGAAACTGTTTGTAAGTCGGTAAATGGTAAATATGAAATCATGCAGGGTGTCTCTTAAAGGTCTCTACAAAATCCTTACCACATATTCCTGAGGTCAAAATAAACCGATTCAACACAACTAACCTCAGTCCGAAATTGCTCCGTTCTCGAGAAACTGGGTGGTAAAGTTAACATTTGTTGTATGAACATTTTTTGACATATTACTTTAAAAATTGGTACCCGGGGGTTTCTGGGATGAAAAACCCGAATAAGGTAACTTTTTAACTGTGGCCGTTAGAGAGCGCTATACAATGCACTTCCTATGGTTTAAAATGGCCATAACTTTTTCCTCAGAGTGGTTTTTGATTTTTTTCAGTGTCTAAGGAAATAATAGCCTGAACTTTTCCAAGTTGAAAAGGTACATACTCTTGATAGAATCTGCTAAAGTGAGCCATTTTCGAGATATTTCGGTTTTTAGTGTTGGATGCCGCACCGAAGTATCCAATTTATTTGGCTGTCATGTTTGAAGATAAAATTTTCGAACTGCTGAATTTTTTTATCAATTTATTCAACACACAAAAGTGAATTTAATCATCATAAACATTTAATAATTGTTCAAAGTAACTTCCGTTAACATAAGTACAAAGATTAATACGACGTAAAAAATGTTTAAATGTAACCTGCATCAATTCTGCATCGTTTTTTAATATGTTGACTGCATTATGAATTCTTCCCCAAAATTCTTTTTCATTATTAATGATCGGTCTGGAATATACCATCGTTTTTAAAAAGGCCCTCAAAAAATCATCCAACGGAGTCAAATCCGGTGATTGTGGTGGACATTTTACAGGAGCGTGATTTCCTTTGTCGATTCATCTGTTTGGATACTCTTGATATAAATAATTGCGAACATTTAAAGTAAAATGTGGGGAGCACCGACATGCATAAACCACATGAAAAGCCGCTCATGGACCGACGTTCTCATCGGACAGGACAAACCGGCGGCGTTCTTTTTTGTGGGAACGCCAGTTGGTGGGGAATGAGAGGAAAGATGGCAGGAAAACGTTCTGTGTTAGTGGGCGATGAGATGTTTATTAACCATTCATTTTGAAAGGATAGAATGACGGGAAAGAATGTCGGTATTAGGCGCTGGTCTGTGGAGTCGTCAAAGATGTAATGGCAGATCTAATAAATCTGGCAGCGTATTTTGTAAGTGTTCTGAATAATGCACACCATTAAGCCTTGGCGGTAAAATGATAGGACCGATAATAAAATTTTGAATGATTCCTGCTCACACATTGATCCTAAACTCATGTTGATAATGAGTTACTTTTATGGTATGTGTATTTTCAACAGCATGAACATCTTCGTTTTGTGAGTTGGTTACACCACTTAATGTAAAACATGCTTCGTCCGTAGATAAAATTTGCTTAGAAAAATTCACATTCTGTTGTCTTTGTTCGGTAATGGATCGACAGAAGCCCAATCGTTGATCGAGACAAAAGGTCTTGTACCATTTGGATATAGTATGGATGAAGCTCCTGTTCTTTTGATGTTCTATGAACGACATCCTTGGAAACTACTACCGCTAAAACGAAGCGTCTGGTGCTTAATGACTCATAATTAAGCACCAGACGATTCTTTCCATAATTAGGATTCAGCGATTATTTCCAAAATGTGTCTTATCGCAAGTTGTCGTTCATAATTGGCAGTTACGGGAGTGAAACTCCCGATTTCGCGAAGGCATCTCTCCATATCAGCAAATGTTGGATGGTTTGATGTGCGACGATTTGGATATCTTTTCCTGTATACCATAACACGTTCGCGTTCAATTCCTTCACAATATCCAAAAACCAATAGCATATCCGTCATTTCTGCAAAACTGTATCCCTCAGCCATTTTGAAAGACGATAATTCAAACAATTTAAAATTCAACTGACAAGTTTCCTTTTAATTTTTTCTCGCCTTGGCAAATTCTCACTATAACATTTACTGTAAACCAAATCAATACACACAATGTACTATTTTTTTGCTACATTATGTCTGAGAAATAATCAAAATACAAAAAATTATCAAAAATGAATAGTCTGCATTTTTTATTCTATCTTCAAACATAGCGAAATAATTTGGATATTTCGATGCGGCTTCGAACACTAAAAACCAAAATATCTCGAAAAAGTTAAGGAAATTATTTTCTTACAAAAAAAATAAATAAAAACTACACAGAGGAAAAAGTTACATATGTCCATTTTTTAAACTAGAAGAAGTGCATTGCATAGCGCCCTCTAACGGCCACAGTTAAAAAGTGTCCATATTCGGGTTTTTCGTCCCAAAAAACCCGAGTACCAAGTTTGAAAGTTGAACGTTGAAAAATGTCCATAATTAAAAAAAAATTATTTTCATATTTCAACTTTACCACCCAGTATGCCGAGAACGGAGCACTTTCGGAGTAAGCTAAGTTGCTTTAAATCGTTTTAGTTTGACCTCAGGAATATGTGGTGAGATTTCGTAAAGACCCAATCAATACACCCTGAATACATAAAAGAAATATTTTCTATAGGGGGATCCACCTCATATGGCATATATCGTCAGTGATGTGACAATACCTTCTATCTCTTTCAGACATGATTTTACAGGAAACGATAAAAACGTTTTCTTTGTCTTGGATATTTCAAATTCATATTTTTTTCTGCGAATATATTGTTAAAAAAGGAAATAAAAATGTAAAAATTCATACTTCCATGTATTTTAAAATATTAATTATTTTTAATTGAGATAGGAGATATTGCAACCAAAAATATGGAAGTTAGGAGGTATCTCAATAATAAGTGAGTAAGTTCTTTATTTAACGTAATACAACAAAACAAAACCTGATTAGAAAAAATATTGAAAAATACAATCAGTTGTTGTGCATAGGTATTACAGGTACATCTCAATATATTACATAAAACTAATTATCGTTATATGGAAGAATATCGTAGTACGACCAGCAGTCTTTGGGAATTACACTTTTCAGTGCCTGTAAATGTAACCATTTTTTTTTCTTTATCGGTAATTGTGTCTTATGTGCCTGAGGGTATATTATATCGGAGCTTATAATTTTTTTTCTGAGAGGCAGCGACTCCCATTCCTTCGCGAAATCCAATTTGATCTGTAAATCATCGTTTGAGTATTTTATAGCTACAATATCCGTAACTGTAGGATCTGAAGACTTTTTTCCTGGCCTTATGGATGTATATTGGAAGTTTGCTGTGATAGAGTAATCCTTAAAAAAATCGTACTCTAATTTTACAGCTTTATACGGCTCCGGATGTTTCCGTGCCTCTTCTGTTGCCGATAAATAGTCACTCGGTAGATGAATTTTGCGATTTTTCAGTTTTCTTTCTATGCAGCTGTGTACTGAATCCACCTCCATTTGAGAATGACCTTTTTCTAGATACTTTTGTATGATTGTTACTTTGTGAACAGTTGAGAAATGAAGAAGTGCATTAGACATAACCGCATTCCGATTTTGGAATGTACATCCGTCGCTGTAGATTATGATGGGGACATTCAAATGCAAACAGTTAGTACTAATATAATCCAGCATACAAGATACAAAAGTAGAAGCATTGAGGTTTGTATCGATTTCTGTGAACCAGTAACAAGATACTTTGTGATTTTCAACATTATATACAGTGAAGTTGTGACACGATAACTTTGTTTTGAAATAAATGGAGGTGGCATTCAAATAAGGAGCCACTTTCACAGCCTGTAAATCCATTGTCAATAGAATGCACTTCTTTTCTTTAGCTTCTTTCACATCTTTTTCTTTCTCTTTGCGAACTTTCTCTTTTTTATCGATGTGATATTTCCATTTATCTTCTGCTACATTTTTATGCTCATACTCTATACAAATATCACACCTATCCTTCTTGGGTGAAAACAAACACAGATTTTTCTCCTTGAATAATTTTTCAAAGACGTACCTTCCCAACGGTGTAACATCATCTTCTTGACATTTTTCTGAGTATTTATCATATAGCTGCTTCATTGATGTAAAATGTTCTTCAAGGTACAGCTTATTGGTATTTTTCCTCACATAATGGGATGGTTGTTTAGGTAATTCTTCGAAAAATATATTCATATACTCCTTTTGTTCTTTGAACTGCTTGACACGAAAATTTTTACTTTTTCGTTTTTCATTCTGTTGTTGCTTTTCTTCTCGCATACCATTTGTACTTTGTTTTACCCAGCTTTGTACAGTAAAAGGTCGGAGGCCCAAAGTGCTTAAGAAGAACTGCCTGCATACAGGTACTTTTTTTTGTCCATTGCTCAACGTGTAACTGAAGCTTCCTTCTCTACGGGATACATCATTCAGAATAGCAGTTTTTTTTTTGGTTTCTGCTCTAGATACATGCGAACAAACATAAATTTTCTTCTGATCCCAACTCAATGAAGACCAAAAGTGTTTGAAAAGTTCTCTTCTTTTTTCCTCGGAAAATGCGTCACATTGTCTTTTTGAAGATTTTCTACAGAAAAGAGAATTGCATCCTTCTCCCATTTTCCTTTCAGGTTTAATGCTATCTTGTTTGACAATGCCATCTTTCCTGCTGTATCCCAAATAATCCTTTCCCTTCTCACGCAATTTTTCATTTACTTTTTTTTTCCATTCTGCTGGATTAGCTATTTTTTTTCTCTTACGACCCTCTTCCATATTTCCATACATAGGCTGCCCAAACTCATGCTCAGGCAAATTTATCACTTGTCGTTCTTCAGAGTCACTTGAGCTAGATACTTCCCCACCTTGTTCTGGCTCATAAACAGACACATTAGAACAAGAACTTTCGGAGTCAGTATTTTCTCCTACTTCTCTCTTGGAATTACGTGGTATACCTAAAGGGAAAGGAGGCGTTGTTTTCAAATCTCAAATCAATGGATATTATAATATTCTTACTTGTTTTGGGAAGGCTCTGGTTAGAATTAATCCAGTTCTGGTTGTTATTTTCAGGCATACTACATTGATCCGTTTGATGATGGCTGTGACCATTTTCACAAGAAAGCACTGATAATAACTGATCTTCGAATTCGAAAACAATCGGAATGTCATCTATATTCATGGCGGAGTAGTTTTCTTGTGCGTTAAACTCTTGCATTATTGGAAGCTCTTGTACAGGAAGCTCTTGTATGGGTGGTTCCTGTGCAGAAAGCTCTCTTATGGAAAAATCTTCTTTAGGTAGCTGTACTATGGGAAGTTCTTGTACGGGTACCGTATAATTTTGCGTGTTTTCAGCAACTAGGTTCAGAATTTTTAAAGTACGTGAACTCATGGTCTATAATATTGTGTCTGAAAAGAAACTTCCTATTATTTATCATTAATAAATAGGAAGATAGGAGGTATTGTGAATACATTTTTTTTCATGACTTTCCCTCACAATACCTCCTATCTTCCTCAATAATTATTGAATAAACAATAGGCAATAAGAGAATTTCGTAAAGTTCCAGAATAAAACGCGAATTTTGAACTAGACACTTGTATAGAAGGAAATATAAAATAAAATTTAAACATGTTGAACAGTTGAACCCCAGATTAAAACCTAACCAGACCAGAAAAAATTATGTACTTACCGGCACTTCCGTTGAAAACAGGGCAATCTTGAGACCTGGACCTCGTTCCAGACAGTTACAAAAACACTTCACATTTGAAAACACTTTTCCAACTTTTTCTTTTGTCTTATAAACTAATTTTTCGCAAAATCTCAGTGAGCACAGCGAACGGTCTTATCTCGTTCATACACGCAAGAAGATAGGCGATGTTAGCACTACAAAAAGTATGTAAACAGATAGGAGGTTTTGTTTTTACGAAGGGACTGGACAACACTGTAGTCTTCGCAAGTTAGGAGGTGTCTAAACTATGCGCGTTATTGTCAGGAAATATTTTGTAATAAAAACTGAAAATTCATATTTTTGGAAGATAGGAGGTATTGTCACATCACTGACGATATTCCAGTGAGATCTCATCAACTGACTTTAGCCTGTGGCCACAGATTGATGTCCGCGTGAGTCTCCGCGAATTCATGAACGAACATTTATCTACGTTAGTCTTTGGGCAAAGATCAGGCGAAAATGTTTGAATTCATCGAGGCGCAAGCATGAATGCATGTTGATGAATGTCAATGTGTGGGGCAATTTTATACGAAAACACCTGTGTCTCAATAGTCAGTGCCGTCAACATTTAGGAAAATTTAAAATATCGAAAATTAATGATTTGAGAGCTTTATCTCGGGAATTCCTCGTAAAATTCGTTCACGCATATCAGTCTTTTCTATGTTTGTGGAAAACAAAAAGCAACGAATCCTTTATAGACCAAAATATTTATAATTAAGCATACCAAAGTTAAATCACTAAATTACAAGAAGTGGTACCTATAGCAACCAAAGAAACTGTGAAAAGCAAAATAAACACTCTTCGTGGTTTTTTACAAGATAATTCAAAAACGTTTCAATTTCAAAACGACCAGGAGCTGGAGGTGATGATGTTTATTCCAATCGCAATTCCTCTACTAAGTTAATATGCAAAAATTGATTTATTCTCGGAAGCCATTCTTTGACCCATTCAAGTACTTCTTGCTTTATATTGTTGTCGTTGTAATTTATTTGTCTTTTTCTTGATACATGCGTACGTCACTGCCAAACAGGCAAAAGACATTTTTCATTTTTCCATTTAAAAATAACGCACACATGTCTCTCCGTGTGTGTGCAAAATGTACGCACATTCATGTCCGCGCGTTCTTTGCATACGCGGAGATGCACGCGAACATCTCTCTGTGTCTGTGGCCGGCTTTACATACATGTTTGAAACTACACGTATTGCCAATCTTTGCCTAGTTGGCCACATAAAACGGATATAAATCAGTCAAAAAGTCAAGCGTTTTTCACAAACAGGGTGGCCCATCGAAAACGAAACGGCATTGATTTTGAGCATTGAATGTCATATAAAAACTGAAACTCAGACAGGTCAACTTTGTTTTTAAGGGGGGCATTTGTTAGGCGTATAAGAAGCAAACCCTCATCTGCAATCCATTGGGCAGTGTGAAACTCACCCTAAAATCTTAAATGGAAAAGGGGTTCGAGTGATACCTTATTTTGAAGGCCTTAAGATCCTGATTACAACTGCCGAGTTTCAAGCCTCTGCTGTCAATCCTGTTGATATGATATGACAACTTGTCATTTTTTTTTTCGTTCAATAAATGATTAATCGCAAGTGATAACTTTTCCAAACTAAGAGGATATGATGAGGGACAGAAGATCTTCAAAATGAGCTATTACTCAATCCTTTTGACGAGGATGTATTTTGCCGGAAAAAAAAAATTGGGGTGAAACGAAACCAGATTTTAAAACTTTACACAAAAATGAAATTTGGAATACTGAGTTGAAATTTAGTCATTGGATAGGATTCAGAATCTTTTATTCAGTTGCCACTTTCCTCCAAAACCAAAAAAGGGTAGTTTACTCTTAATAGTATTACAAGTTTTCTTGTTTTTCGACCCCCTTGTATAATATTTTCGAATTTAAAGCATGTCAATAGACTTTTCAAACCAAGCAAAACTTTTAATGAAGAATGACTTTTGGTCGAAAAATTAAATTTTTGTCCATTATACCTATAAGGTACTCTATCCATGTATACAGAGGTAGATAATGGATAAACCAAATATTTGTTATACACAAATTTTGTACTGTTATGATATATTTTGAAATTATACCCTTCTCTCTCTCTCGCTCTCAACTCAAGTTTCTCTCATTCTCTAGTTTGGAAGAAGCTTCACTTCTGCCACGTGTACGGTGGTGCACATGATTTTTTTATTTTTGTATGTTTTTTTTATCTCTATCCAATTTCTATAAAACGGCAACATTCGAAGGTCAATATTTTTTTAAACGTCAAATTTAAGTTCTTTGTCATAGAGTATGCTACACGAAATATGTTTTTAGGAAAATTTAAAAATCGAATAAAAAAACAGGGTTCTAATTTGAAACAAGAAAGTTGGACCACACCCAGACTTTCTGAGGCACCCTATATATGCGAAATTGTTTCAAAACCAATGAGCTTACATCCGGTACACTTTTTTTAAAAACGTCAAATAAAAAAGATAAGGGGAGTGAAAATATATAAAAAAAAACCCTTTACAATAATTATCACTGTTTAAATCAATGCTTGTGATTGATCAGCAAAACAAGTATAAGCTATCGACATCGACTCAATTCCCGTGGGCCCACAGAATGAGTGGTTTGCGATTTGAACACGCTATCAATGCAGATGAATGTGTCAAGTGAGCGTTTCATGAATATTTTTTGTGTAGGTAACAGAACAAAATGATTAACAGATGGAAACTGTATAAGGCAAAGTAGAAATCAAATGAAGAAATGGTATACATCATCTTCGTCTAATCACGTCGGACCACCTGAAAATATGTATATGTTACAGTGAATGTTGGAAATTCAGTGAAAGCTAGCTTTTACTAGTTGATGCTAGCAATTACTTGATCCGTTAGGAAATGTTGAATTTTGAAGAATATTGTACACTTTTACTAGTGAATGTTATCAAATCAACTTTTACTGAAAGCAGTTAGGAAAAGAACTTTTTAAAACTTATTTCCGCCTTTTTACTTACCCAAGGTGCACGGGGCACTGAATGATGTCGCTCAATTTTTGCCAAACCCAAACTAACCCAGACTAACCCCTACTGAGAATACTTAAGTATTTTCTATAATACGGTATCTGAACAATGTTCACATTGTACACCTGCGATTCATAACTCTCGTATTTTCCAGAGCGTCTAATCTGTCGGCGAATTCCAACTCGGACCAAAAAGGATATTTATAATTACGATAATAATTTTCAGTGTAGCAGCTTTCACTAGAATAGTTACGCGAATGCTAACAATTACTAGTAAAAGTATGATGAAGTCGATCGAATTCAACTTTCACTAGCTAAATGTTTCCAAATCAGGAAAAGCTCACTTTTCCTAGTAACAGTTAGCTTTTACTGATTACCAGGTTTCACTGTGACATAATATGTTACACACTCCTTTTCCCAAAAACAAAATGTTGACACCTTAGGGATCAAATCAAACAAGGCATTGGACAAAATGTACAGATCAGTTTCAGATACGCCGTTACTTTCTATCTCAGTTACAAAACGATTATACAGTGTCCGCCATAAAGATGAGTGCATATGGGATTTTTTTTTATAATTTCTATTTAAAAAAAACCTAATTGGGGGATAGTTTGTACACGTCCGATAACCAAAAAATCAATTTTGACACATGTTATTAGATCATCGGTTTGGCGAGAATTTTGAAAAAAGTTTTATTTGGTGTCAAAATATGGTTTAATTTGACAAGATATTGACACATTTTATCGTAAAAAGTAGTTTGGAATCCATCAAGGACTCCACATGCCGATTGTGTGGAGAATCAGATAAAAATAGATAAAAATTATATTTTTACCCATCCATATTAGATGGAAAATCTAAAATCATGATTTAATTTCAAAATTAACTTAATTCCACTGAACTACTGCGGTTTGGAATAAAACATCCAAGGAATAAATTAAAAATACCGTCTGGTCGTGTCCCTAACTGTACCAATGTCTTTTTTTCCACAGTAGATAAAATTTCATAAAATCATCATTTTTAAAATTCAACTGTAGGCGAACTAAGGTGAAAATTTCCTACCAGTCAATTCTGACCAATCATAGGCTTGCATTTTAATATGTTGCTATGGCAACGACCTAATTTTATCGGAAATCACCCTACTCATAATCACGTGACTGAAAGATTAATAAGTGGAAATCTCCATGGCTTTGCATCTGAATGTAGCTCCCATATGATTACAGTGTTGCCGTCCCCACTCTCCCTAACAATCCCACACTGTGGTTGGTGCATGGGAGCTACATCCAGCCGCTACTATTAAATCTTCTCAAATAGTTTTGGCATGAAATTTTCTTGCCGAATCTCCCGCGAGCTCGAATTAAAAATCCGGAAATTTGTTCTCGTTGCGGCAATCGACAAAATTTCCGGAAATAATTTGAGCTATAGGGAGATTATAAGTGAAAATTTCCTACCAGTCAATTCTAACCAATCATGGGCTTGCATTTTAACATGTTGCTATGGCAACGACCTAATTTTATCGGAAATCACCCTACTCATAATCACGTGACTGAAAGATTAATAAGTGGAAATCTCCCTGGCTTTGCATCTGGATGTAGCTCCCATATGATTACAGTGTTGCCGTCCCTACTCTCCCCAACAATCCCAAACCAACTGGTGCATGGGAGCTACATCCAGCCGCTACTGTTAAATCTTCTCAAATAGTTTTGGCATGAAATTTTCTTGCTGAATCTCCCGCGAGCACGAATTAAAAATCCGGAAATTTGTTCTCGTTGCGAATTTTTCAAGAAAATTCGCAACTCGACAAAATTTCCGGAAATAATTCGAGCTCTAGGGAGATTATAAGTGAATATTCGTTGATTAATCATTTTTTCTGATCGCCAGAAAATATGAGAAAACGGACATGGGTACAGTTAGGGACACGACCAGACGGTATTTTTAGACGCTTTATATTAGCTTGGAAGTAAGTTGGTTTGTAACGGAATCTTCGAACTCGATTTTTACCCACTTCAATGCCCACAGTGATTCGAAACTTTGCACACATATCAAGGACCGACGATAATACAAGAATTTCAATAAAAAAGGAGCTTTAAAGTAGACAATAAATTGTAATTGAAGAAAAATCATAGATTTGGTGAATCTTTGACATTTGTCTTGTATTACAGTTCAGCGCTGTAAGATTGGTTGAAGGGAGAATAGATAAAGGATGGACTTGACGATGATAAGTTTTTGTTAAACCGGCCACAGCCGACCAATAGGCAACATTGCCGAGGTAATTCATTTTACGCAATTGGGGCGTTCGGACAATGGGGGGTTCGGACTACCCATACATTACTGTAAAAATAATTGATATCAAAAATTAATGATAATTATCACAGTGATATAATATCAAAGATAAATCTTAGTTTAACTAAAACAACACGCTTTTGAACTAAAAAGCAAAAAAAAAATTTTTATTTAAGAATAAAATGATTAACGAGAAAATTAATGTCATTGAGATAAGACCGTGGGGTGCTTTGTAACACATTTATACACTAGCTCTGCATTTTGAAATCAAAATTAGTAAGAAATTATAACAATCCGGTGTTTTAACGTCGTTAAGTTTATTGATTTTAATGATGAAATTCAATGGAACTAGGTAATCAAATCACAAGAAACCCTTGAAGTGAAAAAACCCATGCATCGAGTCAACGATTAAGTAACAAACCACAATTATTGGAAATCATGTGTTGAAGACACGGTGAATATATTTTATGTTAATTTCTAACCTAATTCGTTGCACGATATATTATGATTATGATATAAAGACTCCATAATTCGTTGCATTCGTTGAAGCGTGTTGCTTTTGGTATCAGTGGTTTCTATTTTTCGTTTAGCAGTATCGTATCTGTATCAGTAACATTGAATATACTAGGTCTCTACCTTTGGAAGATTATTTGAGGTAGCTTTGACAAACTTGTCCATTTTGATATAATTAATTCGGTATGAAAAGCAAAACACAAGAGAAAACTGATACAAACACAACTAACCAAGTGAAAACTAGAGAACTACATGAAAATCGCAACGTAGATAAAATCTGACAATATTTTGTAAACTGAAATAATCATAATCATAATCAAAAAGACAGGTTATGGATGGCATTGGATGGTGCTGGATGACTTGCTTCACATAAAACCACGTCAACCGGTACACTGGCAACTATCGAAAAAAAAGCATATTCCTGTAATTTCACGATGACATCTACCGGCAATTGATAGCATCTGTACAGTATTACATAGATGACGTCAACGGCGCCATTATTCTGCATTTGAATTTCTCGATTTTGATTATTTTTTTCAAAGAGTTGGGATGAAATTTTAGTGAAACCAAAAAATACGGGTATCGTGAAATTTGATGAAGATTCATATGGCATAATAAGAAGAATATCATAAAACACCAGATTCATAGACAATTTTCGTTGCTCAAAAAATGCAGCTCCGGTTAACGCTAATTGACAACTTTGACATTTGGATGTCTTTTATCGTATATCGATACCGATAAATGCCGGTTGTTAACGGACGATTGTCATTGCGGTTAACGTAGCGAAACGCATGCGCAGTAGAAGAAAATATCTTATTTGCCATTTGATTGTCAACGTTTTGAGGTTTGCTTTCATTGTTTTTGTTTATACTTTCGCTAGATTCAAGACCAAGACAATTTACGCAATGAATCCAAATCAAGAAACAGCAAGTTTTTTAAAAATAATCAGGGGAAACCGAGTTTGGTTTACCGATGAAGATAACCAGATCTTACTCACTGAAATACTGACAAATAATCCATATTATGAGGATGTATCTAAATAGAGTGTGGTTGTTTCCAATTTTTTGGGGGTCACTAGTAAAGAGGCGGTGTCTGTGAGGGTAGTTAAGAAAATTACATATGTACCTATTGATAAAGTTTGAGGAAAAGAAAAAGGTCAACGATTCCCGGAAAGTGTCAGATGATATAAATGTCTGCTCTTTATTGGATGGCGTTGTTGTTCAATACTTCTAATAACATGGCATCTTCAAAATCCGAATCTGGAGTCCAATAATACCATATCATCAATCATTTTGAAAAAATAACACAAAAACATAAGCTAAACAAGACTGCGATGTCATTTGCCAATAACTTTGGTTAGGGTTGGGGTTAAACGTAACGTTAAGCGTTTAGGGAGTTTTTGAAGCTCTTATTTGACCCGTTATTAACGTTGCAGTTATTCTGAGCTTGCGCAGATGTCTGGAAATAACCGAATCGGTTATTAACCGATAACGTGTTACTTTATCTACGGAGCCTTAACGTTCGCTTAATAACCGTCGGTTATTTTCTCATGTTGTCATATTGATATACAGTAATATATAACTATTACATAGAAATCGTGAAACATACAAAGTACAATTTAAATTGTTAAAAATCACTACAGTTGCACTGGGATTGTAAGATTCTTGTCTTTTTATTAAATATACAACAGAAACTGATCCTATGTTTTACCGCTTGGCAACAGTGTCATTGATGTTGATGGAGATCAGCTGTTTATCATTCTAGTCGGTGTTTTGCCCATGATACTCGTGGTTTTGCCTGAGTTACATTTAATATAACTTCGAAGTGGAAGTGACAGAATTCCGCTTGTCAAACGGGAATTATGTACTACAATCGATATTGAATTTGGCGTAAAAGTAACTTTGAACACAAATTCCATGTAGATGGTAGCATATTATTATGATTCCCGTTTGCCAAGCGGACGTGAAATGAGATGTAAACCTTACATTTGGTAGTCTGAATATGATCCAATTTGGACCAAAATATCTTCCATATTTCATAATTCGTGCTGCTCTGCTGGGAATTTGGCGAAAATATCACAAAATCAAAATCAAAACATCAAAAACCAAAAACACAACAAATCTGATCACTATGATGGCAGATGACATGGTGATGACACAACGTCAAACGTTAAATACGAGTTTCAAAATCTCTTTTTTGGTCCTCTCCGTTATTAATGTTTTGTTTTCTGCGCATGCTTAGTATAGCGGGATACGTTAATAACGTTGAAATTAATAAGGGGTTCAAAATCTCTTGTTCCCACCGAAAGCTTTATTTTTATCTGTCAAATAGCGACTATCGCTACTGCTTTCGTAACCGCTACCGGCGAAATCTTCAGCAGCAACGAAAACTGTCTAATATCGAAGCAACCCACGTTAGAGAACTATATGAGGCCGTTTAGAATCGGAAAATTTATTCCCATATCTTGATGAAAAATATTTCTGATCTTGAGTATTACCCGTTTTTTTCCATAATCCAAAAGTATGCTTAATTTGTTGCAAGAACTACTGAAATGACGCGTCAATAATGCGAAAAAAAAAATTCTTTGAAACTATGTCCTGTAGATATTTGACCATTTTGTAAAACGTATGAGATTGGTGGTTGTGGTGTGGTATGTTTAAAAAAAGTTCTAATGATCTACTAACTTTTCTATAATTTCCTCCATTCCTTCCACCAAGCGACTTTTTTCTTGGTTAAGATCATTCACATATTCTTCGGGATAAGAAACACGGACTAGATTGATATCATGATGACCCCATCGTTCTTCCCATTCCATCAAAGCTGACACAGAATCGTTTTTTTCTTGACCACGCTCTTCAAAAATTGACTGTCTCCTTGTATGCTGTCTTGTTTCTTCCATGTCGTGATACACTGATTGCCTGCGTGATTCGCGCCTGGTTGAATTCATGTTGAGATCTAAATATCAACACAAGAAATTATATTTCATATCATCATAATAGAACATCAATATTCCAACCCTCTCCAATAAATTGTATTGTTAATATACTAAAAATGTAAAGTCTATTTCAGGAGAAAAAATATTCATATTTGCAATTTCAAAATTTATTGGTTCACAAATGCGTTGTTTTACAGTGTATTTTTTCTTCTCTACAAAATAACGTGATTAGATTTTTGATTCGACGTTTCGTTCGTTCCGAAGCATCACAGGTTCACATTGATGATGGCTTTATCAGTTCGAAACGCCGAATTATGTTGAAAGTAATATGCCGTTGGAATAAGAATTAAAATAAGTTGTACTTCGATGTATTTAAAAATAGAAAGTTGATGATGGTTGCTCGGAGACGAAACGTCGGATCATGAGTTCTATGACGTCACTTTGTAGACGGAAAACAGTGGCTGTGAAGATTTGACATTTATTTCGATATATTACTTCAAATGAACATAGGAACAAAAAAAAAATACGAAATTTGCTTTTTTTCGGATTTTATTAAAAACGTTTGAACAGAATTTTATTGAGTATCTCTTCTTCGAATCGTGCCTGGGGACTAGTACTGCGGTCTTTCCATCTATTAATTTGATGGTGGTACTCCCCAGGCCTCCAAGACTAGATTGAAATATTGCCATAATCTCAAATTTTTAGACTTTAGGTAGTGAATTGATCTCACCGCCTTGGAGCTATCACGAAAAATGCTCTTCTCAGGATGTAACTTCAAAGTACGAATAATTCCAAAATAAAGGGTCGCAAAAATTTTTTAATAGAACATTTTAGACTTATTTTTGTCCCAATTAACGGTCTCTCAAATAAATCCAAATTCTTTTGGGTCACCCTGTATACCGGCTGATCGAACTTGGGTCTGACCATTGCTTACTTCTTTATTATTGAAAATACGAGGTCGTTCAAATGAGATAACTAGTAGTATTTTTGCTTCTGATTAACGTGGTGCTAACAAAAAAACAATTGAACATCGCGTTCTCGTTCATTTAAAAAAATGCATGTATAATTTTATCATAATCGATTGGCTACTCTTTTCTGAACATGAAAGGTTATGATTTTTTTTCCTGAAACCAAAAATAAAGGGATTATGCGTATTTTCATTGACGCGAGAAATATTTTATAAACGTCGAAGTATAAGTTTAATTGATTTAGTTGTTTTAAGATGAGTTTAACCAACAAAATACGTTAAGCACGATATAATAAGTTAAATAGCGGTTATTGGAACCGATAAGTATTATTCGGTCAAAATTTTAAATTTCATTTCAGCACTAAAAGACAACCTTGGGTACAACCTAGTTCGCCCCTGGTGAACCAAATAAGGTTAATGAGTTTTTAGGACACTATTTTAACAGGTCAGAAGTCTTCACCATATCAAACTTTCATTAAATTATATCCAGTAGGTACTATAAAAGTTATTTGCGAAAGAGAATTTCCACCGGCGCCCTTTAGGGGGCCTCTAGGAAAACTTATTATCATCTTTTCTCATGCTCTACCAGTATCCGAGAGATTTTCCATATTTTTCGGGACTCCGGTGATGAGATCTTTTACCGTTTCCAAGATACAAATAATGGTGAACATGGAATTTGTTACACCCTGTATACAATTTCGCAACTAACTCAAGCTCGTTAACTGAAGGCTAATCTGATTAGTCCATGTACTCAACTGAATATTGCCAATCAGCCGAGCCCTTAGCCAAAAAATCCGACAAGAATATTGAACGATTTTTTCGTTCTAAGACGCAGGAAAACCTGGAAAACCGCTTAACTGATTATAAAACAGTACACACGTTTCCACAGAATGATGATAGCGAGTTGAATGATTTCCAATTCGATTTCCGTTGTAAAACATCTACTTAATTTCATTATAAAATACACTGGCGAGCAAAAAATTTAGGTCACTTGTCACAAAAAATTTAGGAAGTTGGAGAGAAAACTTTGTGTTGTGTTATTTTTCATCAAATTGTGACTATTGTGTTGTTATTGCAAGAGTGGCATTTTGACCAGAATGTGATCCTCAACTTGATTCGGAGTATGCCTTGTTGACTTCAACCATGCAGTGACTACTTCACCACAAGACTGGCAATAAAAAAGAAATTTCAGGATATTCTTTTGTGTGAAACATATTGATTTTTTTTTTCATTAATTGCAGATCCAAAATTTATATATCATCAAAAGTTGTGCATGTTCTATATGTTCTATTAACTTATTAGCTGCAATTAGAATTGTTGCGAGTCAAATATCATACACGGGATGGGTCAAAAAATATAGAGATTGATGTAGGTACAACAGTGAAGTATCACTTATTTCAAAAAAATCCGCGAAATGACGTGAAAAAAAGTTTTCCAGAATTGAAAGTTATGCATGAATATCAAAGTTGTGACGGAGGTACTGTTTTTTTTTTTTTTTTGAAAATCATCTTTAATAATTATAATTGGTTTTTCTTCATAACTTTTTGCTGTATTTTTTTGAATAAGGGTAGGTATAGGTACATTACTCTTGTTCAATTTTTATATTTTTTGACCTACCGTGTATGATGGTTGACTTACAACCATTCTAATTGCATCTAATAAGTTTATCTGCCATGCATCATCTTTTCGTGATATTTGAATTTTGGTTTTGCAATTAATAAAAAAAATCCCATATGTTTCACACAAAAAAATATCCTGAAATGTCTTTTTTATTGCCAGTCTTGTGGTAAAGTAGTCACAATACTCGCCTGAGGAAGCTTTAGGTATTTGATTGTATTTATGAATATTCTGATGAGATGTAAGTGCAAGATGCAAGACACAAATTTTAAAATTCTGTCATTTGGATAGGGTAACGTCAACTGTCAACTTTTTTCGGCACATTTTGACATTTTTTCACAAGAATGAATTTAATCTCCTTGAATAGCTCTTGAAAAGTTAAGATAGGAATGTGCAATCCATTTTTCTCTAACTTGAATAGTTTGAGTTTTATAGCATGTCAAAGTTGCAAAAATGCCCTTTTTAAAACGCGATATCTCGATAACGGTTGAATTTAGGAACATTAGTTGTATCACAATTTTTGTTCCAAATTGAAGAAAGAATTGAAATATCAATTAATATACAGGGGGTTAGTTTGTTCCATTTAAAAAAATCATACTTTTTCGTGCCAAATATTTTCAGAATGTGCGCTATTTACACCCCTAACCTGTGACGCATATTGATATTGATATTTTTGTTATCCTATATGATAAAACCTACTTTACTCTATCGTTGGGACACCCTGTACAAATTTAAATTGTAAATTTTATAAATCAATACTTTCAAATGACATATTATTGTGTATTGGAATATTACATCCTTATTAATTGACAGTTTGTTGAGATATTTATTTTTCAAAGTAGACTTGCAAAAAGAAGGTTTGTAATGTACAGGGTCATTCCGAATACAGGATTTTTCACCTAAAACTCCGCACTACAATATCTCGGAAACGAATAGAAATACATATTCAGTGTCTGTACAAATTAGTCAATATGTGGTGTCAAGTAGATATTTTTGGGGGTCAACAAAATTCGACGCCTACCAAGTGTTGGGTACGGGACGCGTCGAAAATATAAATCGATTTCAGGGATTTTGAAATCACGCGCATGCGAAGGAACATGTTATTCAAGAACTTTTTTGAAATTTACTCAAACTCATTCATCTTACTCATTTCTGAGTAAGGCGGTCTTCTTCTATGGAGATATGAAAATTTGGTAAATATGAAAGTCTTGGATATTGATCTGAACTTTTCAAAAATCTTATCAAAAAAAAACAAAAGACTATCAGAATGTCAATATTTTTTCACAAGTAGCATTTTTTCAATGGAACCCTCTGTATATTATCATATATTTTGAAAGAGCTTATTTTCCTGATTTCAAAAATATATACTTTGATACCTTTCTGATGAGTCATTCAGGAGAAATTCAAGTTTAAATATGTTTAAAAATTGAAATTCACATCCCAGTTGCTATGGTAAAAATGATAAAATTGTGTTTTTATCAATGGAATGGATTATATAGATTGAATCAATAAAAATGTAGGTCAAATATCTTCCACTTCTAGATGTTATTCCAAATATTCACGAGTTAATAAATTTGTGCAACTTCATCCATGGCAACCGGGATCTAAATACTAATTTTTACACATATTTAAACTTAAATCTCCTTGAACGACTCATCAGAAAGTTATCAAACTATATATTTTTGAAGTCAAGAAAATAAGCTCTTTCATATTATATGATAAAACACAGGGGGTTTCATTGAAAAAAAAATGCTACTTGTGGAAAAATATTGACATTTCGAATAGTCTTTTGTTTTTTTTTTGACAAGATTTCTGAACAGTTCAGATAAATACCTAAAACTTTCATATTAACAGAATTTTCATATCTCCACAGATAACGCCGCTAGCATATGGGTCAATATACGGAATGACCCTGTACATACAGTGGCGGACGTAAGTATGGAAAGTCCCTTGAATTTGATAAAACTCTGATCCTGCATCAGTTATCAAAGAAGTGATGGTGCATTTGAAAACTTCAATCCATTTTTCAGTTTGAGGCTCCTGGCGAATTGTTTAGTGCCCTTTTTTACGTTCAAAAAAGGCTATTTATCTAACTTTTCTCTGTCTAACTTTTGATAAAAATGGCTAGCACCATTCAAAAGAGGGGCAAAAGTTATGTACTTCCTGAAAATTTCATAATAATTGAACAAAGGATAGTCTAGCTATAAAATTTTGAACTTGGCGAAAATGAGCCATTTTTGTAGAAATCATGCAAATTGGGTAATTTTTGCCAAGTTTAACATTTTATCACTACGAAATACTTTGTTCAATTATTAAGAAATTTTCAGCAAGTCTATATCTTTTGCCTCTCTTTTGAATGGTGCTATAGCCATTTTTATCAAGAGTTACACAGAAAAAAGTTAAAAAAGTAGCCTTTTTTGAAGTAGAAAAAATGGCACTAAATAACTTTTTGGAAAAAATCGCCAGGACAAGTAAACTGACAAATGGATTGAAGTTTTTGAATGCAACATCACTTCTTTGATAACTGATGCAGGATCAGAGTCTTATGCTATCAATCTAGTCAGGTATATAGCCGGCAAGCTGCCTGTGGAGTTCCCAGGCAGTCACCCATCCAAGTACTATGGAGGACTGTAACTAGGAGAGTAATCGAAATGCATAAAAGTGGTCCAGGTTTCAAATCGTAATTCAGCTTCAATTGTTACCCCCAGATGGCGAAGAGTCGTTAGCGATTTCATGACAAACAAAAATGTTACCTAGGTAACATAATTGAAACAACGTTACGAATACTCTATCAATATGCAACAGTTTTTATTGGCCAGGTTGCATCGAAACTCTCACTATTTGATGATTATAGGTACCTATGAATATATTTCTTGTTATACATTATTCTGAAATGTATAGAATTTTCATATTTTTTTGTTTAATTGCATTAATTGATAGAGTAACTGAGTGACGTCATATCCTCCATTGACAACAGTCATCATTGAATAATCCATGGGCTTGAAACACGATGCTGCGACGATTCAACCTCAATTTTTTCCTTATAGAGAATGCATTGCATGTGGAATGTGAAGTGCAAATTTGGAAAAAATGAATGAAAATGTGATAAAAGTAACTTGACAAATTATTGACAAGCAATAAACGTTACCATCACAATGAATAAATAAAAGCGCTACTAGCAACAGCGCCCTCAAATGAACTAAGCAAAAAGAGGGACAGATTTTCAGGGATATTCGTATGTCGATTCGTCTCCTAGTTATAGTCCTCCATACCAAGTACTACCCACGCCCGACGTTGCTTCACTTCGGTGATCGAACGCGAACTGGTGTTACAACGTGGCTGGCAGTCGCCCCAGCATCAGTGGTGACGTCACAGCGAGTTTGACCTTGCCAGACAGATTCGGCAAACTGAGCAATCCTGTGTAGTTTATAATCGTTGCAGATTTTGTACATCATGAGGGCGGCCATATTGGATTTCCTGGGAGGTATTTTTATGTTGGCAATAGTTATATGCCAAATTCAATGTGGATGGTACACGGACTTGAATATAAAATGAACTGCTGATACCATGTTAAGAAATGTACAACACACTGAGGGCTGCCATATTGCCTTTTTCTTGGAGGTATATTTATGTTGGTAGCATTGAAAAAGCGGCAAATTTAATTTAATCATGTGTGTTTTGAAATAACTTTTATTTTTAACAAAATAAGTATAATGAAACATTGATATATTAATAAAAATTAGTCAGGACCCGCTCATACAAGCTTATTATAATGTTTGAACCTAGTAATTATCGTTACTTTTGCAAAACATGGTCATATCGCTATTTGTTGGTGTTATGTAACGGATTGTGACTTGATCCGTTTTCAAATTATTTTTATTCAAATATGGTTCACGGACGTGTCGAATTCAATCAATAAACTCATTCCATTCATATTATTTTATCGTCTTCCTGCGACGACTGACAATACGCTAGGTTTCTGTGACGTCATGACGTCAGCTGTCAGACGGAAATATCCAAACAAACTATTTTTTATCACCTCAAAAGCTGACTTTCCACTCGGCTAATCAAATACGCACTAACGGGACACAAGATATATGTAATATACATAAAAATATAGTCCAAAGAAGTCCAAATTAAACACAAACACTGATTTCAAACTCACACAAGACAAAACCACAAGTCACAAAAGCTTGTTTGGATACCAAATTCGGCCACGACCAATCATATGGTGCCTGTGACGTTTTCAAAAACGTCGCGTATAGCTATTGTTGGACGTGTTCCGTAATCACGTCGTCCGATTCTAGTTCGGATCGGTATAGAATGCTTCAACAGTTGCCTTGACTAACTTCAAACTTACCAACTTTTCAACAGGATCTTCATTTTTTACAGATTAAGACCTAGGTATGCCTATTTTTTGCAATAGAGCCATCACCGTCCGTTAACCATGCGACGATCTAAATGATAACAAAATATCTGTAAATATAATTCCTATCACCTGCGATAAGACTAAGACAAGAAAATACCTGCTCTGTTATGGGAATTGTTGCAGATCTTAACAAGACCATAATTTTTAATATGTAGTTCAAAACTAACTAACCCAAACTAAATCCGCCTCTCAAAGGAACCTATCTGACTACTTCATCATGACATAAAGGCAGAGTGTTTTCTCTTTACTAAGTTGTGTTTCGTTCCGTTGTAAAAATGTTTGTATTTATACGAAAAAAATATATATGACCAACCATTCATTATTTTACTGTCGCTTTATTAATTTTATGGACTGTCCATTATTTTCACAAGGCATTTACTAATTTATTTGATCGTTTTTTTATGATACTGACTCTTGATTATTTATATCTACCATTTATTATTTTTACTGACCACTTCTATATGTTACTGACCCTTCATTATTTTTACTGACCATTTCTTTATATTACTAACCGTTAATTATTTCAACCGACCATTTATTATTATACTGACCATTTATTATTTTTACTGACCACTTCTTTATGTTACTGACCCTTGATTATTTCAACCGACCATTTATTATCATACTGACCAAGGGGGGTCTTGTAAAGATTAGGCATCCATACATTAATACATGTTTCCAATTTTTAAGCATAGTTTTGAGTTTATAGAACAATTTCAACTAAAAAAAATGCTGGATGAACAAATTTCAACATGAAAAAAAAATACAGAATAAACTAAATTTTTTTCAGATTTCAATGCAACAACTCCCTAAAATGACAGCTTCGTCACATTGTTACAAGCAATGACTATGTTCTAAGGTTACAAGCTACATATTGGAACCAACATGCAATGTTGCCAAACGTATCCAGACTTTTTAAAAACCATGACTGCATTGGTTTTGCCTGTATATTTTGATAGACTATGACAAAAAAAAACAATATAACATATGACACTGAGAACGAACTATAAAAATGTCAAAGTTTTAAAAATTATATCCTTGGCGTATCTGATCAATCAAGATTCTGAATCTCTCAGACGGTGACCCAAACTAACCAGAACTAACCCAATCCTCACCAAAACTAACCCAAATCAAACAAACCCAATCTGACCAAAACTAACCCAATAGGTATAATCCAAACTAACCAAATTTAACCAGAACTCACGAAAACTAAATAGAACCCACCCAATCTGACCAAAACTAACCCAATCTAACCAGGACTAACCCCAAATCAAACTGACCCAATCTGACCAAAAACTAACCCAAACTAACCCAATCTGACCAAAACGAACCCAATCTAACCAAAACTCACCGAAACTAACTCAAATTAAGCAAAACTAAACCATTCTGATCAGGACTGACCCAATCTAACCAAAACCCACATAAACTAAACAGAACTAACATAAACTAAACAGACTAACTAACCCCAAATCAAACTGACCCAATCTGACCAAAAACTAACCCAAACTAACCCAATCTGACCAAAACGAACCCAATCTAACCAAAACTCACCGAAACTAACTCAAATTGAGCAAAACTAACCCAATCTGACCAAAACGAACCCAATCTAACCAAAACTCACCGAAACTAACTCAAATTAAGCAAAACTAAACCATTCTGATCAGGACTGACTCAATCTAACCAAAACCCACGTAAACTAAACAGAACTAACATAAACTAAACAGAACTAACCAAAACTAACCCAGTTTGACCAAAATCAACCCAAACTAATCCAATCTAACCAACACTAACCGAATCTAACCAGAACTAACCCAAACTAACCCAATCCAACCAAGACTTACCCAATCTAATCAAATCAAACTCAAACTGACTTAATCTGACCAAAACTATCCCAATATTCATAACCAAAACTCACTGGAACTAACCAAAACTAGACCAATCTAACCAAGACTGACCTGATCTAACAGAAACTCACCCAAACTAACAAAAACTAAACCCAATCTAATCAAAACTAACCCTTCAACCGCTACAGACAAAAATATGGAAAACATTTCTTACAGCATCCACTTGGCAACACAGCGCGTGTTTATCATACTTGGTCTTCAGTTAGTGAGTAATGACTTGAAAATCTTGACATATTGACAGTATTGAAAATATCGACTTCGCGGCGATCAGTTTTGTGAATAAAATTTTCAAAATTTATTAATCCTGCTCAACTATTTGTTTTTATTTCTTTAGTGGTTACGAGACGAACTGTAGTACATGGGAACAACAGAAATTTTCCATTTCAGACCCACAGCTGGAACAAATCGAGATTTTTGAAAAATGTTCGTATGAAACAATGTGCCCCTGAATGTGCCTAAAATAGTGTTTTATCTACAAGAACAGTGATTTATCCAGCATTTTTCCTCTTTAGAATAGTTAAACGAAGAATAATTCACCATATTCGCCTTCAAAAAGTACAAAATACGTGGATGCCTAATGTTTACAAGAACCACCAAGGGAAATAAAATAATGCCAAAGAGTAATGTCCATAAAATTGAAATACTGACCATTTAATTTGTTGCCATTTCTTAACATGGTTTTAGCCATACACTTAAAATAACAAGACACGTAACGCCTATACCTTTAGCATTGAATGTTCTGGTCCCAACCTAGATCGGTGGTCCCAACACAATGATGATAGGCCAGTTCTGTTTTTGTTTACTTACCGGTGAAACGCCCGATTTTCGCCTGTTTTTTTTTCTCTGGCCACACACTACACACTTTTTAGGCACTGTTTATCAATTATACACTAAATTTCGCAATTTAGAACAGACAAAGCAAGACTTTTTCTAAATAATTGAGAAATAAGCAAACTATAAACGCATTGACCTCACTTAAGCGGAAGTTTGTAAACAATGCGTATTGCGTCAGCTGGTCCGTCCTCAAGCAGAAATTTTATTCTTAACCAACTACACGAGTCCCACCGCTCAACGAGTCCTGGGGAATTACGTTTGCGCACTGTGAATTCGAGATTCATTTTTATTCCTAATTTCGAGCTTAAATTGTTTGAACTATGGAAGTTTTGAGCTTTTTGTCTGGTGTCTAGTTCTAGTTATACCTTCTATTTATACAAGACCATGAGGTTGGTGTTTATATAGCCTCTTAAATAATTTATTATTAATTAAGTTTGGTGTTAGTTATTTCAGCTGCTAATCATTGTTGAGTAAATAAAAGATAGCGCAATCTTGTAATCTAGGTTCAGATGTTGCATGTTGCCCCTATACCTTAAGCGGGACGTTTCATACCCTTTGCCAGAACTCACAACTGTAAGAACAGTGCTTTGCTCACCCTGGTGCTTACCTACGCTGATATGATTTTTGAATTCAAAGTTGAAGTTTGAAAAGGAAAATGATAACATTCCATAAAACGGTGTCTCCCTGTGAAACTACAATACATTATAATAATATATAATAGAAAAACCTGGGAAATATTTTCAAGTTTCTGAAATGGCCGCTAGGGGGCGTAACAACCAACATCAAGTAGAAAAATAGGATTTTCATAGAATTTTGGCCGATAAAAATATATCGATGATAATTTCATATTTACTGACTATATTCCTACACTTTTTGTCTTCTTTCAAAATAAAGCGGTGGACCCAAGTCCAAGCCCTTTAAAATCGGTCAAGCGAAACGGGAGAAATCTCCGTTTGTTTAAAAAAATTATTGAACTTCTCACACCGCTTTATTTTGGTAGATAGAAAATAAAACGTTTTAGACAAAAAGTTTGGGTAAATAGTCAGTTATGTCATCGATAAATTTTTATTGGGCAAAATTTTATAAAAATCCAATTTTTCTACTTGGTGTTGGTTGTTACGCCCCCTAACTACTTGACTTGAAAATATTTTCCAGGATTTTCTCTTGGGCGTTTTAGTCATAATTTTTTTTGCCGCAAAAGCCTCTATATACGATGAATAGTTCCCGAGATACAGTACACCGCATTCTCAGCTGCCCAGCCTGTGTACAGGGTGTTTCATCAATATTGAGAAAAAAATCGGAATGTGTTTTTTTCGCATTAAAATAAGAACAAAGATTTACATGAACATGTATCTGGAAATGCGGAAATGCTTCGTAACAGAGCCCTGTAGGTGTTGAAATTTTATTTTCGTTTTGGTTTTTTCTGAATAACATTCGAACCAATGTCGATCTTTTGATGAAAATTTGTGCTTAGGAGTTTCTTATCATGCAAAATAAGAATTTGATCTTGGTATGGCTCTTACATGTAGAGGGCGCTACCTACACATTTTTTTTTTTGATGAACCTGTATTATATTAATTTGTGAGTAAAAAAAAACAGATTTTCTTATCATTTTCACGCAGAAAATTTATAATTGTTAGAAGTCGCTACGTGCAACGATTCTCGAAATATATTTTGGATTTGAAATAATTGACACATGTGGTTTTGAAATTATGGCGAAGGTAACCTGCTAATAGTTATTACAATTAATATTTCGTAGGTTTGCTCCATATTTTCAGTAAAAAAGGTCAAAGTTGACTGGTTTGTAATGTTATCAATAGCTCTTATTTAAATATTATCTAGAAAAAAATGTGAAAAAAAACTGAAAAAAATATTAAATACAATAAAAACTTCAACACCGTGTAGCTCTTGTAACGAAGCCGGACACATGTTTATTGATGAGAGTTTTCTTTTTATTTTCAAGCAGCCAAACTCATATCCTAATTTTTGGCACTGTCAATGAAACACCATGCTTCGCCATAATTTCAAAATCAAATGTATTCATTATTTCAAATTCAAATATCTCGAGAATGATTGCACGTAGCGACTTCTAACAACAATAAATTCTCTGCGTGAAAATGATGAGAAAATCAGTTTTTTCACTAAAAAATAAAATGCAGGGATGTCCAAAGTGTGGTAGCGCCCTCTATTAGTTAGAGGCTTACTTAGATCTGATATGAATTTCCTATGATGAGGAATCCTCAAATATGAACCAATTTTAATCAAAAGATCGACACCAGTTTGAATATTATTCAGGAAAAAGAAAAATTAAAATAAAATTTCAACACCGGAAACACATCTCGATTTTTTTCGCAATATTAATAAAACAGGGTGTTTCATTATTATAATATAATATAACAGAACCAATATAAAGAAGCAACATTTTCAAACTTGACAAAAATGTATTCTCGTTACAAAATTACCAATGCATTGTCGGAAAAAGGAAAGATTATTTATGAAAATTTGCCAGGGGACCCATTTTTGTCAGACAAAAAATAACCAAAATTGACCCAAACTCAAAATCAACCTGGAAAAATACTCCATATCCCGTGAAATCGTTCTTTTATGTTTTAAAGAATAATGAGAAAGGGATTTTTGTCTATGAGAAGGTTAGTCATGTTTCTTATGAGCATCAACGTGGAAAACTTCATAAAATATTGAATATGAAGCTAAAATCAATAACATATAATAATAATAATAAATAATATAACCGTTTTGTAGATAATCAACCGATTAACTTTGAAAAGTGGTTGGAAGAGATTCAAAATATCACCAAAACAAATTATTACATTCTATGCAATATTTTATTATGAATATATTGTGAGAGTTGGCATATACCTCGGCATATACTGTCATGTAAATATAATCGAAAAAACTATCAAGAATTAGAATTATATTGATTACAACAATTTTTTTCAAACACATGACAATGTATGATTCCATCACGCATCATGGCTGGAAAAGATTGATTAGATAAAGAGTACAAATCAGTGAAATGAATAAAGGTTCATTCCAAAGACAATAACATGAATGTCCGACCGTAGGTCGATGAAATGCGAAAACGTAAATGGCGAGGACTCGTTGAGCGGTGGGACTCGTGTGGTTGGTCAAGAATAAAATTTCTGCCGTCCTCAAAGTTGCGACCGGATGTTGCCATATTTCATCATGAAATGTAGAGCTTCATACAAATGTTCACCTTCAACAATGTTTTTAAACGACAGAAAAGTCATTTGTGACCACATATCACTCAAAATATATAGGAAACACCCTACAATAGTTTGAAAAGAAATTCGCCAGAGCCCTACAACGGCTAGTCCTCGTACTTTTGACTTTTTTTCTCAAAAACGTGAAGAAATCTGTTTTTATTGCATACGGTGAAGCCATCTTTTGGATAAAATAGGATTTATACCACGTTCGAAATTATAATTCAAATATTTATCACATGGTATATCAAAAGTTATTCTGAAAAAATGCATAACTATTTTTAAAAACGTTCATTGTATAATGTCCTGAGCAAATACAACCTATGCATATTTTTCAGTTTATAACTTTTGATAAGACATGTGAATCAATATTTAAATCAAATTTCGAATGTTGAATCTATAAAATGCAAACCACCAAATGTATAGGACTTGAATACCTAGTTGTGCTTCAATTTTGTTGTTTAAAATTGAATTTTTAACATGCTCAACCAATTTTTCTAAACAGTGAAAGAACTTTTATTGGAAAGGATGTGTTTTGTTGAAAATATCCACACATCCAGGGGATACATTTCTCATACAACTCACGATAAGCTTACATTATAGTCCAATCCATGCAAGGTTCAAAAACAAATTTCAAGATGATCTAGGTACTGAAAAGTAGAAACTTTCGGCACAAAATTCAAATTACACGTGAAATGACAATGACGTCTAGGGTTAGGGATTGGCTATTTATGGCAACCGTTGTTGAGGAAAACCTCCGTCTCTAGCGCCATCCAACGGGTAGTCCTCTAAACAAATCCGACTTGATTAATTGGTTGCCTAGAACTTTATTTACATTGGCTCCCATTCAAGTTTCCTATATATTTTGAGTGATATGTGTTTGTGACGGAAAACTGAGAATACGGAATTATAGGTGTTTAAGATTGATGATTTGGTAGTTGAATTAAATTATTTTTGCCGGTATTTTTCATAAAGCTCTAGAACATTGAGAGCACATGACAACGGTGCTGAAATGAAGTAAATAGCTTCATGAGGGAGATGTTGGGGTTAGCAATATTTGTTTTGTTACTTGTCTTGTTATTTTAAGTCTATGGTATTAGCAGTTCATTTTATATTCAAGTCCGTGCTTGTATTACAATATAGACGGCTCCGCCTATACACATTTTTTTAATTACAAATAGCATTAACCGGCATCAACCAAAAGTAAACCAAAATGAACATACACTAACCCGAACAAACTCAAACCACCCTGAACAAACCCAAATTAATCAGACAGAAGCAACCCAAAACTACATACCTATTTAGTAGGTGAATATGATTCCATCTTCCATTTCCAAACAACACTTTATAGGAATTACTTTCACCAAATTTTATAACACGGAACGCGAATCGACCACTAAATAAAAGAAGTGGTCGATTTTGATACCAGAAAAGTGGTATTCCTAATATTCCTATCATCCTATCTTTGAAAGTTAGTCAATAATAAAGACATACCTATTCTATATCCTAACCAAAACAGCAGAGAAGAACTGAGTGCGTGGGACCCTTCCGTCCTGTTTTGCTTCAGGACTTCAGGAACAAAAACAAAACTCAATGGAAAGGAAAACCAAAAAACAGGCAATCTAACATCTTTACATCTAACCGTCAAGTGAACGTAAACTGTAATCAAAACAGATTCAAAAGACGCGCAACTGGATGTAGCTCCCACATGATTACAATGTTGCCGTACTTATTCGAAGATTTTCGCGGGATTTTTAAATATCTTGGGCTTTTTATTATTTGATAAATATAGGCAACTTTCAGCTAGATATTCTTTGCAGCAGATATCTAATTCTTCAACAAAGAAGAGGAACGTTTTCACATTATGAGTAAGTCTAAACGTTAAAGGTTGTTCTTTGGTTATGAGAAACTCAGTGGCGGCTCGTGAAGTGTAGGTATGAGTGTGCGCTTAGTGCGCTACCAAAAGGAAACCACGTACACCAATAATGGTTATTTACTTGGGATTCTTGAGTCAATCAGAATGAGATCTAAATGCCCAGTGGTACAAACAAAAAAATGAAGTTGATGGTCCGAACTCATTTTTGGTCCACCCTGTATACTAGAATTATCATCATCATATTACTCAGAATTTCACGTAGAATTCAAAAATGAAATAAAAAATGGGGATTTCCATTTGAAAAAATGAAGTTCATGGTCGTTACTTATTTTTGGTCCACCCTGTATAAATAAAATTACCACAAAAAAAACCGCAGTCCAAAATAAAAATCGACGTGTCCGAGCGTTTTTCCAGAAAACAAACCCCTGAATTTTAAATGAATTTATTCCAACCTACGTGTCCTCACGTCCTCACTGTATAAGTGACTGTACATAAATAATTGTCAGTAAAATAAATTACCTGGTTAAAAGTATTATTTTAGTATTAGTTCTATGACCTAGACGCCGTACTGTACTACCCATGTCTCTTTTCCTGTTCAATTCACCAACCCAGCATACCTTTTTGCTTTGTTTGTTTAATTTTTCTGATATTTTATCGTTTCGTTATAAAAAAGAATTCATTTCAGAAAATGACGTTATCTGTGACAACATGAGAAAATAATTAACTGAGTTTTATGTTATTTACCCAAGCTTGTAGATCCTTGAAATACTAGAATCATGGATATTACAGATATTTCTTTAACATCTACATACACATCTATGCACTATTTCAAGTTTCTCGAGTTAAAAATTGATATTTATTGATTACATTGATATTTTACTTGTTACCATGATAAACCTAGAATGTGCCTTTGTTGGTAATTGTTTTCTATATAATATGTGTGCATTTAAAACTATCAAATATAGCAAAAATGTTTGTACACCTTTTTTTTAGTGTATAATATACCATATTATATATTTCATTAATATTGCGAAAAAAATCAGGATGGATTTTCCCGTTTGAAAATAAGAAGAAAACTTCTTATAAATGTGTGCCCGGAAATTCTGAAAATCAGTTTCTTCAAGTCCTTGAACTACTGTGGGTCTGTATGGATGGTACTTATTCTATTTTAGCACTCTCTGTACTGTTGATTTTGACACACCAATTTCCCGTTCTACAGTTCTTACCGATTTACTAGGGTCTTCGTTGACAGCTTGTAAAATGTTTCTGTTGCGATTTTCATTTTCAATGTTTTATCGGCTTCTAGGTTGTTCGAAGGCCCCAAAGTTGATCAAATTAACAACCATTTTTCAGAATTGGGTTTTATGAGGCTGCCGTCGTTCGGGGTACATTTCCAAATACCTTGCTGAGGTAATGTCGGCATTTCTCTGTGACTGCAAGTACAGCGCTAACATATCCAACTTTTCTTCATTCGAATAGGGAACACCGGGCATTTTTGATAGGTTTCGACAACTTTTTTATCAGATTTATTATTTTAAGAAGCGTACTACTATTTACGTAAACACAACTTTTATACTGAATTATTATTTGCGGGGTGTTATAGACCACAACGCCATCTTTCGGCAAAATTATTGAACGACATATCAGAGCCTCCTAGGATTTTGCTTATAAACCAGTTTTCTGTCAAATAAATCATGGCCTCCTTAGAAAAGATTGAGTCCCAACTACGAAATGTGATATTCCGAAGATACTTGAATCTTTTATGTACGTGTGAGACATCAATAGACTAGAAATTTCACTCTCTTTCCAAAAATCGAAAAATCCAATATGGCCGCCATGAGAAAAATGAAAGTTGATGCGGGTTGCGGGAAAACAAAAGACGATTGAGACATGTCACAATGTCACATTTTCATAGCTGTCCAATTAGCCGTTTCGGATCTACTGGCAAAAAACAAAATACGCCATTTTCGGTTTTTCGCCGATATTTCCAAAACCAATTTATCGATCACAAATCTGGAACCGAATATCGAATGTACTAAGTTTCCTCTAAAACTTTCCCCATTTTTAACCTTTGATGTACTTAGGTATAATAGGAGCCAAGATCCCTGTATAGAGAATCGAATCTGGGACACACACTGTATACCTTACACAGATTTGACTTAGAATTCAATGAGGAATCCAAAAACAGAATAAAATAAAGGGCGTCCCATTTGAAATTTCAAAGCTGGGTGCTGTGGATAGCTTCCGGGACACCCTGTATATATGATACTGCCATATTTAAAAAATTTAGTATAATCCCAACAACTTTGTTAGCCACAAAGTTAAAAAGATGTTTCTTAAAGCTACAAAAATTATCACAGTGTTTCAATTGACTAGGCAGACTGTTGTCTTCAGTTAAACCTCTAAACCATCTATAAGGAAAATTCAACTTCTGTTTCTAGTGTTCTAATCATATATGTTGTCCCAAATACCATGTTTAGGGCGCGCCATACTATTGTCATTCAGCCACTCCTTGATATTCTGTAGATCAAGTTGTATTTTCTTCTGCATATTCACAATATCACGTCCACACATGTGAAGCATCGTGTCATCTGCGAATAGCCTCATGAAAAGAAACTTAATATGCTTGAAAACATCATTCATGTACAATGTGAACAGCAGAGGTCCTAAGACGGTCCCTTGCGGTGCACCAGCGTCGATCTTTTTCGCTTCTGAAGACCAATCTAAAACCAATTAGATCAGTGCTTCTGAATACTTGTTACCGAATTTCACCACGTTCGTTAAAACTCTTTAACGCCGTTCAAATATTGGCTATTTTTCATCAAGAAATTCATGGTTTTCTGAGCTTTTCCAAAACTTTCAATTTATTGATAGACATGTGTCGATTCTTTATCTATAAAATAATTAGGAACAAAATAGTCAAAAAGTGCAACGGTTTCCCCCAGATCTCTAATTTCCTGAAATCATATTTTCGCGCGACCCCAAAGCGGAGCTAGATAAATATAATCGCATTGGAACCAAAATATGCTAGGTCCAGTCCTAGCAGGTCTTTTATTTGAGGTATATTATATAGGTAACTTGAGATTCTTCCATTTTTCCTATTTTTTTGATGACAAGAAGGTTTCGTAAAACAATATTTCTAGAATTCTACCCAATACATTTATACAGGGTGATCGGTATTAAGACGTATTCCTTTGAGGAGGTGATAGTAGACCTTATTTGCTAGCGATTAAATGTAATTTACCTCTAGAAATTAAGAAAAACGAAGTGAGCTTTTTCAAATCTCGCTTTTTAAATTATCAGCTGACATATCGACTAAATGCTATTAGCAGTGAAAATCATAACAAATATTACTGTTAAGAAATAAAAAAAAAAAAATATTGTCGATTGGGCTCAAGAATGGAATAGAAGTAAATTACGTTTAATCGGTTGCACATAGTGTCTACAATGACCACCTCAAAGGAATACGTGTTACTACCAATCACCCTGTATACTGAAGAATCACTATCGGAAGGGTCCCAAGAGCCTCCGTGCCCGGGGGACACGGCTTCTACACCCCTCTTCAGTAACCTCACTGGCATGGGCGATCTTGGGTCATAACTTAGGTCTTAGCAACTGAGTATAGGTCAGTTTTGTTTTGGTGTTCAGCGCCTTTTGACTTCATAAAATGCACAGATGGTGAAATCATAAATTTTAGTCCTTGCGTTTGTCTTCCAAGTTTTCTTCCAGAACAATTTTATGTCGAAGGTTACACCACTATATTTGATGTTATATCTGTTTTATCAAGTTTCAGTTTGACTGGGGTGAGGTGTTTATCGGTAATCCGTTTTTCCAGGCTTCATGTTAATTTTTTAAATGTAAATTCTAATCGCTATTGAATTATCCAAAACTTGTCTCAAATGAGGTGCATTCTTTGGAAGTTGTTGCAGAAATAACAAAAGTAAAGTTTCGTAGTAGGGATAAAACTATTTTATTATAACAGAAAAAGATTTTAGTAAAAGCTAGACCACAAAATTGGAGCGTGGTGAACATTTTGTAAGATCTGTACATCTTTTTTCGGGGGCGATCTAATAAGATCCCAGGTAGTGTGGGGGACTCCCATGTTGACAATGTATACCCACTAAAATTCCCCCTCAAGGTTGTCCTATCCTATCCTGATGTACTTAACCTTTTGTTTTTCTACTTCCACAGATCCGTCGCTTCTAAGCTTTGAAGTGAGTTTGAAGCTGTGCCAGTGGAAGTGATAATACTTGCTCTGGTCGGACTTGCACTCTCCGGAAGTTTCTCTTGTGGCATTGTTCGCTTCACATATAATATTATGTCAAGATGTGTTTCCTCTTTTTTCTTCTTCCCTACGCATCTTCTGCCATTTCCATTACGCAGTGTTTTTTGGAGGGAGCATGTAATGAGACCAATTGCTTATCTTAGTTGAGTGCTGGTGTAAGTCTTCCCTGTTATATTAACATATTTGAGTTGTGCCCCGGCTAGAGCCATTACATCTTTCAGATAATAATAGATCTGATCTCTCAGGCATTCTTAATCTGATTTCAAAAGACTCTATATACTGCCTGGTCTAATGACTATGTACGATGAGTGATGATTGAGAGTGACTTTCTCGAAGGATTGCTCTTTCTCATGTTCACATTGTTCACAACACTAATTTGTGCCTCAATTATAACCTCTGCTTGAAAGTCAGTGATCTCCTTGCCCAGGTTTAGAACTTCTTGCCTTAACGGTCCAGAGAAATCTCCCTCAAACTCACAGATACGCCAAAGTTTGATTGTCTGTGCTGTGTGCTGTTTAATCTGGTTATTCTTCAACTTTTATTCTTTTCGGGGTAAAGTATTTGTTGGAATTTCACTTCTTATGGCTTTGTCGTTCCTGACAGACATACATTCAGTATTTTCTAATTCCTCAAATATGTTGTGTCTTCTTTTGTAAATGATGTTACTAATCCCTGGGCACCCGCTAAAGCATCTGCTTTTGTCTTGATGTGTAGAGGGGGTGGACCCAGTATATTTTCCATGGCTGCAGTCGGTATGGTTGTCATTACACCAGTTATTCCAAGGCAAGTCAGTCTTTGTATTCTTCCAAGTGTCTGTTTTAGAGCCCTTGTTGTTGTGACACCCGTCCACCTTGAGTGGTGATAGTCCCCAAAACCTACCAAACGTTCTTTTTCAGGCCATGAAGGTTTACATGTTCTCGTGCTTCCGATATGTGAGGTTCTTATCTAGTGGAACCTTCCTCCCTAACTCTAGTTTTCTACGAGTAAAAGCAACTAAAGTAGTTTGCAGCATTTAACCCGAGTTCGATAAAACTTAGCGCCCTTTGCATTTTGGTGAATACATGGACAGCGTCACAGCCTCGGTTATGGAGTACGTACGATATCATTCGCATCTCCAGATAGTACCTACAAATGTTTATAAATAAGTATGGCTATAAGCCATCAGATACGAAGCTTTACAAACTTAAATACATCTATTTGATCAAGATGTACAAAGATCTTATTGTCTGTTGAATCAATAAGTGTTTGATGATGGTTTTTGTGAGGAGCCCGTATGGCATGCCCCACATGCATTTTATTCACAATTAAATAGAATTCTATGAAAAAATCAATCAATAACCAGTCCGCTTGAAGAGGGTAGCATGAAATCAATAAAAATATCATTTATTAATTGTCGAAGCTATCACATGGTCATTTCTCATGACGTAATGTATGTTTGTATGGAATGTTCGACTTTGTAGATTCAGCTGGTTAGAATTAGATAAATGCGAATGATATATCAAGCACGTATTTTTCCCGACTTCAGAATGGATACAAAATCACCAGGTGAGTAATCTGAAAACCTTTTGTTTGCTCTTCTCTTAATTCAATATCACAAATATGTATTAGAAACTAGATAAAAAAAATCATTTATGACAAAGAAACCAGAATAGGTACCTAATATCTCCAAGAACCTTAATCCATCATCCAGTATCTTAACTCCGACAGGTAGTTATTTGGAATTTGCATGGATGTCTTATTTGAGTTCGGCATTACAATAGCGTTATGTCTTTGCGTTTGCCGGCGTTTTAGTGCACTTAAGAGGCTCAACATCTCATAGTGTGTCTGCTTGTTAGTTCGTTTTGTGTGTGCATTTGTAATGTGACAGAGGTCATAAATGAACCACGTATCACCATTTCCTTAGTGATGGCAAGTAGATCGAATTGCATTCAATTATTCAAACCTGTCTAATCTATTGAAACAATGCTCAACTGCTATGGATCTCGCTTTCAAGTCAGTGTTGGTTTGAATTATAGGTACCTACCAGGGTACCGCTCTTATTGATAATTCATGGTCTTTCAATTAAAAAAAAACCTGTAAGTATTTATCAAAACGGATTTGAAAGTATCACATAAACTTCAGTGATCCTCACTTGAACCTTATAGATTCAGTTCAATTTCAAACATTGGTGAGACTACATCTGAAATTGTATAGATTCTCTCGGTTATTGATTAAAAAACCAACTTGGGTGATTAAAATAAACTAGCAACAGTCATCAAAAAATTGTGATTTTCTGTGGGTTTCAGCTGATGATACTGAAACGAGTCGTTACACAACGCAATTTTGTTATGATTTGTCTTTTCTTATGAGAGATACCAAAATATCCAGTGAAAAAATTGTGTTCAATTCTATAAATCAAGAATAGCGAGCTTCTATCCCAAGAATACGCATGTACGCAACTCTTTTCTGACGCTAATAAGTATAACTGAGTGATTAATCGAAATAAACAGGTTATTGCAAAGCAGAATTAAAATTAATTAAAATGTCTGTCGAAATACAAATGTAGGTTTTTTAAATAAAATGAGAAATGGGCCGCACCAATGAATAAACGCTACATCCACGGGGTCCTTGTTTTTGGTTTATATAATTTTTCGTTAGATGTTTGCCATCTACCGAAAGTGATACATCGATTCAACACTTTGACATCTTCGTCAAAAGCGGCTCCGGCTAGCCGCATTCCCAGCCCCGCTCTGGTTCCAATATTATACCAGGTGTCGACGATCAGAGAATCCAGCTGAGTTTCGTACAACGCTTGGAAATCGAACACCTTTTTCGAACTTGTCTCCCTCGTAAAACTTGCTCTCGGCCGGTTTTTGTTTTTGATCCTAGGAATTTCGGCAAATCACTTCAGGGACACGATTTTCAAAGGTTCCGACATCAAGTGAGCCAACAGTTTTGGATTTGCACAATAATACAAGAAATATATAAGCCCGTTTTTAGTATTTGTTGGAATATCCTGTACAAGTTAGGATATCTTGTCATTCAAGGGGTTCTCAAAAATGTCTTTGATGGATCCTTAGATTTATTGGAACCTTGTCTTCTTTTTGACACGACACATTTCCACAAAAATTGAATGGCGGCGCGCGGCGGCAGTAGAATGCTCGGCATCGACCAACACTTGCTCGGCGCAGACATGTTCGTTCGTATGGTAGAGAAGAATGGGTCAGGCAGGAGCGTCATAATAAACAAAGACCGCAAATATTGGTACTTGCGAATTGAAGCAGGTACGCAATATTGGACCATTCTCCTTTGAATTAATCTCTAGTGAGAGTCACACCTGGGCTAACAGAGTAACCATATACCCTAGGATAACCTTGAAATGATATATATGACATTGTTTGTCCATTTGGTATTGGGACTAAATTGACCTAGGGTTAGAGTTGACGTTTATCAAAAGCGGGTCAATAGGGAACTTGCATCAATTTTCTTTATTGCTGAAGTCCATGAAAAATAAGGAGACTCGTATTTTTTCTTTTTCTTGTGAGTCGAAAATTGACGGAGATATAACGCTTTGAAGTGTGCTAAAAAAGCAATGTTATGACGTCATAACATTGGAACACCATGCTCACTGCTCAGTATATCTATATATACAGAACTCCAAACTTGAATAACTATTGGGAAAATCATATTTGAACGAAATAAAAAAAAACGTATCGATTTTTCTGCGATTTTCTTCAGTTTGCAATAAAAAAAAAACGATTTAATTTTTCATGCAAGTTCCCCATTGCTAATTTTGGCATCTCCGTGCTTGACGCTGTATGAGATATAGACATATTCACGTGCTGTTATTTAGTGTGATTTCGTCAGGATGTCACATCAGCGAAATACAATAAAAAACATTTGATGGAATATATATATATATAAACCTTTATTCAAAGAAGAAAAGGCCCTTTGAGTTTGGGAGGCTTTCATTATAAGTATTTTGTTTTTTGATTTTGCTACAGATCAGTTATAGGTTCTTTAAAAGAAGTCATTTCACTAATTCGTAAATAGTTTTCCAAACTACGACGCATTAGCAGAGAACTCTTTAAAAAGTGCCATATATGACTCAATTTGAGTATTTCATTTTTGAAGCCATCATTTAATTTGACAAAACACTTATTCTGTGTTTTTTCCTTGTCTGTTGTTCTAATCACTTGATAGAGCGTACAAAATAAAGTTGATAACCATCAAGCTGTAGGTTCGTGTATAGCTTATCCGTGACAAGTAAAACATCCTCTCTACGTGGAAAAACTTTGGAAGGTTTTTCTTCGGCACGGAAAATATTTCGATGTCATGATTTCAGGTTATATGATGACCAGCAAAGCTGATACTTCCAGCAAATCATCTTTGCTTCCAGTAATGCTTAACTAGAGGCGGATTGTGGCGTTAACGTTACGAATTTCCTAACCTCTAACTTTCCTTCGCAGTAGAGACAATTCTCTTGGGAGGTTCCGAATTAAGAAGTTACGTTATACCATAAATTTAATGTTACTTTTAGTAACCAGAACTTTTTGGCATTTGATCCCGAGCTGCTATCGATATATAACCAATCAACTACCAAACTGGTAACGACAAATCGTAACCTTCCGCCTTAGGTGAAGTCATGCCTCAATATAACATTGTCCGACAAAAATATCAGGTATAAAATATACTTCCACTTTGTCCGACGTCCGACACCCTAAACTTCATTTTCAGAGTGTCGGACAAAGTGGAACCATGTGCTGAGAGACACAGTTTTTCCTAATTTTATTTGCCAGAACTGGAAATCTCTAAAAGGTAGGGTGAAAAACATTTCGAGAAATGTATAATACGCAATTTTTGGCCAAAATGAAATACAGGGTGTCCGGAAATTACGCGTCAGGATTTTGGTGGGCGATTCTACATGAAAAATTAATGCAACAAACTTCTATACAATTTTTTCAAAAACTTTAAAAATTTTTTCAAAGTACGAATTTTTAATTATTTAAGGTACGGTTAATGTTTAAAGTCGTTTTTCTCGGAAACCGTTAATTCTACGATGATGCAACACGAGCACCTTTTTAAAAAATATTTTGATGCTCTTTACTAATTTGACATCCAAATTTATAAAAAGATTAAAACAAAAAAGTTCTAAGTAATTTTCCTAAGGTGAAGGACAGCTTCAGCCTTTTGTCATTGACGACTAGCGTCAAATTAATAGGGTGAATACAAAGAAACACTAGTGACATGCATGCAAAATTTGGCGAAAATCATTACACTAGAAAAAAAGTTATTAAAAAACATAAGAAAAAAAAAATATTTTTTAACACCCTGTATCTTCCTTAATTTTGAGTTTTTGAAAAAATTGTATAGAAGTTTGTTGCATTAATTTTTCATGTAGAATCGCCCACCAAAATCCTGACGCGTAATTTCCGGACACCCTGTATTTATACCACCGTGCTCAGTTTTTTTTCTGTGTCTTTCTATTCATGTTTCGTCGGAATCTGAGAATATTTTGGCGTATAAGACATACGCAAATAATAAGATTCATGAGAAAAAAAGACGTCTAACAGGACGTGTTTTCGATAAAAATTAAAAGATGACCTCATTAAACACTCGATAACTCCAACAGATGGCGAATATATCATTTTCGCCTCCAAAAAACTTCCTTACTGGGATACCTATAAAACAAAATTGATTTAAGCATTTTACTTCTGAAATCGCTTTATTAAACAATTTAACGGCCAGTACCTGAACAAAAAATGTCGCATAATACATTTTGAATACAAGCAGATGAAGTTCATAAAGTACCATAGATCTTGTTCCTCGTACCTATCAAGAAAACGGTCCCAAGGATTTTTGTTATCTTTTCGCGTTTGTTGCATTATGTCCATTGATAATTTTTAAATATTGTCACCCGCTGTGTTTACGACCTTGTACATTGAACGAAAAGTACACACAGAAAACGTTTTTTCGAATTTAGATGAGAGTTAATTTAAAATATGAAGTTAACAGAGCGAACCAAAAACTTTTCAGTTTTCAGTGACAAGTGGGTATTCTTTTGTTTTGATGTGACCTAAAACATAAATATTAGGTATTGTTGTGGAAGAATGATTTTTCATTGGGATAAAAGTTAATATATTATGTAGATATAAACTTTTATCCCAATGAAAAATCATTCTTCCACAACAATACCTAATATTTATGTTTTAGGTTACGTCAAAACTAAAAAATACTCACTGAAAAATGAAAAGTTTTTGGTTCGCTCTGTTAACTTCATATTTTAAATTAACTCTCATTTCCATTCCTCTCCTCTACTTCTTGATAAACAGACTATTATTTCAATCACCATTATTTCATTCATGTGAGTACAGCTACATTGCAGAAAACCTTCAGGTCAGCTATTATATTATTCAGAGAATGTCACTTGAATCAAAATCTTTCAATTGGATAATTTATGATAGGCTCGATTTTAATGCAAACTGAATCTCTGAAAAAATTATTCTAATTGGCGAATTAGTCATTTTATGTGTATCAACATTTTCAAGATGGTATACAGAGTACATATTTTGCCAACATTGATTTAAACTTCAAACTCATTTTGTATAATACGCCACTATCTTCCAAACTACCTCCAATTTGCTTTTTCTAATCATGACAATCCCTAAAGGTAACTCCACAAAACTTGGGGTTTCATGAAAATCTGGTGATTATTGCATATACGGTTTTCTGCTATTTTTCGATTGCAAATTCATTGGCGGAGAGAAGATTTTTGTTTAAAGGTTAGGTCAGGTTAGTTTGGGTTAGTTCTGGTTAGATTTAGTTAGTTTGAGTTATTTTTTTTTGGCATAAATGGATGCCGCATTAGCGGCATCCTATATAAGAAAATTTGAAAATCCTCGAAAAATAGCGAAAAACCGTATGAGCAATTGTTACCGAAAATCTAACCATCGCACAGTTTTCAAAATTTTTTTTTCCAAAATTTTCATCTGTAAAACGCTCTCCTGTGAACCAATCATACTGGCGCATTAGCCATTTCTGCTTTCAAGCGTCGATTCGAATTCGCACACATCACTTTAAACAACCCTCGTAAAATGCCAAACTTTGTCATAGTAACACATCACATTTGTCAAAAAGACAAGTCCGGTAAACTACAGTGACTCGATAAACTACAGTGACGCCATTGAGGCCATGTTAGGCGAACGCTGGGGCGCGTTCAGGAACGTCGCAATTTTTGAAAAATAGGATAAGAAAATAATATAATAAATAAGTACGTACCTTATGAACAAATAGTCAAATCACAAAGAAACCTTGGTAGAAAATATTTTTCACAAACCGCAACTTAATAGCATTTTCAAACTCTCAATGGTTGTCAATGGCAACACAACAATAAACATTGGTCGCGTTCATAAGACGAAACAATGCCCGCTACGGTCCGGGAGCACTCTTTGGCATCTGACAGTTGAATGTTGAGTCTTATATGAGACTTCCGCTTGATTCATAAGAAGGAGCGGAAACAGTTCCACAACTGTTTCGTCTTATGAATGCGAGCAATGTTCTGCCAGATTATGGCGGATGACCAATAGAAACGACGACATGCATTGGCGTCACTGTAGTTTATCGAGTCACTGTACGGTAAACAACATAGCTGGTTTTTGGTTTCGGGATTGATTATTTCAGCTTAGTTCAAATAATCCTAATAAAGAGTGTTCAATAAAAAATACGATCAAGTCACCTATGAATTGCAAGTGTTCCAAAAAACGTATGTCTTGGTTAACATCGCAATTATGACATGACATCCACTTTCTAACCGTCACTGATGCCATGATGACAAACCATACAAACTAGCCATCCATGACCTACGTTCATGACAAAAAAAAAATCCAGAGGTGACTTGATCGTATTTTTTATTGAACTCTCGTTACAACAAGATGCATATGGTTTCTCAAATATATTAACCAGTTATGCGAAGGGCTAAGGACAATTGAGTTATTGACTAGTATGTAAGATATTTATGTAGAAAAGAAAGTTAGAAGAAATACATTAATTGAATCACTTTTCATATCAGATTTTTAAAAATATATCACCTTGAACCCTGCCTTAAACATCAAATCCCAGTGCAGATACTACACACCGCAGTGGCTTGATAGTTTTTGTCATTCATGGTTTAAAACCAAAAATCATCGGAGTTAACAAACTACCACGTGATTAGAGACAGTGAAACGACCTAGCAGATCACATGTGTTGGTTTATTTCAACGGTCCAGTATATTGGCATATTACGAGGGTCGTCTAAAAATAACTGTTTTAAATAAAGTGTGCGAATTCAAAGCACCACTGCACCTTTGTACAGTGGAAAGCATATGAATTCGCACACACAGTTATTTTTTGACAACCCTCGTAATATGCATAGGTGAAATAAACCAACACACATGTGATCTGCTGGATCGTTTCACTGTCTCTGATCACGTGTCGATTGTTAACTTTAATGATTTTTGGTTATAAACCATGAATAATCAAAACTATCAAGGCACTGCGGGTGGTAAGAGCTATTGAATTGACCATTCCAGTATGACGTCACTACTGTCACTTGCTGGGTGGCACACACAATTATAGGTTGAAGCTTGTTATGTCAGTTATATGTGTACATAAATAAAATTGGTGTTTTTGATAACATATTTTCTAATAAATACTAACCAATTTCATCCAGTAACTAGAATGATCCATGATTCTTACCTCAGACAAAACAACAACTGCTTTTTCGCTGATTTGTTTAGCAGCAATTTTCTGAATACAGGATTCGTATTAATCGTATTGCTTGAAGGCTTGCAAACTCTCATAAGCCTTCACCTGCTTCCCAGTGTAAAAACTGTGAGTTAATATCGATAATTTACTAAATCCATCATGGTGATATTCATTAATCGAAAGAGCATAGGGATCAATATTGTGTATAACGCCGATTTTGTGGTCGTATTGTATCTTCACATCACCACTTAACGTTGAATAATAATTGCTGTGAGCCATTTTAGAAAAGAACTGATTGAAAAAGCATTATTAACAGATTTGTTTGTCACCCAGCAAAAATGACATCGTTGTCAAGGTAACGTGTTCTGGAATGGTCCATTCTGTCATTTGAATAGAAGGTACCGTCAGTCCGTCAACTGTCAACTTTTTTCGACACATTTTGACATTTTTTCACAAGAATGATTTTAATCTGCTTGGATAGCTCTTGAAAACTTAAGATGGGAAAGTGCAGACCATTCTTCTCTAACTTGGATTGTTTGAGTTTTATAGGGGTTGTAATAAACTGAACAGTATTCAATTCATTATGTACAGTATAATATCACAAGCAGTCAGTATAATATTGTAAAAGACGGCTGGGCGCCATCTTGGAATGTTTTTTTAAATAGGAATGTGGGTCATGTGACACCTCATTTGGAAGGTCCTGAGTACTTTATAACCCTAGAATATTGAGTCGATAATCGATATCTCCAAGTACTACAAAATGGCGGTACATTCAATTACTACATTGATACATACACTTTAAAAAAAAATTGACAAATTCAATTCAAAAGATGCTTTTTTGACATTTTTGTCATCTATTCCTAACCCAAACTTTATGTCAAGAATATTTCCGGCATCTTTTGAATTGAATTTGACGAATTTTTTTAAAAAGTGTATGTATCAATGTAGTAATTGAATGTTCCGCCATTTTGTAGTACTTAGAGATATCGACTCAATATTATAAAGTACTCAGCAGGACCTTCAAAATGAGGTGTCACATGACCCCTATTCCTGATTAAAAAAACATTCCAAAATGCCGCCCAGCCACCATCTTGAATTTTTCATATGTCAATTTTATGTCAAAACATAGTCAGCATGCTTGTTTTTCAGCACCTAGAATTTGAAGTCTCTAAGTTAAGCCGTTCAAAAAATAAAAGGGGGGGGACATCAAAGAAAAGCACTGTATAATAATAATTGTAATGTTAACCTGGTGCTAACCAACGAGCCGCTGCATATTTTTCATCAATTTCTATTACCAACACAAACTAACCCTAACTAACCCAAACTGAATCCGCCTCTCAAAAGAACCTATCTGACTCCTTCATCATGACATAAAGGCAGAGTGTTTTCTCTTTACTAAGTTGTGTTTCGTTCCGTTGTAAATTTTTTTGTATTTATACGAAATAAAATATATTATGACCAACCATTCATTATTTTACTGTCGCTTTATTGATTTTATGGACTGTCCATTATTTTTACCAGGCATTTACTAATTTATCTGATCGTTTTTTTTATGATACTGACTCTTGATTATTTATATCTACCATTTATTATTTTTACTAACCACTTCTTTATGTTACTGACCCTTCATTATTTTTACTGACCATTTCTTTATATTACTAACCGTTAAATATTTCAACCGACCATTTATTATTATAGGTACTGACCATTTATTATTTTTACTGACCACTTCTTTATGTTACTGACCGTTCATTATTTCAACCGACCATTTATCATCATACTGACTATAAGGGAAATAAAATAATGGCAAAGAGTACTATCCATAAAATTGAAATAATGACCATTTAATTTGTTGCCGTTTTATAGCATGTCAAAGGTGCAAAAATGAGATTTTTAAAACGCGATAACTCGAAAACGACTAGATTTAGGAACACTATCTATATCACAATTTTTGCTCAAAATTGAAGGAAGAATTAAAATATCCATCAATATACAGGGGGCTCCATCTGAAAAAATGCAACTTTGATCTGCCACAACTTCATGCCCAACCCTGTATATTCCAATCTATGACAGGTATGAAGATTTTTGAAAACCCCACAACTTTTATGTGAGACAGTTTTTTCTAACTCGTGTATCTTTTGAAATAATCGACCGTTCGCTGGTAATTTCTCCTAACCCTGTATATTTTGGTGGCCGAGTATACCATTCTTTCAGAAACAATATAAAGAATATTTTTTGAAAAAATCAGAACTGTATGTATGTAATTCCATAACCTCCAGATGTTTAACAGATTCAGGTTTCGGTAGCCATAAAACCATGCGTGATTTTTGGTGGCCAAATATTGCCGTCAAAAGTGATTCATCATATTATTGTTTTGAAAGAATGGTGTACTTGGCCACCAAAATATATATCACCTCGTGATAACGTCACGTGTTGAAGATTAAGAGGTTGCGTGTGCGAAGACATGGCCACCCCCAATGTTACTATTTTCAGGGGTTATAGTACACTTGACATAAGGAAGCAGTTCACAAAGTTTCACGACTATATTATGTATCACTTCGAAAATACCACGCTGTACTACTGGGGACGTGCTGGGGACTAAATGCTTTCCACTGTACGTCCGTGTATAAAATCATACATCTTTTATTTGTCAGAAATGGGGAAGGTGAATTCTGAATTCCAACAAAAATATGTCGAATTAAGATTTTATCCATGACTTTTGGGACGTATCTTCTGTAAGTATGTATATTATTTCGTGATATAAAACAAAATCTGGTAAGTCTTACCATTTATAAACCAAGAAACGTTGGACCGATTTTTATGATGCTTGATCCGTCGTTGGATTTTTTTGTGCCAGAAAAGCACAATAACTATTGAAACATATTGGAAAAACTCACGAAAAAAAAGTTATGAAAAAAATCATTTTCTGACCACATGTCAAATGACAAACGACATTGTCTTTGCGCGCGCATCGAGAATCAATAATTATTGTGTTTTTGTAGTAGTATCTTAGAATTTGTATTTGATTTTCCAGGTGGATTTGTTCGTAATTCTGTGGAATATCATTTTCACTTGGTACTTTTCAAACGGCAATTCAACTTCGAAGATATACGAAGATATTCACTCTATGATGACAGTCGAATCGGGTTATAAGTCGAAACCGCAGGACTGATCAAAGAAAAGTGATTAATAGTTATTTATGGTACTAGTGCATTATGTTGAAATTGTCACGCCAGAAAGATTTATACATTCTTAAGTGACTTGGGAAACATAATACACGAGTGGCATACAATGTTTTATCCAACAAATGGAGGAAATCGTTTTCTTATGAGATAATTACAAAATATAGATTTCAGTGTCAAAATGACTAGACAGTGACATGTTTACATTTTGGTCAAAATGTGACTAGTGAGTTATGGATAATAACACACCAGTGTGTTATTTGTAACACACTACCCAAGTAACACATCCAAGATACTTTAGATTTATTCAGGATTTAAAAAGGTTTTAATATGTTTAATAAAATAACATGTGTTTTAAAGTTATTTTACGATAAACCAATTATTCTTAAAGTCCACTCATTCCTAAATCATGCATTTAATGCACTCCTCAAATCAAAACAAAAAACTATTCACTCCTAATGTACAATTGATCTTGAACTGATTTCAAAATACGCCAGTCACTGGTTATTATAAAACCAATTTGCCTTCAAAAAGTATTAAATTGCAAAATGGTTTTGAAACGATCCAGGCTTAAGCAAATAGTTTTAATATGGATATTTGAAGTACTCTTGATGTATCCATCAAAATTCATCAGAAAGACTATTTCATCTTGAGGCTAAATGTACAATAAAATTCTATATCAAGTCACCAAACATAATTGTTGCATTTTCAAGAGTACATTGGGAATATTTTGAGACCCAATTGATTTAATTTGGTCAATTTAGTTGTGTGAAATGCTCCTGGTATTTCTGAAAATTGTTGTGTTATTCTGTCTACAACTCTTTGTTTGGAAAGATCGCCATATTTGTCACAAGCTATCTGCTGTACCCTGTACCATCAGTGTAGTGCGCGTATAGATTTTCATTTTAAACTATTAATTATTTTGATTATCATATTATTATCTTTCCGCAAACTTCGTTAAAACTTGTTTGAACCTATTATGGCAAAAAAGTTTTAAAATAAAGAGTAGATAGATGACTTGAAGAGAATTTGTTCTGAAAGTGGTAAATAAAAAGATATTTCAAGTCTAGTTGGGCTTTAAGGATTCTTTAAAATCGCAAACGGTTTTAACTTAAAACGCGCCATGTTTTTTTGTTTTCTAGAAGATTATGAGCACCGCCATGTTGGACACTTTGTAACAGATAGAGAGAAAAAACATTTTATTGAAGTATATACTTTTGATAGAAGTGGAATACAGTGTGCACAAGCATGGATTTTTAAAAGGAAACGCATTTAAGATGTTGAGATGTAAAATAAAAATTTATGAAATTTCTTGAAATATCTTAGAATATCTAAGAAATCAGCGAATTGATGGCGCTCGAGTTATGTAGGAGTACGGTACTATATTTTGTGGAAAAAGTGCCATCCGTTGGTAAATTATATGCCGGAGAACATCGCATTCAGTAACATCAGTTTTTTCTATGATAATAGTCTCAATATTATATGTATACCGCCATTACTTAGGTGTATGGAATTCGACAACCAACCACGCACACCAAGTTGTCCGATTGATAAATAAAAATATAACCCCTTCAAGAGATTTTACACTAATTCGAAGATCATTTAGTCTGCTGCAAGTATGTTTTAAATGTAACATGGCCCGGTGGCCCGGTCAGGGATTTAATAAATAAATTTAAAGATATCTTGGAGAACTCTTCAGGACGAAAAAATTAAAACTATACGGTTTTAAAATATTTTTAAAATTTAGACTTGGAGATCCTTTCAGGATGGGCCCTTTTTGGCTAGAAGCTGCTTTATGAGAGTCCTGAGAAGATCTTCAAGCTCATTCTTTAAAACCTTATGTTTTATAACATTGTTATAAAACGTTCTTGGAGATCATAACAAAGAAACTTGTGTTACTTGGGTAGTGTGTTATTTGACGCTTAACTTGTCCAAAATGAGATCAATAATGACACCTACAGTGTTGGATAATAGTTATTCATGGTACTAGTGCGTTGTGTTGAAAATAAGTCGCGCGAGAAAGATTTGATGAATTCTCAAGTGACTTGTGAAACATAACGCACGAGTGCCATACAATGTTTTATCCAACAAATGGAGAAAATCGTTTTTTAATGAGATAATTATTTAATATAAGTTTTAGTGTCTAGACAGTGACATGTTTACATTTTGTTCAAAATAGGTTAATGTTTGTTTGGTTGTCACGGGATCACGGGAACGTCATAGGTTGTTTGTTTATTTGCCACGGGAACGTCAGTTATAATCCATAACTCACTAGGAACTAGTGAGTTATGAATTATAACACACTAGTCTGTTATTTGACACTTTACTTGTCCAAAATGCCATCAATAATGAAATTTCATAATTTGAATGTGAGCGGTTTCAAAAATATTGAGGCTTTAGGGTGCAGATGATGCATCGATATAAGAAAATGCGATTTGCTCGAAAACTACTGGCCCTATCGATACGAATTAAAAGTATGTTTTCTAAATAAAAAACCTTGATGTATCATATCATAAAATTAGAATGTGAAAAAAGTGTACCAAAAAAAGTGGGGCTGTCTTTACCCTTAACTCCACCAGTATATGGTACGCCCCTGATTAAAATTTTTAAATTTTGATTCAGCATTGGAAGTTCATGCGATGTATCAAATTTCATAATTGGTTTGTTAAGGGTTTCGGAAATGTTGAGGAAAAACCAGCTTCGGTGTGCTCAATTTAAAAGGGCGTAGCTCCTTTAGGAAGCATTTTGCAAATGATTATAGGAACTTTTTTTATGAAAATACCTGAGGAATCACCCCTTGAATTTTCACCAATGTTTAGGAAACACCCTGTCGTGTAACCTTCCCAGTTCACTCCTCGCATTCTCGTCCAAATATCAGAACTTGGTGTCGTTCACTTCAAAAATTCATTCAACACAACATTTTATTGATTATGAGACGGTATGGAATTCGCCGGGTCAGCAAGTCGTTGATAAATTAATATTCTGGAAAATTTCAAGTCTGCTTATAAAAATATGACATTTGAAAGCATGGTTGCTCTCATTCCAACCTTCCACTGCAGCATTTTCTATATTTATTTTTCAAGAAATAACAGATCATTTTTCCGTTCAAAATTGCTGTGAAACAAAGCCATCTTATACTTCCACATCCAGTTCCTGTTGAATTAATTAAATTGATGCAACTAAGCCAAAAGTTGGATATACTTAATTGAAGATCAGAATAAACCGATATAGTTATAAATAACAATCCTCATAATAATTTCGGAGTCGACGGGAAAATACAAGAGCAAGCAGTTAATATAAAAATCGTCAATGAATGAATACAACATTTTTCACATTGCAGATACGAATCATGTCGAATTGCAAATTTATTTTTTGGCTCAATAATAGGAATATGAATGTTGAATCATTAAATTGCTGAGTTCATCCAACCAGAAAATTCTTTCATCGAAATTTCGTTTCTTTGTGATTATTTTTCTCGTATAAGTGAAATACCAAGTTTTTCCATTTATTTTACGTTCAACAGCTGCCTTATAATATAATCAATACTGGCCGGCCATGTTCACGAGTTTACCTAGGAATCTCAGGAGTCTTTTGTTATTTCGATGATATTTATTTATTAATCAATAGCACATATAACATCACGCAATCCGTCAAGTCGATAACACGTACCGGGTGACACCGTATAAACTGACACCCTCCCTAACTTTTTTATTTTTTATCGTATACAGCAAAATAAAAAATACTGACTTCAAAATGAATTTTTTTGCAGTTCAAATATCACTTGTTATTTTCTGTTACTTCAAAGCTATACGGGGGAGCGACAAAAAGTTTTTTTTTTTTTTTTAAATGGAAAGCCCCAATTATCTCTACCCAGAATGATAGATCTTCTTTTTCTGATTTCAAAAATACCATATTTGTTGATATTTCGCTCAGCCGTTTTCGAGATATTTTGTTCCAAATTTCCACCAAATAGGCCGTTAGGTTCTATGTTGTTAATTTTGTTTCGCTGCCACAATAATCGCTTTATGGTGTGATAAGAATGTATTTAAATCATATATAATTATTTGAGACACTAGGTATATTTCATCCTTTATTCGTATATGTAAGCATTTCGATGTATTATAGTTATTGCATTTACATTATCGATTGATTGTCAGCATATTATAATAATAATGCAATGATATTTTGATATACAATAAATCAGATCTAACGAGACTCTTGAATCAGAAAGGTGTGTTTCAATTACCTAAGCATTCGTGCCCTTTTACATGCAAAGTCTAAATCAACCCTTATCATATGTCGATATCCTGCCATCCGAACAAAGTCTTTTTTAGCAAGTGCTAAAGAATGCAACTAAGAAGTCGAGCAAGTTGTGATATCACAAGCAGGCAATATGGGTGGCAAAACTAAAAACACAAGTCAGCAGAATTGGAAAGGAAGTACCAGAAAAACTTCGAATTTTAATTGAATGGGCTGTCAATTTATACCGTCTACAATGGAAATGGAGATGATGCAGTAAATATATGGGAACAGTATACAGAATGGTACACATGGACAATATGGAATGGAATCGATGACAATATAAATGGAATGGTTGAATCAAATCAAGTATACAGGGTGATTGGTGAGTTGGTATTTTCCTTTTAACACTGTATAGAATGCAAAAAAATAAGAACATTTTCAAATAAAATTATGTCCAAAAATGCTTTGTAAAAAATTAAATACAAATCCGGTTCGAACGCCACTGGTAGAAATTTTTTAAAAACTTCTACATCAAAAAATGTAATTTAATGGTCAAAAGAAGTATACCAAATTTTGTGGAAATATCTGGAGTGGTAGGAAAGTTATGATAAAAAAGGCATTTTCTTCTTACAACTTTAACACGCTGTATCTTGGTAACAAAGCATTTTCGGACATAATTTTATTTGAAAAATTTTCTTATTTTTTTGCAATCTATACAGTGTTAGAAGGAAAATACCAACTTACAAATCAGCCTGTATATGATGGCCAGAGTTATATTGGGAAATTTGTCCAAGGATAGCCAGGAGACACGAATTCAACAGGTATCGCAAAGAAAATTAATAAAATTGAATAATCTCAAATTAGAGTAAGAGCAATGTAAGGAAAAATTTAGGAAAAGTGGTAAAATAGAATCAAAATATATAGATGGTGCTAGGGAGTATATTCTGGATAGCAAAAGGATCTTTGACCAAATTGAATCAGTTTTGAAAAAAAGGCTGGAATTTGTTGCCTCATCATCGGAAACTAAAAATCTAGATTCAGAATCCAAAACACAAAACAAAATCACCAATAAATTTGATTTCAAAACCGCTAGCAGCTTGATTCCACTTATAGATGGCTCGGAATCAATAACAACGAAATAATTGACGGTGTTAGTTTATATGATACAATGCTTGATGCCGACAGAAAACAAACCATACAAATAATCGAAATTTTTCGCAACAACCAAGAAATAATGCTAATTACATTTACAATCGAGTGAATTCGCAGGGGTTTTCCAACTCAAATAGGCAAAATTTGACAAATGTCAGGGGAAGTCGTCGGGATTATCAAAATTCCCAAAATAATAGGACATATTTCTCGAGCGAAAATACCTGGGAAAACCTAAATTCGAACGCAAGTTGCTCACAACATCAAAATGAGGAAAATAACGACGTAGCACATTTTTTCGTGACCAAAGTTCAAATTTTATACCGCTCAAATGGAATTAATTATGTAATAGTAAAATATAGGCAAAGTAGTATTGAATTGAACTTCTATTAGATACGGAAGCTTCTCTTAAAGTTGATGACTCGCAAAAAATCGGATAAAAGGCATATATGGTTCTATTTATCGGTCGACAAATATAAGTTTAGATGTAGATAATATTCAGGGAGTCTTAGGGTCGGATTTTTTCCAAAAATTTGGCGCTACCGTCGAAAGACGAATTGTTTACTTTAATTCCCAAACGCAGCGAAATAATTGAATATTTCAAAGTTCAAACGACGAGTGACTGTATTGTTTTCGCTGACGAAATGGCTGAAGGATTTTTTATCGGAAGCACAATAGCAAAACCGAATAAAGAGGGATTGATATCAGTTAATTTTTTGAACGCGCGTGAAGAAGATGTTCAACTGAAAAATTTCAAACCAAAAGTTGATTTTCTGTATAATTATGATGTTTGCCAGTTTAATCAAATACAAATTCAGTTGACAGAGTCGACGAAATTTTAAAAGTAATAAATCTGAAACATTAAGACATAAAGGAAGAGTTTTTTCTTCAAAAAATATGTGCTAAGTATTCCGATGTTTTTCTTCTAGGCGGAGATCCGTCAACCACGACAAATATTTACGAACAAAAAATGTATTTAAAACCAGATGAGACACCCGTTTGCACTAAACAATACAGATTACCGCACTCTCAAAAAGAAGAAATCAATAAGTTAGTAGACAAAATGTTGGAAGACGAAATAATTGAAGAAGCAAGATCTGAATGGTCATCTCCACTCTTAATTGTGCCTAAAAAAGTAGATAGTAATGGAAACAAACAATACAGGCTAGTTATCGATGAAAAATTGCCGCTTGCCTCTGTAAACGAAATCTTAGACTCTTTTTTATCAGGTGCGACGTATTTCTCTCATTTAGATTTGTCACAGGGATACTATCAGCAAAGATATTTGCTATCAGATAGAGCTTCATGAAGATAGTTGACCCCATACAGCTTCCACGGTGGCAAATAGGGGACAATACCAAATGCGAAGACTTCCTATGGGGTTAAAAATTGGTCCAAGTGCATTTTCCAGTGCAATGACCATCGCTCTATCGGGTGTTTGTAACGAAAGTTGCTTTATTTATTGAGACGATTTGATCGTATTCGGAAGAACATTTCTTGACCATTATAGAAATTTAACCAAAGTAGATAGGCAGGCAAGTAAATCTGAAACTCAACCCAAACAAATGCGAATTTTTAAAGAAGGAATTATTATATTTGGGTCATGTAGTATCTAAAGATATCGTATTGCCGGATCCCGAAAAAATCAAGACTATGGAAAATTATCCGACACCTTAAGACGCAAACGAAGTGAAAAGATGGGTTGCAATGGCTAATTTTTAAAGATGACACATTCGAAATTTCGTGGAAATTGCAGCTCCATTAAACTTTCTAGAGAGGGAGAATGTTCCTTTCAAGTGGACACCAGAATGTGAAAACTCTTCTCAGACACTAAAATCTGCATTAATTTCTTCTCCCGTACTACAATATCCAGATTTTTCTGAACACAATACTTTTATTTTGAAAACGGATGCTTCAGGTTATAGTGTAGGGGCAGTACTCCCAAATCAAGATGAAAGACCAATAGCATACGCAAGTAGTGGTTTAAACAAAGCAGAACAATTTCACTCAACTATAGAGAAAGAATTTTAATTTAAAGATATCAGTATTAAGGAACGTTTCAGAAATTGACTATGTAGAAGAAAGAAAAAAAAATTAAACGATTTCCATATTCTTCCTGTACAGGAGGACATGCTGGAATAAACGGGATGTATAACAACATAAAACGATATTATTTTTGGCGAAGCTTGTATTCAGATGTTGAAAAATATGTTCTACATTGCGATGATTGTCAAAGATACAAACATGGTGGACCAAATACTCAACCTATGACTATCACGACAACAGCTGATTCTGCATTCCAAAATGTTTATTTAGATTTAGTGGGACCTTTAGAGGAAGATTCTGAACAAAATAAGTATATTTTAAGTCTTCAATACCAATTAACTAAATTTTGTAAAAGTTATCCACTACAAAATAAGGAAGCAAAAACGGTTGCCAGACATTTTGTTAACAACTTTAACTCACGATTTGGAATTCCATCATGTATTATCCATGATCAGGGACCGAATTTTTGACTTCAACCTCAAGAGAAACATGAACATTTTTAAATATAAGACAAATTAGATCAACGGCGTATCATCACGAAACTTTAGGTTCACTATAGAAAATACACATAAACATCTAAACGCGTATTTACGGATACAGTCTTCAAAGAATCCAGAAACATGGAGTACTTGGTTACAGTATTGGTGTTTTTTCATACAACAACAGCGTTCATACGAAAACAAAATACACGCCATGCGAGCCGGTTTTCGGAAAAACGTGTAATTTACCATCTAATATTATGGACAAAGTTGAACCAATTTAAAACTTTGTGGATTATCCATACGAACTCAAATACCGTTTACAACATGCGTGGGCAGACGCCAAGCAAAAATTACTTTTACTTTACTTTCAAAATTAAAACGGAAGACACATTTTGATAAAAGAACCAAACCTATAAAATTCGAAATCGGAGATAAAATTTTAGTCAAAAATGATGCAGGTAACAAAACAGAAGAAATTTTTCAGTGTCCTTATCAGGTTGTCGAGGATAGAGTACCAAATGTATTAGTCAAAATAGGAAATAAAATTATAGAAGTACATAAGAATAGAACTAAGTTGTACAGATATATAAATTCTTTTTTTTAAGGTTAAGGTGTGATAAGGATGTATTGAAATCATATATAATTATTTGGAACACTAGGTATATTTCATCCTTAATTCGTATATGTAAGCATTTCGATGTATTATAGTTATTGCATGTCGTACATTATCGATTGATTGTCACCATATTATAATAATTATGCAATGATATTTTGATATACAATAAATCAGATCTAACGAGACTCTTCAATCAGAGAGGTGTGTTTCAATTACCTAAGCATTCGTGCCCTTTTACAAAGTCTAAATCAACCCTTATCATAATGGGAACTATCGAATTTTCGAAAAGTTTGCCATATGGTTAATATGAAAACAATGTTTTTGATCATCATCTTCACTCGAATAATAATTATCTGCTCATTTGATACTTTCAAAAAAAATCTTTCTCGGTGGCAGAAAATAGGAAAATTTCTGAAATCAGTGTCTACAGGGTGGCAAAGATTCTAGTGCATGCATGGGGATCTCAGTTATTATAAGAGATACAGGGTCGGTTAAATGGATGCAAAGTTGCGCAATTTTATGCTCAAGAAAATACCATTTTGAAATTTGAAAAATTCCGAATACTTCCGAAGATATTCGAAAAAAACCGAATTTCGCAAAAAAGTTTTTATCATTTTCTGTTGTTATAATTACGAAGAAGGAAAAGGTGGTGAGAGCAGTTAAAACAAGGGAGGCCTACGATGCGTGACTTCTCATCTATTGTTTATTCAAGCTTCCGGAACCGATTTGTTCGTTCTTCAGGAAAGACAATAAGAGAAACATAAAGTTGTTGGAATACGTTACGGATATTGTAAATGTTCACAATTAGACGAAATAAAAGAATTAAAAGAGTAAAACACATAATTAAAATGGTTTGACTGACAATAACAGACAGATTGTTGTGGACGGACTAACACCATTATCACTATCTTGATATTACCACCTATCTAACACCATTATCACTATCAAGATAGTGATAATGGTGTTAGTCCGTCCACAACAATCTGTTACTGTTAGTCAAACTATTTTAATTATTATGTGCTTTACCATTATCACTATCTTGATACTTAGTTTGGTTGCCGGCGTGTAGAATACCTACTGTCTGTTTTGCTTATTTTGCTAGCAGTGCTTTTTCTAGCGGATGAATACCCTTAAACGTGTCTTTATTGAATTTCGATTTTGGATCAGTCAATGAGTTTTGTTTAGTTGTGCAGGTTTTCTCATAAGAATAACGTGTTGAATAAAAAAGGATTTATTAACCAAACTATGTGTTAGGGAGACAAGGGTGGCCTTACGGATTTTCTCTGGTATTATTTTTTAAATGAGTTTTTTTATTGAAGGTTGCGATACCTCAATGCATAGAGGACGTCCAGAGATAACTAAAAATAAAATGAAAAATCCAGGTCCGTATTTAAAAAAATGAACTTGATGATGGCCACTCAAAGACGAAAGGTCGGATTTTCAATTTGATACCGCCATCCGCCATATTGTAGAGGAGAAAAAGTGGCGATGACAAAGTGCAATTCATTTTGAAATATCTTTTCAAATAAACTCAGGAGATAATAATAACGTTTTTGCGAAATTTCGTTTTTTTTTTCGAATATCTTCGGAAGTAGTGGGAATTTTTGAGTTGTCAAAAAGACATTTTGTTGAGCATAAAAATGCGCAACTTTGCATCCATTTGATCGACCCTGTATCTCTTATATAAAACTGAGATCCACATGCATGCACTCGAATCTGTGGCACCCTGTATAGAGAGTGAATAAGCCAATATGGAGAAAATAGTCACTCTGATAAGTTTTGCGGTTTGTTATAGTTCTCTAGTTTCTGTTCTTTTGTAATTTTTATTATAATTCAACTTTTGTTTCAATAAAATTCTGGGATAAATTGATATTTTTTGTTTCGCTTCTATGATAACCATCGCCAACTTTTAGAGAAGTCGTTGGTTCCCATAGAGGGATTATTGTGGCAGCGAAACCAAATCAACAAAATAAAGTAAACACCAAACAACTTTGAATCCACGTCAACGTTGCCACCATGCACGTTGTTATGAAATTTGCTGGTATCCACATTTGGTCAGCAAATCACATAACAACGCGCTTGGTGCCATCGATGACATCAAAGTTGTTAGGCGTTTACCATAGCCTAACGGTCTACTTATTGGAAATTCAAAACTAAATATCTAGAAAACGATCGAAATGTCACCAAATATATGGTATTTTTGAAATCAGAAAAATAAGATCTTTCATTCTGACTAGAAATAATTGGGGCTTTCCATTTTGAAAAAACAACTTTTGGTCGCTCCCTCGTATAGCTTTGAAATTACAGAACATAACAAGAGATATTTGAACTGCAAAAAATTTTGTCTTCAAGTCGGTATTTTTCATTTTGCTGTACGATAAAAAATAAAAAAGTCATGGCGGGGGGGTGTCAGTTTATACGGTGTCACCCGGTAGGTACGTGAGACTAATGAGAGGGAACTCCAGAAAGTTATCGAGAAAAAACGCAGACCTTGTTCTTGATGAACAATCTCGCATAACCCACATACTATAATATAGGTATTATATATGAATTTTTGAAAATTCATAATCTTTGATTGGAGTTCATATTGTTATGTATTATTTTCATAGTAAAATCAAATAGCAGTTCCTAACATTTTGTCAGCGTCAGAACTAGTATTTGAACTATTTTCAGCATGGAATAATTACAAATATGAAATATGATGAAAACTGCCGATCTGTAGACATTAGTGTACAAAGAAAAACTAAGCTATTTTAATATAAGTCACACTATACATTCATCTATGACCGTATAAGACCTATTTTTCGATTCTCTATCATGGAACCCCCGATTCTGTTATCATCTATTAACATTACATTTTAAATTTCTTTTGTCTTTGTAGTAATGAGGCCTGAAACCTAACTAGAGTTCAAAAGACCTCAGACCTCCAACCTCCAAGAAGCTTATATGCTTTGTTTAAATATACTTTATAATCATTACTGCGATTGTAATTTGTTGAACACAGTGATCAATAATTATAAACTCACTTAAAAAAAAAAACAACCAAATAAAAAACTAATTTATGGCGACACATTTGTTTTTGTCTTAGACTATAGTCTAAAATTCATACCGTCTCATAGCCCTGCTTTTTATTAAATTTACTCTAATTCAGGGCTGAATTTCAAGAAGTCAAATATTCGGATATGGATTCACCAGAGAAATATGAAAAATTTACAACAACTGGTTTGGGATGGATATGGAGGTACACTATTGGTGGAGCACAGCAATAATCACAAAATACGCCGATTCCTAGAGGGAGTTCCATATGTGATGGTAAGAATATTTTCCCTGTTTATCTCCTCCGGATGATTCATCTCTGATTTTCATGGAGGCGCTTCAAGTTTTTTCTTAGTTCTTCAGAGCTAATAAAATACTATCAATATAATATTAGCAGACTTTAAGCATAGAAGCTCAATGAAAAGTACCGGTATAAGGTGGTGATACTTTACAACAGTTTTATACAAAAATACAAATTGGGTTAGTTTGAGTAAGTTATAATGGAATTTTATTTTATTCTGTTGGCTGTTGGCTATATCATTTTGAGACATAGCCAACAGCCAACAGAATAAAATACAATTCCATTATAACTAACTCAAACTAACCCAATTTAACCCTATTGCAGATTCCAGCGTTCCTCCGGTGTAGTTACCCCAAGTAACACATCCAAGATACTTTAGATTTATTCAAGATTGAAAAAGATTTTAATATGTTCAATAAAATAACATGTGATTTGAAGTTATCTCATGATAAACTGATTGTCCTTCAAATCTACTTATTCTTAAACCATGCATTTAATGCACTCCTGCTCAAATCAAAAGAGAAAACTATTTACTCTTATTGTACTATGGATCTTGAACTGATTTAAAAAAACTCTAGTCAATGGTTATTTTAAAACTAATTTGCCTCCAAAGAGTATTAAATAGCAAAATGGGTTTGAAACGATCTAGGCTAAAGCAAATAGTTTTTATAAGGGTTGATGGAGTACTTTTGATGTATACATTAAACCTCATCAAGAAGACTATTTCATCTTGAGACTAAATGTTCAATAAAATTCTATATCAAATGACAAAATGTAATTGTTGCATTTTTAAGAGTACATTAAGGTTTTTTTTAAACTCAAATGTTTCAATTTGGTTTTCCTTCATGCTCCTGGTATTTCTGAAAATTGTTTTAAGGATAATTAGGTCTACAACTCTTCGATCGAAAAGATCGCCATACTTGTTATAATTAGGCTCTCTGCTGTACCGTCAGTGTAGTGCGCGTATAGATTTTTATTTTACACTATTAATTATAATTATTATTATTATCATCAACTTGGTCATCATCCGGCTTGAATAGTACACTGATCATGCACTTAACCAGATATTTCCGGGTATTGTGTCTTCCCGCCAACCTCTTTAAAACCTGTTTGAACTTAATAAGTCAAAAAAGTTTTAAAATGAAGAGTAGATAGATCACTTAAGGAGAAATTGTTCTGAAGGTGGTGAACAAAAAGATATTATAAGTCTAGTGGAGCTTTAAGGATTCTTGAAAATCACTAACAGTTTTAATTAAGAACGCGCCATGTTTTCTAGAAGATTATGGGCTCCGCCATGTTGGACACTTTTAACAGAGAGAAAAAAAAACATATTATTGAAGTATATACTTTTTAAAGAAGTGGAATACACAGTGCGCAAACATGGATTTCTATGAGAAAGCGCATTTAAAATGTTTAGATGTAAAATAAAATTTCACAAAATTTCTTGGAAATTCTCAGAATATTCAAAAAAGCAGCGAATCGATGGAGCTCGAGTTATATAGAAGTATTTTACTATATTTTGTGAAAAAAGTGCCATCCGTAGGTAAATTATATGCCAGAAAACATCGCATTTTACTAATCAAAGTTATTCCATGAATCTCTTAATCTTACCGCCATTATACTCAGGTGTATGGAATTGGAGGACAACGCACACAAAGTTGTCCGACTGATAAATAAAATAAAGCCCCTTCAAGAGTTATCACACTAATTCGAAGATAATTTAGTCTGCTGCAAGTATATTTTAAATGTAAAATGTCTCGGTAAGACAAAATTAAAACTGAACGGTTTTATAATAGTTTTAAAATTTTGTCTTGGATACCCTTTTAGGATGGGCCTTTTTTGGCTAGAAGCTGCTTTATGAGAGTCCAGAGAAAATCTTCAAGCTTATTCGCTAAAACCCTATGTTTTATAACATAGTTTCAAAGCTATCTTGAAAATCATAATAAAGAAACTGGTGTTACTTGGGAGGGTAAGGGTCGACTTCCAATTTTTCTTTTGTAAAAGCGGCCTATTTTAATTTGGCTTTAACTGAAAAAATGTCTCAGATTGTGTGTAAAGTCTCACGTACAATAATTGTATGTAGAGTATCACCAGAGCAAAAAAATATAAATATTTTATCCAATCTTGAAAATCATGAGCAAAATCACATCAATCATTTATCACAAAGGATGGAGCTACCACACATATTGCTGAAATCCATAATCTTACAATAATAATTCCACGTACCTCAGCCTTTCTGCATTTTACTGGAGGAAAAAATCGTCGTGGAGATCGACTCTACATTTCTTTGTCCACGATGTTACTAAAACGAACTCCGACGGCTCTCGTACTTTACTCAAGATGTCTCCCGACTTAAGCTACACCCGATTTTACCTTGATTGCCAAATTTCTGAGATATATATGTCATTTTGTTAAAATCCAGGATGAAATTGACGTGTTTGTGTAAAGTTACCTACAAGTTGCTAATTATATCACTACCTTACGGTACCCATAATTAATTTTGATGGAAACCAAAATCTCACGAATATTTTTGACATGTACATTGTACATAATACTATACTAAGTAGCCTTATAGAACTCAATGGACATGTCACATTTTTGTTTATGAAGGCTATATTAAATGAAAAAGGCCTATTTAAACTTGAAGTTGAGTGTTTTCCACGCATGTACCCTTCGTACTGACTTGGAAACAAGAGGGTATGAACTCAGCAGTCATGTCTTTCTTGTAGGGACTAATTCGAGATATCCATTCCGATGTCCAGAACGGTGATTTGGAAAGCCTCAAAAACAGAATCAAACCACCAGTGCCTGGTGCTGTATTACTAGCAAGAGATGGAAATGGTTTGACACCGTTACATAAGGTACCTCATTCAAGAAATAGCTTTTTCTTGTATTGAGAATGTGTAGGTACCATCAATCAATTGCAGGAGTTACCAATATACATCTAAGTATTTGATTTTGCCGTTATTTCAAAGATTTTTATTTTTTGGTAACTAGAAGTAATAGTGGGGCTGTTGTTATGTCTTGAGCATTATTACTCGACCTTTGGCAAGTACAAAATTGCGAACATAGAATACGGATCTGAATGCCAAGAAGTACATTCATATTTTTCTAATTTTAACTTACGCTGTGGCATTTTTAGGCCGTTGGCTTAGGCAAAGAGGAAATAGCAAAATATATCGTGGACCTAGAACCAAGTACTGTGATGGCAGTTGATCATGGAAACAGAACTCCATTGCACTATTCCGCAGTTTTGAAAGATGGCGATAAAATGTATGACTATTTAATTGAAAATGGTGCCGATGAGCACGCTCTTGATAAGGTGGGTATTTCAATTTGAACAATTTCAATATATTTTTTTTAACTTTGAAACATGAACCAACTTTCTTATCAAAATGTATCCTTTTTTCACAGAAGTAATGTTCAATCTATACTAGCTCTTAACTGTAATTTTTTGTTAAAGTTTTCCAAATGTGAGAAAACCCCTTTAGAGTATTCATTTGCTTTATTCTATTTTCTAGAATGTTATAAGCAGAGGTAGAATTCGAGACCCGCAATCTTGCTTGGCACTTTGATATTGGAACCACTCGATCCACTTTTCAGTGAATTCCCTATTAAACTTTTACAAATAATCCAAATAACTATTTAGAAAATTCAAAATCTATTTTTAATTTTCATGCATTAAAGACGACTTCATGAAGTAGAAGAATCGATGGCGGATTATAATGCTATATTAACACGACATACAGAAAAATAATCTCGACAACTCACAGATCAAATACTATTGCTATTTGATATTATATAAAAAGAAATATCGATCGTAAAAATCGTAAAACGATATTTTAATATATCCAATGAGGAGAATAAGGAGAAATTATTTTGCAGAAGCAAAAGACCGCAGCCTTTTATCGAACAAAAAGCACCGAGTTACAAATAAAACAGCTAAATTCAATTCCGGAATGTCCAAGATCTGTTAAAAAACCAACGTCTTTCGACTGGAGATTTTTTTCTTCGGAAAAACTTTTTACTCCAGAAGATATTAATGGTACTGTGGTGGAAGACCCAAATTTAGATGGTGAGTATCTCAAATTATTCTTTTTTGTTGAGCTTCATGTAGAAATTTCGCAGTTAGGGTGTTACTTAATGATAGGCCGTAATTCCAAAGACGCATTCTTGAACCAAATTCAACTAGAAAAGTTCTTATGAACATGTGTCCTAAATTGTCTAATTCTCGAGATACAGAGGGTTGATGGTTTAGAAATTAACGAACTTTTCATCACAAAAATATGTGCGCCACTGACTTTTTCTAAAAATGTAATATTTTTTTCAGATGAAGCGGCTGGAAATGCAATTTTTTTGTCCCATGATATTTTTTCGTATCTTTTTTGATTTCGAGGAAAAAATGAAAACCAGTCTATTGCAACTTGACTTGACTTTATTCTAACAATTTTTGACATGCACCAAAGTGATTTTTATTTTCTCAAAAACGAAGAAAGATACAGAAAAATATCAAGATACGAAAAAGTTGTATTTTTAGCTGCTTTATCTAAAAAATATATAAAATTTTGAAAAAAAGTCAATGACGCAAATATTTTGTCAATATTATTTGTAAAACTGCCCCTCGGTACGCGACTGGAGGTCATAATTACCATCTGTTAGTGTTAATTCAGCATCATGTTACAATGAAAAACTCCAGCCAGAATTCAACAGCATCGGAAAACGGATCTCTGAGATATTGATAATAATTGCGATTTTTTTCTGAACTTTTACACCCTGTATCTCGAAAACCGGACTACATAGGACACATGTTCATAAAACTTCTACTCGAATTCAATCCACGAATCCGTCTTTGGATTTACGGCCTATCATTGAGCATTACACTGTATAAGTGTATAAGTCAATTATTCTATCAATCAAACTTACCCTTATAGACGAAACTCATAAATATTTTTGAGATAAACCGAAAGCACTTCACTCAAACAAAGGTGTAGGAGTGAGTCTTTTAATAGGTCAAATTTGTTTGTCTTTCTTGATTGCACTGGATGTGGAGGATTTGCTTGAACTTTGCAAATACACAGTGCATGTTGCGTAGGAGGAGGAAATGCTTCCAAAACGCGCACAGATGTACAGTTTTTCCTTAAATTTTGGACAGCACGAGATTATAGAGAAAGAGAAAGGTATACACAAATACCGACAACAAATCGAGAGCTAGCGTGACGAAGCAAAACATCCAGAGGCAAGACGAGTTCTTCCTCTATACTCCCATAAACTCGCTTGGTCTAGGGCATGTCTTGCCGAGAGTGTGGAGCCGTCATGCACAGTGCAAACCTTGAGGAGGACTATGTCTGTGGGGGGCGTCACTCGCTTCGTAATTTCGAATAAGTACTTACCTAAAATTTCTCTCACTCAATGGGGGATATGATTGAACGTTTACGTTAACTTAACATGTCCGCTTCACCATGGTTACGCTGTTAGCAAATGAAACATTTGCATTAGTAAACAATCGTAACGTATACGTTGAGTTCACGATTATGTTTACTATTAAATCAAGGCTGATACCGCGCGGGCGGTATTTCCGGCTGTCATGCGGTGGAACCGATCAAATGATTTGATATTCGCCGTACGGACCGTGCGGATTTCAGCTGAGTTCGAGCATATTGTCAAGAGTTTTTTTTTGTTGACTTACAGCCATATGCACCGTATGTGAGCTTAGCCAATCTCGATTAATTTTCAAAGTTAGATTAAGCGGTGTTTTGTATGCACCAAAGAATTCGCTGCAAGGATCGTTAATCCCTGGTGAGACATTTGACAACGTCAAAAAATAACCTGGAAAAAAATATCAATTACAATTCTAAAATTTATGTTGAGTGATTTGTATTGATTTTTGCTATTTGCTTGCAAGTTTTAATGAAAAATGAGCAACTATAATGGATCAGTTACATCTGCAAGCCAAGGGGTTTTTCTTGTAAATTCAATATTTGGTGTAGGTATCAACTTTTATTCTTGAATCATTCCTATATTTGCTGTTCCTCTTTTCTTGGGCTTAGATTTCATGATAGTGAGTGATTATTATATTAAACTGTATACCTGGTCTAATACAGCAAAAATAACAATCCCATCCCCCTGATGATAAATAAAAACATCACTTTTTACAACACAAAAAAATATATTTTAGAAGAAACAAGTGGTTAATTAAATGATTTTGTGAGGAATAAGGAATGCCTCGAGGAATGCCCATTGATAAATTGACAATATTGTATAATTCTCAAAATCATTATCTGCCTACTTTGAAATTATTACAAATATGTACAACTTTTGGAAAACGCATCGTTTGACAACTCAAGGAAAGAGGAAAAACAAATATTATTAAAATAATTTCTTATAAAAACAAAAACCTTCTTATATTGGGATATCTGTTGTAGATTGGGACTTGGATAAAGTCAAGAAAATTGGATGAAAAAATCTCATTTGGGAAAATAAATAAAGTGATGAAACCATCAGTTTCAAAGGTTTTTATTTTAGTTTATCTTGTAGAGAGGATTAGTATCTAAAGCTTGAATAAAAAAAGTAAATCAACAAGTCTATTTGTTTATGGGAGTCTGGGTTTACCCATAAACTTAAAATTTTGAATTGAATTAGAATAAGAAAAAACTTTGAGATAGGTAGACATTAGATACCTCTACAGGATATAGATAGGTAGTTACCTACTTTCAACACCAATCCAAATTGAGTCGATCGATTGAATGATCATAGGTAAAATATGGTAGGTAAAATATGCGGTAGATATCCGAGTGGTGATAGGTACACTGTTTTTTTTTGTACCTACCCACAAAAATGGGTACCTATTCAATTCAATATTCTATTGAGCAATTCGCATTATTATGAGTGTATTGTGGAGCAATAAATATTGCTTGATATCGAGATCTATTTTGTATAGTACTCATTGACTCGAGCATTGACTATACCTATTGGAATTGGAAAAGAATCCTACACCAATCGATGATTTTTTAAAAATCTAAATAATCCTCCGTTAATATTTCACTCTCATAGTTTTGTCTTTAGTCGCAAAACCTCAAAATCTGTACGAAAAACATAAACAAATGAAAGACTAGGTTAGAATTCGTTGAAATTCTTCGATTAAGCCTAGAAAATGGGGCGATCAGAGTTAAGCGACCGATTCAGGCTTAAGCGCTGCGGTGCATCAAAAAATTGGAATATAATCGCGATAAAGACTTCATCCGGATTAGATTTCTACGGTGCATATAGGTGTTAGCAAAAATGAAGAATACATATTTTGTTGAATTATTGAGCAGCCTGGTGAAAAACTGCCGAGTTCTCTCAGATATGATCTTAAAGACCACCATAATTCAATAGATGTCTGTTTTCTTAGAACATCTGTTGTTTGCCTGCGACTCCAACGTGTTCTACGCATAATTGAAAATTAATAACTTTCGTATTCTTAACATTTCACTATCAATGGCTACAAAACAACTTAAGCGTACGACACCTACGCTCGCTACACGCAAGACAGAGATGCCGCTCCTGCCGGTGCTTCCGCGGTAGCCGTCCATGTCGAACGATCCGTGCGGCGCCGTCCACGCAAGACATCGCATAAGGGTACCTTAGCAATTCTGTAGGTACCTTATAGTGACATTGAAATACCGGTCTTCGAAGTGCGATATCTATGTGTGTATAATTCAGTCTTTTACTCGTCATGTTAACGACATTAATTCCAGTTTGAGAAGTTGAATTAACGATTAACGGAACATTCAATATTTACAGATGAATCACCCAAAAGTGTGCATAATTCCGATGAAGGAGTAGAGAAGAATGCAAAATCAGAGGATACAAGAAAGCCAGAGCCAATGCCTATAAAGCAAGATATCGAAGAAGTGGATCAACATAATATAAGTCAACCAGAACGAACCAGCGATGATCCGATAACTCAAGATCACGATCAACAATCTTTAAACATTGAAACAGCCAATGATGAAATGGTTGATACAAGCATGAATGAAGAGTCAACTGATAACGTTGATCAAGAAAAGCAGACTGAACCGGATCAACATGCTTTAGAGTACGAACCTTCTGCTTTAGAGGAAAGTCATAATAAAGGTGAGTTGAAAACTACATTCTTATTTGGCTGATGTGACTTGTAGGTGATAAAACTACGTTTCCAGACTTTTTACATTTCTTATGCTTGGTTAGAGATCAAAATTCGTCCATGTATTTTAGATTACGGGATATTAATTTCAACTGGTAAACCAGTTACCAGAATACAAAGATAAGGTGAACTAATGAACGAGTCTATTAAGATATTATCTATAATAATTATTATTTATTTGCTGAAATAATAATTATTATAGATAATATCTTAATAGACTCGTTCATTAGTTCACCTTATCTTTGTATTCCGACTTGAATTCTTATCATTAGATCGGATTGAGAAACGTTTCATCCAGGTCTGTTCATCGATGTAGAAGCTACTACCTACTTCAACCAACTATTATAGTAGGTACCTATTCAAATCAGATGAACATCGTCGTAATACACTTCTAAGTCTTTCGTTTTCTTTTGAACAAATTTCCAGATTATGATTAGAACTTCATTTCAAAATTCATTCAACTTCAATGTTACTATTTTATTTCACATTTGTCATGATTTATGTTGATAATATTTGCGTTATTTCAGATACAACTAAAGTTCATGAAGAAACTAAAGCAGGTCACGACACTTTATCCAAGACACCAGAATTTCACGAAGATACTTCACCCAAATCCTTGACTGACATAAAATCTATAATTGATTCCGGAAATCTCGATCTTCTGGCTAATTTGGTATTATCCGGAGAAGGCCACAAATTGATTGGAGAAAAAAGTAATATTGAGGAGATGCAAGCATTTCTTGACAATGTTCCAGTTTATATGGTATGTATTTAAAATATCGATGGAAAATGATAATTTTTATTACCTAGCCTCGTTGACCTACGACTCTGGTGTGTCATTATCGTTATGAATCTGAGGTTGAGGTTGTCAACTCTCGCTTATGAATATTTTGTCTGTTAGACCTAAAGAGCTTAGGGAAAAAAATTATACCCAAGCCTATCAGAAAACAATGCCGTTTAAAATGACAAAACTGTTCACCTGCAAGTTACCTATGAAGAAAACATATAATTGGGATTGCTGTGGGAAGAAATAAGGAATGCACATTCTATATTATGTACTTTTTTTAGACCAAGATCAAACGCATCCACATAGCAGCGCAAGAAGGAGCACTGCGCGATCTTCAAGCAGCCTTGGATAGGCGGAAATTTGCCATTGCAAAAGATAAGATTTCTCCAAATGGAGCCACACCCTTACATGTCGCTATAATTTTTGGTCGTACTAGCGTAGTCCGTTATTTGGCTGGAAGGTAAGTAGAAGATGCTGTTTCTTATTTTGATAATAATTATACTTATGTTTTATAAACCTGATTCCAAATAGATAGCTTTTAGATTATTTCCTGACTATATATGATTAACCCCCATTTTCTGAACAAGATATCTATTCGATAAGACTATTATTGATTCGATAAACAACCAAACCTCAATGATATTATGTCATTTATGTCAACTTATCGAATCCATAAGCTAATGTCAAATGTTGGGAAACTGGGCATCACAATGATTCAAGTTTTCAATTGAATGCGGTAGAGACTGATTTCTAAATCAGGAATCTTTTCAATGTTATGAGGATTTCCTATTTATTACAGATTTCCAGAGACTGTGCATGCCACAGATGATAATGGGCGTACCCCTTTACACTATGCGGCTGTACTTCCGGATAATGGACATTATTATAAGCTTTTGCTACATCTTGGTGCTGACGGTAATATAAAAGATAAGGTGTATTCGCCTTTAGCAAGTTCATTTGAATATTATTAATACTATTTTTTAGGCAAATCACTTACCAGACTTTTATATTGAAAATCAATCCGAATTTAGTCATTCAAAACTTCTTAATAATTTTGATGTAAGATACGAAGAGGAAGGAATTTCGAAAGTTCAAGGTATTTCTGATGCATAATTATTATGCGCTTTTTGAGAAAGAAAAATTTGTGATTATTTTTTTTTACTTTTTGTGAATACAATCTCAGATATCTTTTTGATACCCTCAAAACACTCTTATTCCGAGTGAAGTAAATCAAGTTAATTTTAATGAAAGGACGCACTTACTACTAAGTCATTTATTCACATAAATAAGAAATAAGTTGATGTAACAGCTGAATTCTTTTTCAGATAATAATAACGAAGAGGATCAAGAAAATGGTCAAAGTGATATGCCTTTTTTCGCAACTGAAGAAGGGCGATACCTTGCGTCATGTGAGTCTTAGAGTCTAGAAACTATGAATTTATTCCCAATTGTTTTTGATGTACTACTTAGATATAAATGTCATTAAATAAAGCTTGATATGAATGTATTTATGTATTGTCCATATTGTATGATTCGTCTAAATGTAAATCAAAGATTGAGTATGAGGAAAGTTTAAGTGTTCGACAATAATATGATTTGCACTAAGCACTAAATTGGCAGATCAATATCTCGGCGTTGTATTGATTCAAAACACACGACAAGGGTAAGTTGTGTCATCCAAAATATTCGTTGAGCAATGTTTTTGGCTTAGTTGCAGACGGCCAAATGAGATGGGAAGAGGAAATGATTCTTCTTGCTGCTACAAATTATTGCGTTATGATAATTGCTACAAAAAACCAAAGAAGAGAAAGAGAAGATTCGTTTGAAAAAACGTTTCTCTCTTTTTTTTATTAGATATTGGGGGCTATGGTTGTACGTTTACTTCAAGTTAACGTATATGTTAGGATTGTTTACTAATGTAAATGATCCATTTGCTAACAGTGGTACTATGGCTAAATGGATACGTTAAGTTAACGTAAACGTTCAATCATAGGACCCATTATGTCGATGTTTACAGATGTGGATAAAAGCAACTTGTACTTTATTTCTGTTTTTGAGACAGTCAGCAAGATTTCATGAACATGGACGACAACTTTGTGGGAATGTGTTTTATAAAAGTAACAAGTTCATACTCGGTTCGTAAGTCCACTCCATGTTTTGTATTTCGAATAAACCAACCTAAATCAGCACGACGAATCAAGTTATTACGAAAAGTTGTCAATGCGCATCACTTTCTCTGATGTTTCAAGGAGAAAACAGAGAAAGTGATTCGCATTGACAACTTTCAAGCTCCCAAATTTCATCTTGATTACGTTTTTTTCTCTAATGTCGTTATCGATGATTCATCATCATATCATGTGACCGAATTACACTGTTTCTAAAGCTAGTGGTTACATTGTTTTTTCAAATAATATAAATGGACAAGGATTTTGTCCCTGCGGAAAAAACAAAAATGATGATAAGCTAGATGGTTGGGAATCAGGGTCCTCTTTCAATGATGCACCTGATGGGCCTGTGAATAATCGTCAATTACAAAACGATCTGAATATAAACTAAATTTGCCATAAGGTGAACGCGACCAGATTTGAGATTGAGAGCAAACACAATCATCTGTATAAACTGATGACAGTAGAATTTCTGAAAGTTCTTCTAAAAAATGGCCAGCTCCCCTGAGGCAAATAATTATAAATAGATTTAGATGTTTGGAATTGGTATTGATCCAAAGAAACAAATGGTCGATATGAGATCATTGAATGTGCTTTTCTCAAACCTGGACTGAATTTCAGAAAAAAAGTGAATACTGGTTGCCTGCAAGTTTTATGAAGCATTAGTCAGTTATTCTATAGTCAACTATACCCATCATTCAGTAATTCAAAGTGAGTACCACTGAAAGTCTGATAAGTAAACCGACCTGATTTTTGTCATAGTATTCATCCGCTCGAGAAAGCACTGCTAGCAAAATAAGTTTTCATCACGTAAGCCCGCGGGCTGACGTGGATTTTTCGAATTTTTGACCATCGAGATAACGATTTTGTAACCGTTTTTTTTCAAAAATAGATATTGGGATGCCTAGTTTGATATCTTACCTACCTAATAAAACGAATTGTTCCAAAAGGTGATGAGATAAAAAAATTGCGCATTCCAGAAAAAAATGCTTGCATTGAGTAAAATTTCAGACCAAATGAATCCCCTTCAACTGAAGTTTTCATAAACCACAGCCTCTGCTGAGGAGTTATCGGTAAGAACTGCAGACCCCCTAATAGAGCATGTGAGCGATGCCTTGCATATTTAAGAACTAACCATTTTGTGAGTCGGCATTTCTGTTGCGCCATGCTGAATTTTCAAATCTGTTATTTCTTGAGCAAAATATTAAAACCCAAGAGAACACATTAAAACCAAGAACTTCTTGAGTACTTTGGTTCCTATAAAGTGTATACAGGGTGTCCCAGATCAACTGGTCACTACTTATACAGCAAATAGAGGAAATCTCAATCATAAATGAGAAGTTTGGCCGGAAGTGCCCCGTTTCCTAGATACAGGGTGTTAAAGTTTTTCAAAAAAAATGAATATCTGATTTTTTTTCTCCGACGCACCGTTTCTGAGTTCTGAGTAAATAAAAAACAAACTTGTGTCCGTCAAAGCGTTGATAACCGAAAATTTTCAGAGAAAACAAAATTTTGTCCAAAACACAGTGGCGTGTAATTTTGTTTTCTAGAATAACAAAACACCCTGTATCTCTTGGTAGCAACTATTTCGAAAATATATACAGGAAATAATTAAGGCTAGCCGAAACACTACTCGGCTGGTTACATTTTTCTCCAATTTGGACGCAGCTACGGAAAATCTACGTAACTAGGGCACCCACGTTCTTGCTTACTGTGAATGCTATGTTAGGTAAATACCTCCTTTTCTTCATTCTTTTCAAACGCATTGAATTATGATGATAATTATTATAATACAAAAATATGCTTGTTAAAGTAAAGATTAGTTTTTGGATTTCTTACTGACTTCACCGCTTATTCTCATTTTTTATGTTTGGTTACGGGTAAATTAAATCGGTGTATGTTTCTTATTCAAAAATCAACCGGTTTACTGACCTTAAAACGTGAATGGTTTATAGCTAAGTAAGAATAAAATAAAACGTATTTATTGTTCATTGATTTCATAACTCAAACATTTTAAAAAACTTATCTATTGACTTTTCTCAAAGCATGTATTATATTGTGCAGGTCTATTCTGGTTGTCGGAACTAGTTTGTCAATTATCACTTTATAATTAAAAATATTCTCAGTCAGTTTGGTACAAGATATTCCAATTATTTATGGCAGTGTCACAGACTACCTCTGAGAGCGCTATCTCAGCGGATCCATTAATCTTATCACTTCGAAATGTTGCAATTAGGTAATTATGTATCTAATTGTCTTACCCGATCAAATCATCCTATTAACAGTAACAGAGGACTTCCACACTCTCGTAGATTATTAGTGGTTTTGACACAACTTAAACTACATATATTACTTACTTTGTAAAAAACTTCGGTCTTTTACAGCACTAGGAGATCCTTTGATCAAAGGCCTGACAGAGGTAGCTAATAAACGTCCATCTGATCCGATCGCTTATCTTGCAACATTCCTCCATCACTTCGCACAAGGTCATGGAGAAAAAAAACATCAGGTACGTACTCAAATCACAGCTTACTCTGCACAAATAGCAACATTCCCACTTAAAACATCTTCCTTTAGTTCAGTCGAATCGTCCTGAAAACACCTTTCAGTTCACGGTATTTTTCACAACTTAGATTTAATATAAAAAGTCTTTTGAAATCTAATCCTTTCTTCAGCAAGTCATATTCTAATCTAAGTCAGAGGTTCCTTTGTGTTACCGTTTTAAATTGGTCAGATGTAGGCAACAATGAAGATAGTATACCTTTATTCTATAATAGAATTCGCTTCTGTTGTAAAATAATGGCTGGTTTAGCCTGTCTGCGAAATCCTTATTAGAGCATCTTTCCTATTCATTTCCATCATATACAAATCTTGCTTGGGAAAGTTTCACTTTTCAGCCGATTGATTTGTTTTTTCGAGGAAGTAATTACAATACCTATCTCAAAAATCTCAATAATTTAGGAACGCACTGAGACCAATGCGAACACAACGAGGGTGGAGGAGAATAATACACCCCGGAGTATTGATGTTATTACCATTGAGAGTAACAACGATAACAGAGATTACTCAATATCTAGTTCATCCACTAGGGTAAGTGACAAATAAGATTTATATCGATGTTATGTAGATTTTCTTGAAAGGATGAACATGGTCAAAGCATGCTTCATTTTGCGGCAGCTAGGTCTCATGGTCGAAATGCCTTGTTTCAATTGCTCGTAGAATCTGACATCAACATCGCATATAGGGATGAGCTATACAGAACTGCAAGGGATATCAGTATTCAAGCCAATATTCCTGAAAATACTGCAGCCATCGACAAATATGTTTTTCATATAGCCACAACAGGTACAGTTTTTGTGATATGAGCATATTTTAATACAAATCCGAGTGTATGCATTGGGATCTCGTAAACCGTGAAATATACAAGGTTGGTTATATAGAGGCAAAGTTGTGCAATTTCAATCTCAAGAAAATGCCGCTTCGAAACTTGGAAAATTCCAAAGATTTCCGGAGATATCCGACAACAACCGATTTTTTTCGAAATCCTTTCTTATTTTGTCCTGAATTTATTTGAAAAGATAATTGAAAACGAATAACACATTTTGATGCGCACTATTTCTGCTCTTCAAAATAGCATGGTCGAAATTGAAATCCGACGTTTCAAATTCTCGCAACCATCATCAACTTTTTTTTTTCAAACACGAAACCAACTTTTTTAGATCATTTTAATATAAGTCTTCGATCCTTAAAAAAAGTGATGCAGCATTCTTTTCTTTTTTTGTTCATTTTTTTTATTTGATAAACTTGGAGCTTTTGTATTCAAGTCAAAAGTAATTATTGTTACCACGAGTGTTACCATGACTAGGATCCACGCGACGCGTTCTGAAAGGATCAACAACTTTGGATTTTGATAACTCTCGTATTTACTTTCTGCATTGTTTCAAAATGGCAAGTGTGACATATCATTATTATTACAAGGAAGCAAAGAGTTATCCAATGATGAATTAAAAAGTTTGTTTCGTATTTAAAAAAAAAAGATGAGGATGGTTGCGACAACTCGAACCGTCGGATTTCACTTTAGACCATGCTATCTTGGAAAGCAGAAAAAGTGGCCATGAAACTACCTATATCATTCGTTTTCAATCATCTCCGTGATTTCTGAGCTTAACCAAGTGGTTTGATACAAAACTTCAATAACAAGAGGGCCCAAAACTTTTAATAATAAGTGTTTCACTTCATGTTGGATTCACATTTGATCAAATTAGATATCGCCACTTCCGTCTTTTTTTTTCTCAATTAATTATAGCATGAGCGCGACTATTACGTATTTCAGTTTTCAGTGTAATTTTTTTTAGGTCAAACAAGAAAGATGATCGATTTATTATTGGATGGATATGATCATATAACGAACATTTTGGATATGGATGATGCCAACATGAATGATTTATTATCAACTGGAACTCAAAATGAAACTATTTCTTTTCTACAATCTATTTTGGCCTTTGAGGTAGGTACATGGAAAAAATATGAGAAAAAAAAAGTTTTTTCAAGCAAATATAATACGCGTTGTTACTGAGTAGGTGATCATCATTATCAAAACAATGAATGGCTCTCCAGTTTTAATTTGTGTGTGTCTGATCACGCTGGACCTAGACGTTTTTTTTCCCACGCTAAAATCAGTCAACTTCACAAACGACCCTTTTTTTACTATAAGTGTGAAAATTGCAAACCGGCAAAGTTTTTTAATCACTGGAGGTCGGCGATACCTAATCACCATACGAATTATATACAGTATTTCATCTATAACCATTCGGTGACCAAATATCCAAAAGTTTGAAAGAAATAAAAACTTGTCTCTAGCATCTAGCCACCCTTGACAGAATAAACGTTGCTAACAGCAACGTGTGGTAAAATGAGCATTTCGCACGTTGCTAATAGCAATGTCCGATAAAATGAGGATTTCGCACGCTGCTAATAGCAACGTGCCAGAACAAAATTATTACACCTCGGCGATCGATAATATGGTACTCACCACAAACAGAATCGTGTGGTATACATTAGTAACTAGTCAAGTTATTATTTTTTACCAATTTGGAATCCTCATTGCCTCGCAACTTCCGATCATTCTCATTTTTATTTCGTATATTGTGCAAGGTGTATGACTACGATATCTGAACCTGGATGTTGTATTTTAGTAGTTCACTTCTTGAACTTTCGAACAATTTTTGTTTGGATCTCTCAATGGACAATTTGTATGAATTTTTGAATAACTTTGATATGGTATTTTACCTAAGAAAGTATCTACCTATACTAATATTTCTTTCAGGAAAAACGCGAAAGAGTACATCATGCCATAAGACAAGGATCCATGGTAGACCTAACAGCACTTTTATCGGATGAAAAGGATACGGGAAGTGGCAAATTGTTAGCAATGGGCAAAAGTTATTATGGCAGATGCTCACTTCATATAGCAGTTCTATGTCAACAAGAGGAAATTATCGATTATCTTGCCAATAATTTCACTGAAACCCTGTTCATTGGTGATAACGTGAGTAACATCAATACATTGGCTTTGCTAGTTGACAACTTTCGCCACTTATACTATGCGGCTGAAACATTTTTTTACCTATACCTTAAAACGGAACTATGTGTTTTTCTTAAGTTTCATTGTCTTCTCCACCCAAACGCCTCATATAGCTACATCAGAGGACAATTTTTTTAGAAAGAATCGATACCCATCATTTATTGCAGCTCGAGAGAACTGCACTGCACTACGCGATGGGTATGGAAAAAATGGAGACGATAACAAAGGTACTTGTCAAAGCTGGTGCCAAACGAATGACTAAGGACCTGAAAGGAAGACAACCAACCTACTATTATCTGAATAAATCAGACATCCTCAGATTGCAGGAGGAGGAACAGAGAATTTAACTTCAGCAGTGTTATCATTAGAAATATATAAAAATGCACGGATAATGTGTTTAGCTTATAATTTCAGTCCTCGTTATGGAAATCCACAAGCAAAAAAAGGTGGTCTGATTCATTTATAATGTGCAGAAAACATCACAAATCGAATATTTTTACCAGGTTTAAAATTTTATAAAGTATTCTTTGTTCGATTTTCCACAAGTACATAGTTTTGTCCGTCTTTGAAGTGTATGACATTTGGATCAGAAGTTATTTGCCAGTGACATATATAGGCAAGAGAATTTTTATAGTCGAAGATTATACCATCCATTGGATATTGATAAAAATGATAACGATTCACAGTTCATACCTGATGCCGATCAACTATAACATCAACGGCGTGTAACAAAAATATAATCAGTACCTACCGTTGAAGTCCAAACAAGACTGGTTTTCCTTTATTTTTTTCTACATCGAGCATTGGCTTATTGAGTTTTAACGCGAATATTTGAAAAAACCGCGCAGACACGTTTGATCAGGCTCTGCTTTCTATGCTCCTACGATACAGCCAAAGTATCACCAATAAACCCAGCAGAACGAAAAATTATGATAAAAAAATTAGGCAATTGCAGAAAAGATTGGCGAATGGATTGAATTCGTTTCGAAGGACTGGATTTTATACGTATAAATAATAGGTCGAGAAATAGAGATCCAGCAATAAATCATATGTACTTGCCAATGATTTTGAATCACTTTTTTTATTTATTTTATGATAAGTCTGGATAACATTCTTGCGAACTTACTTACAACGATGACGAATAATTATAGAGAAAGCCGATCGTTTTTTACTCTGGCCTGGAATGAAGATGTTTGCTTGTAAATCAGTAAATTTATTACGTTGTCTCTGTTTTAATTAAAAGAATACAAATTCCAGAAATTGTTAACCTAATATGATGGAGTGCAAGTATATTATTAAATATCCTCAAATAAGTAAGGACCCATAGAATTTTACAACGACATATTCATTGTACTGTGACTTTTTCACATTTAAGTTGAATGTACTTCAATGTTCTAGGGATAGTACTAAACCTAGACAAATGACTATGATGAAGAGCTCAGCCTAGAATTTCAAGTGAGGTACGCGAACAAATAATTAACATTTATCAAAAATCATACATGAATTGACTTTTAATAGTTACACACGAAGTTGAAAAAGTGAAAGTTTGCATAGCATCACCAAAGTCAGTAGAAATTTTAACCTTCAACAACACTCGAATGAGAGAAAACTTGAATGTCATCATAATTTACTGGTGTTAAAAGGTTACCACACTTGATATAATGGCAAGCGAAGTAGTTATGATGATAATATCTACTTTACAATATTGAATCTCTTTAATCTTGAGGCTTTAACAGTATCGTCGATCGTTGGTGAGATAATGGCGAATCTTTCTTTGCGTTTCTGCATTTTTTCCTGATTTTCCAGACTAAGCATCACACTAGACGTCGATGTCCCGAACCTAGCCGCTCGTTGCTTCAAGACGTTTATGCTTGTTTCCTAAAAATATTAATGTTCAGCCCAACTGCTCCTGATACAAACGAGACTGCTGTGAAATGTACAACAGTTATTGCTTATTTATAGATATTTTTATTTGCGAGACACACGATATTTTTGGAAAAGTTGTTTGATGATGCGACACACTAAACATAGTTGAAAACTTTCATTCACCAAAATTTCAAACCCCATTGAAATATATACTTACTGGTGCATCAATACCACTGATACTTTTGGTGCCACTATCGTTCGTAACAGTTTTTCCAAATCTCTCTGCTCTGGCTAATTTCAAAGCGTCATCACCGGTATTTTTGGAGCCAAACTTTTTTGCTCTGAGTTCAAATCTCTGCAAGGAAAATTAAAAATTCCATTTTTGCATTGACAAACTTGACTAACAAATAATAATTGACAACTTTAAGGCCCAATTTTAATTTGAGGAAATGAAGAGGGTTAGGAAATATCTCTTTTCACAAAATAGCAGACCATCATTTCCACTAAAAACTTCAAAATGTGAATCATGTGGCGGAGGCTTCAAAATCCTATTAGTTGAGTAGATAGTCCAAGACTTGTGCACAAATGTTGGTTTTGAGTTATATGAAGTTTAATGTTTAAAAGTTCGCCACGCTTTTTTTTTGAAGATCGAATATGTTTTATTAATTTGGGCTGTGGTATTGCCTTTTGCCTAAAAATGCTCATTTGTGATATTTGATCGATAATGTACCAAAATGTTTGAAAAATAATCTGAAATGCCACATTTGCCGCTATACAATTTTTTGTTTGACAGGAGTAATTGTACGACATTTTGCGATATACTTGATTTTTATTTGATGAAGAAAAACACAACATTCATTATTTTGAACTCTTCTGACATAATTTTCACCAGAAAATGAACAAATAATCTTGTTGTAGCTTCACTTTTCACTAGACACAAATGTGCTGAATACAGGGGCGAGTCAGAAACGTCACACCCGGTGAGAGTGTGATCCAAGTGTCACACACTAACCGTTCAGAATAATCAAGAGCGCACCCTAGACGCACACTGCTTTTCGTTCAAGAATTGACATAGATGCATCCCAGGGTGATCTTTGATTACACCGTATTTTTGTGGTGTGAAGGAGGTGTGATGTGTCATTTGTCAGAATGGGTTTGTGTAGTTTAATATTATCATTCACTAAGACAAAATGCACACAAGACAATAATTAATTCAGTTGTTCAAAATAATGCATTGTAATGTGGAGGATTTCTCTGATGATTGAGTCTTTTGAACACAAGTAAGTACAAAGAAAAATGACTCTTATTCTTTGGGGAATAGATTGTATTCACTCTTAAGTTGATTAATCCGTAAAGATTTATCCGGACATAAACAAAACAAACTAAAATAAACAGCATACTGTCAAACAGCTGACTGAACATACTCAAACGTTCAGAAATACGGGTGTGAAGATGAATCACTCCTTCAATTATCCACAAAAGTCACACTCACACCGAGTACGACGTTTCTGAACTCGCCCCAGTCAAAGCAGTTATTTACCCTAGAACAAGGCCTAGAAGAACTTAATAGTCTTGACTAACTAAGAGATGGCACTGGCACCTACCAATTTGAATATTCCACTTAGCATTTGTGTGCATAAGATAATACAGGGTATCCAACATTGAACGTCACAGGCTATAACTCGTTTATTTTTGAAGATAAAAATTTAATTAAAATATACCCCCGAAAAAAAGTACAATCATTTGGTACTTTCAACTGAAAAATTTTCCGGGAGTTTTGTAAATTTGTGATTTTATAGATTTCGATGTGCTCTTTCCGAGTTTCAACTTTGCCCCCTCGTATCTTTGCCGCTCGCTCCGCGATATTCGAAGAATAGTACCCAGAAGCAGTTTTTTTGACAATATCTCTTTTTCGACTCATTTCACGATGAAAACATGTTTATACAAAATGAAACTATAGAAAATTTCCTGCAATTTATGTAATAAAATGTTTTCCTAGGATGAATAGTCTTGACGTACGAGCGTCGCAAAGTTTAGTTCAACATGCGATCCAGTATGCAAATAAAAAGAGACCATATTGAGGGACGAGAGATTTTTAATTAGGGACAATTCGGTATTTAGTAAAGAATAGACCGATTTGATTTTTTTTTCTTTTCTACGATCAACGGTTTAGCCGCGAAGAAGCTAGAAACTGTAGTATATGGTGAATGTTTTCCGGTTTCACATTGCGGGTACACTGGTAAATCTATGCCTTCGCTCGTTCTCTTGAGATATTTTTGATACATTGAATCTCATGATTTCAAGGTGAAAAAAAACGAACGAATTCGAGTTCAATTTCTTTGTCACTGATCCCGAAAAAGAAATTAAACAAGACAAGGCAGATATACACGCTATGAGTTCAAACAAATTACAACATAACTGTCTTTGTCTCATTTCAATTTTTAAGGGCAGATGAAATGCAGGGTCGTCAAGGAAAAGGATGCGTCAATACAGATATAGTACAGTTTCTAGCCTCTTCGCGGCTAAACCATTGATCGTGGAAAAAAATTGAAAAAACCAAAATGTAGAAAATTTCATACTCTTTCATTTTGTAAATAAACAAAGTTTATCAAAGATAAATAGGCTTCTAGTTATTTCCTAAAAGCTTGAAAAGGGTATTTTTTTGATGAGGTTTTCCTAAAAAAAAATAATTTTCGGCCAAAATTCTTGTAAATTAGTTTAAAGCAACCCAGAAAATACATACAAACAAAATTTCAAAGAGCTCTATCTTTTGACGAAAAAAAAATTGAAATATACATATGTCAATTCCATTGCTTTCTATGATTTAATAGAAGGGCCCAAAAAACGTGAAAAGTTTTTGGGCATTTTTTAAATTTGAAAACGGAAAGCATTTCTGAATTTGGCATATTCAAAAGCCCCTATAACGATAATTTTGTAATTAAATATTATGCAAAGTCAGGTCAAATATTGAAAACTTATGTATGACACGAACAATACCCTTGAAAAGTTTTGTTACTCTTATACCAAGCATTCCATTCCAAAAAAAAAGTCAACAATTATACAAAATAATGTTGATTTAAAAAGTGATATCGATATGATTAAGGGCCGGTTCACCAATTCAGAATTATTCCTGGGCTAACATTAACCTAAGGATAACCTCAAGTCAATTTGGCAGTGTCAAAGTTGAGTAAGCTCGCTTTTGATAAACCGGCCCTAAGAATCAAATAAGTATTGATATTAATGAAATGGAAATGAACTTTTCGAAAGTACTCTTCCAAGACGCCTATTCAGCGTGTGTTCAAAAGAATATCAAACATTTTTGCTTTCTTTTTGAATAAAAGCTAGACAAAATTGTCCTAAATCGTTATTTTATTTCAATTATTCACGAAATCGCCTTTATTTTCACTCGCCGGCTATTAATTTTTTATAGGGCTTCTAATTTGAGCACTCTCCCCGCCCTTTCGAAAAACTTAGAGTCAATGACGTCATTGATTCACACAATGTGAAAACTCTGTCGAAGCAAGCAAACAAAGTTAGTCACCAATTTTTGTTGCATTTGCAAGATAAAGTTGAATCAAAATTATTTGTCAGAATAAATCAAACAATATTAACAAAATAATAGTATAACGTATCATCTTTATTCATCATAACCTTCTGCTTTAACAAGAAGACCTCGAAATAAAGTAATGGCCAGAGTACCTAGCTAAAAAAGAAATCTCGAGGGAAATCTAGTTACGAGGTAGGTATTTTGTTTGAGCGATTGGTTCTCAAATTCAAATTACGCTACCCATTCAATGCAAACCTCAATATAATTACCTACCTACCTCAGTGTTTTCTTATTTTGCACCCCAGCTTTCAAAAACTCAATATTTTCTATGTAGTATTGATCAATCATCTCATATCAGACTGAGGGCAAATTATTTAAAGTTGCTTGGACAGAATGTGTTTCTTTTTTATATTGTTTTGCCATTTTCATCTATTCAAACAATCAAAATTGTAAAATCAAAAGTGGTGAGTTTATGATATGAAGTATGAACCAATTACACAGTCGCTCGTACAGTTGGTTGCAGTATCCTTGCATCATTTTACCTGTTTTGCGATGACGCGCAGAGTTTGAGAATGATTGAACTTTTCAACATCTTTTTAGGTAGTTATTCAACAATATTTACGCCACGTTGCCTCAATATGCTACACTCTAAATCTATATTTCAATATGTAACAGTTATTATGTTGATTCAAACATAGTATAATACCCCATTGACGAATGTGTACTGGTCCTTGAAGGAACACATACTTTAATTTGCTCAATATCACCATTCAAAATAATATTATTTTGTTGTTAACGCTCGGTAAAAACAAGAGTAACCAAAAAATCAAATGTATAGTTCGTGTCATACATAAAGAGATGACAAGAGATTTTTACAAAATCTCTGCTAGAGTTTATACACGGTGGTAAGAAGAACTGATTTTTTCTTCCAAATTTGACATGACTTTTTGAACATCTTGCATAATATTTTATTACAAACTCATGATGGGGATGTTAGGATATGCCAAATCCAAAAAAGCTATCCGTTTTTGAACTAAATAGTGTGAGAGCTCGTAGACATTTTTGAGTAGGTATTTGAGGCACTATAAAAACTTGTGGAATTCTTCCATGATAACTAAATACAAAAACGTAGACCCGGCAGAATATTTGTAAATGACTACCGCGATCGCGAATCAGGTCAGTCCCAAATGTGGCCAAAACCGAGCCCTTAAATAGCACACGATATCGCAATTCTATCGTGTAAACAACAGTCTTTATCGAAAAAATGTTAAAATTGTCGGTCCACGTATAACAATTCAAATGAATTTTGTTATACATTTATTCATGATGAGAAAACTATTGAATTGTAAATATTCAATTTCCCCCTCAATCGTAACGAGTGTTCAATAAAAAATACGATCAAGTCACCTCTGGATTTGTTTTTCTGTCATGAACGTAGGTCGTGACTAGTTTGTATGGTTTGGCATCATGGCATCTGTGACGGTTAGAGAGTGGATGTCATGTCATAATTGCGATGTTAGCCAAGACATACGTTTTTTGAAACAATTGCCATCCATAGGTGACTTGATCGTATTTTTTATTGAACACTTTTTACTTATACTATGATCCTATATAAATTGAAAATTGAGAACCATGATGGAAAAAGACTATTGGATTTGGAAATAGTTGATGAATCTCGTTAAAATTTTATTTTTTTTTCACTAACCTCGGGGTAATGAGTTCAAGTTTTTATTTTGAAATATATTTGATGCTTGGAACATTCTCATGGAATAATTGTATGAATGTTTTTTTTACAATTTCGTTCTACGCTTGATATACTCTAATTTTAATAATTATTCTGGGGTGCGTTCACAAATGTCGTCGGGCGATCGCACGGCGACGCTCTGACTTTTCCCGGCTGTTCACAATTCTCGCCGAGTAAGATTCACACTCATTCACAATTCGGGTAAATATTCTCCGGGCGATAAACTTTTCAACCCACTTTTTAGCTGGTGAAGATTTGTCGCGCCTGCGTTGTGTGTACAAACGTGCGATCCTAACCAAACACCAAAAAACAACAAACTACACGGCTAATCGTTGATACATTAGGGCTGGCTGGTGATAATTTGAATAAAAAATGAATATTATGTCGTCAGAATCGCACAATCTTGTGGTAGATGCGGATACCAATTATGTCAGACGATGGAAAAATGATATTAAACCGAATCGAAGGTAAAAAAATTGTAAGCTAAAAAAACATCATTGTCAATTAACTTTTTTCCAGACAATGCTTTAGAGTATTTCCCTGTGACAATGGCAAATGAGAATGAGAGGCGCTATCTGACGACGAATCACTGTCCTGGAATGCCGGGATCCATATTTTACATTTATCCCTTATTCCACACGCTTATAACTTCTTAGAAACACAGTATAAAATGAAAGCTAAGAAAGTATAGCTATGGTGGTATCATTTAGTGTTTTTGTAAAATGGTTGTATTATTATTCAATGACCGTAACAGTCATATAACACTTTCAAATTTTAAAGGTTATGATAAACCATAACAAGTCGAACAATCGTGAACGAGGATTATTTACCAAAGGCATAGTCGAAATAATTGTTTGGAATTGCAAATATGAATTCTTGAAACTGTATTTCCCCGTATTAACTAAAAAAGATCGATTAAAATAGACTCGGAAATAGACTTTACATTAAATTTATATTGGATCTGTTCGTAGAACAATCACAGACCAGTCAGCGTTTAATCGATTGGCCAATATCAGTCAGAAATCAGTTTGCTAACTGAGGGAATTTTTCAGCATCCTTATTTCTTCCTGTGTCTATTTGACTTTGCATTTCCAGTGTTTTTTTCTCCTCTAGAAGATAACGCTATCAGATTTTTGATCCAGCGTTAAAACTCTAACGAGCAAATAGGAACTACTCAATATTCAGCAATAAATATTTACATCAAATATGGGAATAGGTCGAACTGTCTTGTGGCACATAATTGGCGCGTATTCTGGACTATGTGCTTATTCTAGTCGTTTTAACAAAATGATGACACATTTACTTGAATCAGTCGTTTTTTGGCTTGAATATTTAAATTAGTCTTTGACTTTGCTACCTCAAATCGATTGAATATCCCAAAGAAAGTTTTTTTGCCCGTGGACGCCTGGCACCCAACATATTTTTATAAAATTGCGTACCCCCAAAATATTATACTACGCGTCACAATTGATCAGTACTAAGTACAGTGTCTATATACAAGAGTACTAAGTAAACAACAGTATATATTATGGTGGAGAGAAGTGACAAGAGATAGTTTCAACTCACCTCCTTAGCTGATAACTCTGATAGCTTGACAACCTTTTTATCCTCGTTCGGCTCAGACTCCTTGCTACTATTTACATTCGAATCAGAGGTATCATTCATTTTATCTGGTACATTGTCAGTTTCTGTGATCAGGCTAGTGATATTCCGGTTCAAAACAAGTCGTTTTGAATTTCCAACATTCAACTGGCTTTCGTCTGATTTGCGTTTATTTGCTTTGGGTATTTCATCTAAAGCATCTAGATCACTGATAAGTTCTCTTTCATCTATGTGCTCATCGTCATCATCCTGTTAGGAAAAGAAATAATCTATACAGGGTTTTTCACTTAAAACTCCGCAGGTCAATATCTCGGAAACAAATAGGAATATTTGATTACTGTAAAAAGTAGTCAATTTATGGGGTCGAGTAGTTATTTTTCACAGTTAAAAAAATTCGACGCCTTCCAAGAGTAAAGCGTCGCGACGCATCGAAAATATTAATCGATTGCAGGGACTTTGAAATTACGCGCATGCTAAAGTACATGTTATTTATAAACTTTTTTGTTATTCAGTCGAACTCATTTATTCTACTCAGTTTTGAGGTATACAGTGTGTCCAAGATAAGGATGTCTATCATGGGGATCTTGAAAACCGTGAGAGATACAAGGTCGGTTAAATGGAGGCAAAGTTGCGTAGCCAAGAAATTCCGACTAAGTCCGAAATTATCCGAAAAAAACCAAAATTTTCCAAAATTGTTTTCATTTTTTTCTGATCACATTTGAAGAGATATTTTGAAATGAATTGAATTGAACTTCTTCATTGCCACTTTTTGCCCTTTACAAGAAAGCGTTATTAAATTGAAGAACCGACGTTTCGTCTATGAGCAGCCATCATCAACTTTGTTTTTTTAAATACGGTCCTGGATTTTTTACTACGGATTTTGAGAGCCTCCTATGTTACTAAACCAACGAGGTATCGCACTAATTAAAAAAGAGGTGGTTGTTTTTAATCCTATTAAAAATGTATTTTTTGTCTCTCTCTAACACATGAGTTCTTATGGAAAAATCCATCAACATAATTTTTTTGAATAATTGCGATACTTTGTTGGTTTAGGAACACAAGAGGCCCTCAAAATCCGTCATAAAAAATCCAGGACCGTATTTAAAAAAACAAAGTTGATGATGGCTGCTCATAGACGAAACGTCGGTTCTTCAATTTAATAACGCTATCTTGTAAAGGGCAAAAAGTGGCAATGAAGAAGTTCCATTTATTTCAAAATATCTCTTCAAATGTGGTCAGAAAATAATGAAAACAATTTTGACAAATTTCGGACTTAGTCGGAATTTCTTGGCTTTCAAAACGGCATTTTGTTAAGTATCAAAATACGCAACTTTGCCTCCATTTAACCGACCTTGTATCTCTCACGGTTTCCAAGATCCCCATGATAGACATCCTTATCGTGGACACACTGCATATCTCAAAACTGAGTAGAATAAAATGAGTTCGACTGAATAACAAAAAAGTTTATAAATATCATGTACTTTAGCATGCGCGTAATTTCAAAGTCCCTGCAATCGATTAATATTTTCGATGCGTCGCGACGCTTTACTCTTGGTAGGCGTCGAATTTTTTTAACTGTGAAAAATAACTACTCGACCCCATACATTGACTACTTTTTACAGAAATCAAATATTCCTATTCGTTTCCGAGATATTGACGTTCGGAGTTTTAAGTGAAAAGCCCTGTATAAGACTCAGGTATTTCAGTCTTTCAATTTGATTGTTCTTTGATTATGGCTGTACTACGGTGAAATGTGCACAATTTGTAGAAAAATCTCGAATATCATCTTTCGGATAATTACTGTTTTTACAAGTCTTAGGCATTAGATCCCGTGTGGGGTTGCTGGTCCTCCATCGGGCGCCTTCCCAGGTGGCAGACAGGGGAATGCCTCCCAGATATGGGAGGTACCGGGGAAATTAAATATACCCGGAGTGGACCAAAACTAGCGCTTTTGAACGATGTGTGACAAACCTGAGGAGTGAGGTCAATCTCACCGTTTTGGTTCCGACAGGGTGGAAGCCCCGGTGACCAACGCTGGCCCCACGGATTTTGGGGCAGGCCAATCACACCTTCTGGCATCCGAGGCACAACTAAACCTTGATGTAACTACTCATAAACCAACCACGGGCAACCAGGAAAGCAGTGATGCAATCCCTAGTGCCGGTGTATCTGCCATTAGTACGGGCGTTGGCAACATCAGCCTGAACAAAATGGCAAAGCTTTCCGGAGCACAGCGATGGAAGCTTGCAATAGCGATGGATAGAGCCAAGGGAGAGCCTATTCGGCCTCGTTAACCGAGGACAAATAGGAATCCCGGGAATAGAACTCTCCCTAATAGCTCAGGGAACACTGGGAAACCTGATGCTCAGGCCGAAGAACCTGGGGCATCAGGTTAACCTAGGACCCCTGCAAACAAATCCTCTGCAAAGAGGGGACGCTCTGAGGGCGACACCCCAACCCCACAAAAAAGCGCCAAGAAAAAGTCACGACACGGAAACGCTGAAGTAACACCCAGTACATCAACTGGGGGAACTTACAGCGAAACCCTGGCCGAACTTAGAATGGCTATTACTTCGGAGAAGTATCCGGAGGGAATCCTCACTGAGGAGCAGTGTAGAGGCCTACAGCAGACTCTACTCCGGGAAGTATTTAGATGGGAACCCGGTACTGGTCCTCAGTTCAAGAACAGCAGCTCCAGAGGTGGAGTGATCTATATCACTTGCGTCAATGAAGCTGCCAAGACTTGTTGTTGTTGTGGTTCCAGGCTTTAGCCCCTACGAGGGACCAGTCTTCGGATTGGCCTGGCACACAGAGTGGTGCCAGTCGTGAGAGCTGCCGTCTGGATACCAACAAAATCCGCGGGAGTCAAGGAACCGGCACAAGCTCTCCAGCTTCTCAAAACCCAGAACATGGGGCTGAAGACCAAGGACTGGAGACTTGTCAGCCACAATACGGACAATGATGGCATGACACTCATTGTCGGTCTTGACAGTAGATCTCTTAAGAAGCTGCAAAACCGGAATCTCCGGGCCTACTTTGGGTTAACGCGGCTAACCTTCAGACTTCTCAAGAAGGAGGCTCCCGATGCTGAGGGTAATTCAAATAAACCTCCAGCACAGAAAGGGAGCATCTGCTGCCCTTTGCCAACAGCTGGCAAGGAGTACCATAGACCCAGCTATTGTACAAGAACCCTGCATTACGAAGGGCAAAATAGCCGGACTAGGAAACACTGGAGGTAAGAACTTTCACAATGAGCAACCAACAGGCAACGTGAGAGCTTGAATATACGTGAGAAACGGAGTGCAGGCTCTCAATATTAAAGAACTAAATACCAGGGATTAAGTAGCCGTCCAACTAAGCTACAAAGAGGAAGGAACCCAGAAGGACATTGAGATAGCCTCAGTTTACCTTCCCTACGATGCACCCGGGAAGACCTGGAGAAACTAGTGATTCACTGTGAGAAACCTACAGTGTATGATAGGTATGGACGCCAACTCGCATCACACCATCTGGGTGAGCAGCGATATCAACAAAAGAGGTGAGTCTTTATTGGATTGTATTATAACCCATGATTTGGAGATTCTAAACAAGTGCAACAAACCCACTTTTGCAAACCGCACACGGTCGGAACTTATTGATGTCACTCTCTCCACCTCCCGTATCAATCCCAGTATCCAGCGGTGGAACGTATCCGACGAACCATCCCTGTCGGACCATAGGTATACAGGGTTTTTCACTTAAAACTCCCCACGTCAATATCTGGGAAACGAATAGGAATATTTGATTTCTGTAAAAAGTAGTCAATGTATGGGGTCGAGTACTTATTTTTCACAGTTAAAAAAATTCGACGCCTACCAAGAGTAAAGCGTCGCGACGCATCGAAAATATTAATCGATTGCAGGAACTTTGAAATTACGCGCATGCAAAAGTACAAGTTATTCATAAACTTTTTTGTTATTCAGTCGAACTCATTTATTCTACTCAGTTTTGAGATATACAGTGTGTCCAAGATAAGGATGTCTATCATGGGGATCTTGAAAACCGTGAGAGATACAAGGTCGGTTAAATGGAGGCAAAGTTGCGTATTTTGATGCTTAACAAAATGCCGTTTTGAAAGCCAAGAAATTCCGACCAAGTCCGAAATTATCCGAAAAAAACGAAATTTTTCAATTTTTTTTTTCATTTTTTTCTGACCACATTTGAAGTGATATTTTGAAATGAATGGAACTCCTTCATTGCCACTTTTTGCTCTTTACAAGATAGCGTTATTAAATTGAAGAACCGACGTTTCGTCTATGAGCAGCCATCATCAACTTTGTTTTTTTAAATACGGTCCTGGATTTTTTATTACGGAATTTTAGAGCCTCTTATGTTCCCAAACCAACAAGGTATCGCACCAATTAAAAAAGAAGGTGGTTGTTTTTAATCTTATTAAAAATGTATTTTTTGTCTCTCTCTAACACTTGAGTTCTCATGGAAAAATCCATCAAAATAATTTTTTTGAATAATTGCGATACATTGTTGGCTTAGGAACATAAGAGGCCCTCAAAATCCGTTATAAAAAATCCAGGAAATCTCAAAACTGAGTAGAATAAATGAGTTCGACTGAATAACAAAAAAGTTTATGAATAACTTGTACTTTCGCATGCGCGTAATTTCAAAGTTCCTGCAATCGATTAATATTTTCGATGCGTCGCGACGCTTTACTGTTGATAGGCGTCGAATTTTTTTAACTGTGAAAAATAAGTACTCGACCCCATACATTGACTACTTTTTACAGAAATCAAATATTCCTATTCGTTTCCGAGATATTGACGTGGGGAGTTTTAAGTGAAAAACCCTGTATATACTGATGGAAATCAATAGCATTGACAAGCCTTCAGAGATGTACCGCAACCCATGCAAAACAAACTGGGCTGAATACCGGGAGGAGCTGAAGGCGGGGTTGAGTGGGGTCAATGAACGTATGCTTAACAAATTTGATGTTGAAGTGGTAGCGGAACAACTACAAAACGCCATAATCCATTCTCACCATCAAAGTTGTCCGCTAATCCGGCGTTCTTCATGCAAGGACACAACCTGGTGGAACGAGAAAAATGAAAGGGGAAACACGCAGACTCTTCAATGTGGCCAAGAAAACCGGTGAATGGGATGAATACCACCATACTCTGACAAAATACAATAAAGAAGTAAGGGAAGCTAAGAGGAACTCCTGGAGGAAGTTCTGCACTGAGGTCGAAAAAACCTCGGAAAATCCTAGCTAAAGATTCCCTTCCACCAATGGGGACACTGAAGAACCCCAATGGTGAATACACGAAAAATGGCGAAGAAACCATTGAGACATTACTCAGGGCCCACTTTCCAGACTCGACTATAATCAACTCGCAACAGGGAAGGGAACCAACTCCCTATCTCCTGAGATCCTCCTGATGAGAGGATCAAGGGATGATTGGGTCACAGCCCGACTTATTGTGACACCAAATATAATTGAATGGGCTAGAAACTCATTCGAACCACCGCACCTGGATGCGATGAGATAATACCGGCTCACCTGCAGCAGAGCAAAGCCCAACTCATATCGATGTTTTGTCAACTATTCAGAGCAAGCCTGGCAACGGGACACATACCCATGATCTGGAAACTCTCACGAGTGGTCTTTGTACCAGAACCCGGGAAAGATAACTCTCAGCCCAAGGCATTCAGACCAATAAATCTATCGTCGTTTCTACTCAAAACGATGGAGAAAGTGATTGAAAGGCACATTCGGGAAACCTCCCTAATAGAGAGTCCACTACACAAAAACCAAAACGCCTATCAACCTAGTAAATCATCTGCATGAACTTGTTCATAAAATAGAGCAACCACTGAACAACCAAGGAATTGCCCTAGCTGCATTCCTTGATATAGAAGGAGCATTTGATCATACCTCCTTCAATTCAATGACCACCGCAATTAACCAACGTGGAATTAAAGACACAGTCTGTAGGTGGATAAAAAACATGCTGAAAGGTAGAAGAATTCAATCAACTATGCTTGACAAAACTGTAACTATAGAGGAAGCTAAGGGCTGCCCCAGAGTGGAGTCTTATCCCCTCTCCTCTGGAACCTAGTCGCAGATGAACTACTGGTGGAATTGAACAGCAAGGGATTTTATGCCCAAGGCTATGCCGATGACGTAGCAATACTTATCACTAACCCAAACTAACCCAAACACACCAAGACAATATCAGAACTGATGCAGACAGCTCTGACTATCGTTGAAGACTGGTGCAGGAGGGTGAACCTGAAGGTCAATCCTGAGAAAACCTCCCTGGTCAGCTTACAGAGGAATATAGCGGGATTATTCAAACCCATATTCTTTGGACAAGAACTGCAGGTGGCAAGAGAAGTCAAATACCTAGGCATCATCATGGATGACAAGCTCACATGGAATTCACACCTACAGAAAATAGTCAATCGAGGTAAAGCCACAATAATGGCAACACAAAGAGCGATAGGAAAGAACTGGGGCATAAATCCGCGCATGGTACACTGGCTCTACTGTACCGTGGTAAGACCCACTCTTGCTTACAGATCTGTTGTCTGGTGGCTGAAAATCGAGCAGCGACAGGCAGCCTCGAAAATTGCAAAATTTCAGAGGCTCGCATGTCTCTGTGTAACGGGAGCTATGAAAACTACTCCAACACTTACCACGGAGGCCATGCTTAACCTCCCTCCATTAGATATCTATATCAAAATGGAAGCAAGAATGGGATCATATAGACTTAGCAACACCGGGAACTGGAGCTACTCTAACTCCCAAGGACACACTAAGATAACCAGCACAATCACGAACCACAACAATGAGGAGTGATATCATGCTGAAAAAGACCCGACTCTCTTTACCACACATTGGCGGATCGGTCGCCTAACGAGTCGTGGCTGACCGATCCGGCGAGCACATCCGCTGATGAATGGGGGGCTTTAGAAAGACCAGTTTCTTCATAATGTGTAGTTATATTTCTGACTATTTCGTTGTTTTTCAACGTATAAACAAATTTCGACAAAATATTTAAATAATATGCGTAGTTTTCGAAGTATGAATACCATTGTCATTGATTTGGTGTAAAATATATTGTTACCTTCAAAGCTTTACAACTTACGTTCAGCAGATCCTCCTCAATATCATCTATAGACTCAAGCGGTGATTCAATAGTCCCGGACTCATTTGTATCATTCAACCGTATAGCTGCCTGGAGTCTTTCAACTAGCTCATTCTTATTCCCTGCAGTGCTGAGACCTCTCGATTTCAATTCCTTCTTCAAATCAGGAACCTGTAAAAAGACAAAAAAGATCATCATATCATAATAAACTGAACTGAAAAATATAATATCCTTGATTTACAATGTTTACACGAGCACGTCAATGCGGAGAAGTCAAATTAGAATCTGTATAAAACGAATGTGGAAACACTCCCAAATCGTTTCATAAAGAGAGTCCCGTGGTGAATGAACCAACGAGATGTTGGTGCTAGAAGGAGATCAAATTACCTGAGAGAAACACAATTTGCCAATGGGCCTTTTTTCGTTATGATTTTCATTTGTTCGATAACCACGCATGAATTACATATTTTTATGGAAAACATGTTCTATCAACATTTTTTAACTCCTTAGGTAATGACCCTTTCAATTAAGCCCGTGTGACACGATCACATTTTTGATAGCATTTCTGCGAGCAGAAATTTTAAATGAAGATGTGATCGTTTCAATCACGTATTTTTTTGAAAATTTCTGCTATCAGAAATTTAGAACATGTCCTAGTTTCTCTCTTAAAAGTGCGCGTACATGGTCGCAGATTGTTTAATTTGAAACTCCCATTTAAACACATAATTGAAGGTTGTAGTCTAACCTCACTTTATTGCGTTTATGTTCTGTTTGGATGATATTTTGTTGAATGTTTAGCAGTCTCAGAGTTTAGGAAAATGTTATTATGATTTTCAATTATTCAAAAAAATTATGTTGATGGATTTTTCCATAAGAACTCATGTGTTAGAGAGAGACAAAAAATACATTTTTAATAGGATTAAAAACAACCACCTCTTTTTTAATTAGTGCGATACCTCGTTGGTTCAGAAACATAAGAGGCTCTTAAAATCCGTAATGAAAAATCCTGGACCGTATTTAAAAAAACAAAGTTGATGATGGATGCTCATAGACGAAACGTTCTTCAATTTAATAACGCTATCTTGTGAAGGGCAAAAAGTGACAATGAAGAAGATCCATTCATTTCAAAATATCTCTTCAAATGTGGTCAGAAAAAAATTAAAACAATTTTGAAAAATTTCGGTTTTTTTCGGATAATTTCGGACTTAGTCGGAATTTCTTGGCTTTCAAAACGGCATTCTGTTAAGCATCAAAATACGCAACTTTGCCTTCATTTAACCGACCTTGTATCTCTCACGGTTTTCAAGATCCCCATGATAGACATCCTTATCTTGGACACACTGTATATCTCAAAACTGAGTAGAATAAATGAGTTCGACTGAATAACAAAAAAGTGCATAAATAACATGTACTTTAGCATGCGCGTAATTTCAAAGTCCCTGCAATCGATTAATATTTTCGATGCGTCGCGACGCTTTACTCTTGGTAGGCGTCGAATTTTTTTAACTGTGAAAAATAACTACTCGACCCCATACATTGACTACTTTTTACAGAAATCAAATATTCCTATTCGTTTCCGAGATATTGACGTGCGGAGTTTTAAGTGAAAAACCCTGTATACTAGCGTAATTTCTAAGATTTTGGTACACTTGATGTAGGTCCATTCAAGTGAAGAAGAAATACTTAATTTTAACTCGAAAAAGTAAGAGAAGCTTAACCAAACTGTCATCCCCTGCTCGTGCTAATAATTAATAATATTTTAATTTTCACATTTCTGGATAAACAGTGCGGCTCTTTCCCCCCCCCCCCCTTTTTTTTAAATGTGTGCACCAAAAATGTCGAAACTTTGCACACTTTAATTGCTGTCGAAATACTACTTTTTGATGTTACTGACGTACTTTTAGTATTCAAGATGGCGGCTGGGCACCATTTTGAAACATTTTTTTAAATGGAAAAGGGGGTCGTGTGACACATCATTCGAAAGGTCTCATCGAGTAGATTATGTGAAAATTTCATAGGATTAAACGCATCCGTGCGGATATGACAGACTGCCAAACTAACAAGATGAAGAAATAAGAACAAAGAAAGCATACTTCAATTTTTATTGTAAAGAATGTTGAAAATGTCCTCCGTTGACCCCCAAACAATGAAATTATCTGTCTGAGAACTCCTGACGGACTTTTTCGAAAGTATCGACTTTAATATGTTGACAAAAAGCAGTAATTCTTTGCTGTAAATCTAAAAGAGAGTCTGGCTGTGTTGCATATACTTTCTGCTTTAAATATCCCCATAAAAAAAAGTCCAATGGTGTTAAATCGGGCGACCAGGCAGGCCATTCGGTAGGACCCCGACGACCAATCCAACGATTGGGGTAAGTTATGTCCAAATACTGCCTTACATTTCTGCTGAAATGAGGAGGCGCACCATCCTGTTGAAAAATTGGTGCCATGCCAAATTCGTTGGGATTATTCTGACGTATTTGTACAATCAAAGGCTCTATTGTAGTTTCTAATAAGTTCAAATACAGTCAAATGTTCATGAATGAGAACAGGACCAACAATATGGTTCCCCAATATGCCAGCCCATACGTTAACCTTTTCGGGATATTGCGTGTGGGTTTCCCTAAAAACATGCGGATTTACGTCACTCCAATAACGAACATTTTGCCTGTGTACACGGCCATTTAAAAAGAAAGTACACTCGTCACTAAAACAAATATTTTGAACGTATCTCGGTTCTCGGCCTATTCTTTCGGTCATAATTTCGCAAAATTCCACACGTCTGTCAGGATCATCTTCAGTCAACTGGTGCACCATTTGAAATTTATAAGGATAACATTTCTGTTTTTTCAGCAATCGTTTTACAGAAGCAGACGAAGTATCACAGATGTCTGCAACCTGAGAAGTCGACTGTTCAGGATTTACCACCATCTCACCAATGATTGCAATTTGTTTATCTTCCCAAATAGATGGTCGCCCTTTATTCTTCAGGCTATGAACACTACCAGTCTCGATAAATTTCCGCACCAATTCGCGAAGATATTTCCAGCATATCGGTCGGTCCGAAGCGCTCATTGAAGATTCTTTCCGTCTCATGGAAATTACGATTTCCGCCATAAATAAAAATTGCTTCAATTTTTTCCGCGAGGGGACGCGAACTAGGCATTTTTGTAACACTTCCTAATTAACACAATAATCAAACAACTGGCTCATATCGTTTCAAGATTTTCACATTTGGTTAAACTTTAGTGCTGTGGCGAGGTAGTGTGGACATTGTATCTCCATCTTAATTTAGATTTTAGTATTATAATGCTAATAAATGCTTTCCAAATTTTTTTATCATCTTGAAATTCTTTATCCGCTTTTAATCAGCATTCCCATTTGTTAACCTGTACTGTTTTGCTCAGGTTCACCATCATTTTTCCGGAATCTGATGTGTCAGCTCGTTAAAACTTTGAAACTTAACGTAAACGACATTTTCAAAAACTAAAAGTTTGGCAGGCACACAATAATCTACTTGATAAAACCTTTCGAATGATGTGTCACACGACCCCCCTTTTCATTTAAAAAAATGTTTCAAAATGGCGCCCAGCCGCCATCTTGAATACTAAAAGTACGTCAGTAACATCAAAAAGTAGTATTTCGACAGCAATTGAAGTATGCCAAGTTTCAAAATTTTTGGTGCACACATTAAAAAAAAGGGGAGGGGGACCTTTTAGAGCCGCACTGTATCTGCATTTGCATGTTTCATATACATGTGTTTGGATATAACTTGTTTTGAACCTCCGGCACATATTCAATCAAATATCGTCTTTTGGATGTTGGTTATGCTTTTAATCGATGCGTAACTATCAAACTAAAAATTTTCCTACATTTACAAAAATGTGAAAAGTGGAAATATCTGGTTTTGCATCTAGGCGCCTCAAGTGAGATCGATATAATACCTAGTTGCTGTAGAAGCAAATTTATATTCTCGATGAGTTTTTGCCAATAAAAACAAAACTTCTGGTGAGAGATGTGAATACCCTAAAAAGAAATAGATTGCACATGCTTCCATTACAGAAATATTCGTAAATATCTTGTATCGTTGCAGACATTTTTCAACGGCATTGAATATCTAAGCGCAGATTAGAGATCCAATTTGCAAACAAATATTTGAGCAGAAATGTTAGCAGAAATGCTGACAGAAATGTGATCGTGTCATACGGGCTTCATCTACAAATTTGTTTTTGGGGCAAAATATACTCAATTTACTCAGAGTTAAACAGATGTTCGATATCATCTTTGGAAAAATATATTTATGGCATTTTTAAATAGCACCATATCCTCATTATCTGTCGGTGGGTATAGTATTAATCATCAGAATTTATTGAGTTTAATCTTTATCGACAGCGAGGATATTGTTAGATTAGAAAACTACTATTAAATTGTTCACGAATTCATGAGTATGTTGATGATGTTTTGCCTAATAGTTAATGTCTACACGTATACAGGGTGCCACAGATTCGAGTTCATGCAAGGGGTTCTCAGTTATTATAAGAGATACAGGGTCGGTTGGATGGATGCAAAGTTGCGCATTTTTATGCTCAAGAAAATGCCATTTTGAAATTTGAAAAATTACGACTACTTCCGATTCCGAAAATATTCAAAAAAAAAAAGTGGCAATGACAAAGGAAATAATAAAAACGTTTTGGCGAATTTTCCAAAACGTTTTTATTATTTCCTTTGTCATTGCCACTTTTTCTCCCCCTCAAGATGATGGTATAAAATTGAAAATCTGAAGTTTCGTCTTCGAGCTGCCATCATGAACTTTATTTATTTGAATACGGACCTGGATTTTTCATTTTATTTTTAGTTATCTTTTGACGACCTTGAGGCATTGAGGTGATTAGATGAGGGTGTAGAGTAATGGGTTGCCTTAGCAACCTCAATATTTTTAATTATTATTCACCTATTATTATTGTTATTTTCAATATACAGGGTGTCCCATAACTGTCCGCCGTAGAGCAGCAGGTGATAATATCAATGAGAATGAGAAGATTTGTCTGATAAATATGATGGTAAATGCTAGCCGTTAAAAAGATACAGGGTATTGAAGTTTCAATTTCATTTTTGTTTTTTTCTAAATAGTATTTGAACTAATGTCGATCTTCTGATGAAAATTGATGTTTGGGGGATTTTTATCATGCGAAATTCGAATTTGATCTCAGTATGGCTCTAACTGGTAGAGGGCGCTACCTACCCTTATTTTTATTATTATTTACAGCCGTAATTTTTTTGGATAGAAAAACAGATTTCCTCGACATTTTTACGCAGTAAAAGTATACTTGTTGAAAGTCGCTACGTGCAACCGTTCTCGAGATATTCGGATTACGGTCAATTGACCGTTATAATTTTATGAGTGATGTACCATAAAGGGTTCCATAGAATAAAGTACATTGCAAAATGCCACACAATAAAGGACACTAAAATAAGAAAAAAAGTTCCCAATGAGCTTGAGTCCGCAAGGCTTTCGGTTAAAAGAAAAAGGGTGTTGAATTTTATTTATGTTTGGGTTTTTTTTAAGGAGATTCATCCATTCGAAAAAGCACTGCTAGCAAACATAAGTTTTCATCACGCCGGCAACCAAACCTCAAAAGAGATGGGTATAGATTTTGTTCGAAGACGGTGGCAATTTATTGTGATTTACATGAGATTTTGTGGAAGGTATTACTGATTTCTGTTTAATCATATCAAACGGAGATTATCAGAAATGATCTTAGAAAGGTTCAATTTAGTTAATACACTATCGATTTTTTTGATTTAACGGATTAAACGTCTCTCACAAGAGGGCGGAATTTGTAGATTTTTCGTATTTTTTGACCATTGAGATACCGTTTTTGTTACCGTTTTTTTTTCAAAAATAGATATTGGGTTGCCTAGTTTGATATCTTACCTACCTAATAAAACTTTAATTGTTCCAAAAGGTGATGTAATAAAAAAATGGCGCATTAAAAAAAAAAGGCTTGTATTGAGTAAAATTACAGACCGGATCAATTCCCTTAATATCTTTAGCCAGAGACGCAAGAAATGGATTTAATGTGGTATACAGGTTTTTTTTATCATGCTAAATTCAAATATGATCTTTGTTTTGTGATTACTGATAGAGGGCGCTACATACAGGGTTCCATCTTTACGAATCGGTCCTTTTAACCGAAGGCCTTGCGAACCCATGTTCATAGGAACTTTTTTTCTTATTTTAATGTCCTCTATTGTGTGGCACCAGGCAATGTACTTTTTTATATGGCACCCTGTATACATATTTTAATTATTCGTTGTATTCATGCTTCGAGTTTAGCTGTAATTTCCTGTCAATGTTAGTCTCCAATTTTTAATAGCCTGAAGAGGATGCAACACAACATCGAAACTGTAGCTTTTTATTAAAAGGAAGACTCAAGACATTGTCCGTTATTCACGTGATCCTCGACACAATTGTTAACAACCTTTTCGGACGTTAACCCACTTGAAGTATAACTAAAAAATCCAGGTCCGTAAATAAAAAAATGAACTTGATGATGGTCGCTCAAAGACGAAACGTCAGATTTTTAATTTTATACCGCCATATTGAAGAAAAAAAAAACTGGCCATGAAAAAGTGCAATTCATTTCAAAATATCTTCTCAGATGAACTGTATTCATTTATTTATCTATTTCGGCAAATTACAAACAGCAATGTGGTAATAACATGTAACATGACTGCCTATTACTACAAATAAATACCTAAGCTACCTTAACCTATTACACTTAAAAACTAGTACAGTTCCTGATTGAGCGGGAAACAGCCAACCAAACCTCAATCTCTCTCAAAACACCGTATTATGTCCTTTATCAGTTCACATGATCTGTACTTAACATTGTTGATAATCACATGCAGAAATAAGACACAATGCATATTTCTCGTCTGCCTAAGAGAGTTCAAGTTGAATTCTTTAAGCAGATCGATTGTAGGTGTAAGATAAGGTTACAATTTGTACTTCTTCAAATATAAATATCTTGGAAACCTTTATTGTACTTTTTCTATGAAATTAGTGTTTTCTTCAGTCTGAGGGGCCCATATTACCGATGCATACTCATGAATAGGTCTGACCAAGGCATTTTACAGTATGTGTCAATAATATTATAGGGCTTAAATAATGAGATAAATACAGGGTAGCCGTTTGAAAGCAAACGGCCTCGTCTCATAAATAAGATGTTGTAGTACCTTCGCCTTAACTGGAACCGATCACTATTCTAAAAGCGGAAAATTAAAAGAACAATAATTGTCCTATCCTCTGCTCTGTTACACGTCAGACACCTTTCACTATTTTAGTCCGAATCGGTCAAAACAAGTTTTGTGTTCAACATGAAATGTTGAATGTTTTTTACGCTTTATCTCCTTTTTTCGTCGAAGACGTCACGAAAAAGGCGTAGAAGTAGAGAAGTGCAACTCACAATAATTACATCTTTGTGGTGCTACGGAGGATAGAAAATCGACTTTCTGAGGGTGAAAAGCATCAGAAAAATTCGAAGAGACGCCGGCGCCGGTGCCGCTATGATCGTCCAACCTCCGTTGATTCGGGTTCTTTGAGTTTGGTTTATTGCACACACAGCGGGGGTAAGATCATAATGTATGATATCATCAAATGATGAATATTTTGTCAAAATGACAATAAAGATGGTAAGTTCGTTTTTATAAATAATGATTTTGAGCTCTTGTATGGAGGACTGTAACTGGGAAACGAATCGCGATGCATTGAATGTGGTCCAGTTTTCAAATTGTAATTCGGGTTTCAAATGTTGGGTCGAGATGACTTTACGGACAGTGGATTTTTAGAAAAACAAATGCGTCACCCTCAAATATACGTCTAAATAAGTACATTTAAGAAACAAAATTTGCGGTAAACACACAATTTGAGTCAAAAAACAAACTTTAATTCCCATGAAAATCAAGATTTTAATTACAACGTTGCCGGATATTCATCTTCCATATAGAGAGTGATGTCGCGTTTTTTTACCAAACACAAACTAACCCAAACTAACCAAAACTAACGCAAACTAACCAAAACTAACCCAAACTAACCCATAATTGAATATCATCTTATCTGGTCTGAATCGATAATCCGAAAAACCACTGGCAACGCTGTATCGCCTTGACGAGCTACATCCTACATCTAACAAACTGTCAAAAGAAATATGTCTTCGAACATAAATCCTGTACATACCTTAAAGATTTAGGCGATATTTTAGCTTACAAATGTGTTCTAACAAATATTGGTGCTTTATTTCGATTGATCCTCACGTATAGAAGGTAAAATATTGTTAATAAGTTGAGTTCTTAGTGAATCTTTATGGAAAAATTGAAGAAAATACTGTCCCTAAAGTCATCTGTAGCCTAAATGTTAACGCAAGATGTCCAAGTGTCGCAAGTGAGGTCATGCATTTTTAAGATTCTTTATTTTTCACGCGCGCGTGCAGACAGTTAAAATGCATGAACGATCGTTTCAAATGATGCTCATATGAAACCGTTAGATATATTATAGTACTGCAGACTCAATAAAGGCAAAATACAATCGGAGTAAACACCTTAGTGAGACAAAACTTCTGAAATTATCTCACATAATCATGCATATTACGCTACGATAAAACAACATTTACACTCTTTATTAACAATATCAATTGATAATTTGATTCATTAAGTCCAGTGAAGTGAAGCATTTCTTTATTTAGCAGCATTAGCATACAGTAGTTTTTCTACGAACGTGCTTAAATAGCCACTTTCCCGCACGCATTTTGTTTCGGAAAATTAGACTTTCCCGCACTTGTGCTTTTTATTTTTTTTCCCGCACTAGTGCTTTTTTATTTTTTTTTCCCGAACGGAAACGTCACAAATGCGTGCGGGAAAGTGGCATGCGTGCGGGAAAGTGGCTATTTAAGCACGTTCGTGGAAAAAATAATGTTCCCAACTCATGCGGAAATAGTTATTTTCCTAACAAGTTCGCAAAGTGATGCTTTCCGGGAAAGACACTTTGCGAACGTTTTAGGAACAATATTTTTTCTACGAGCGTTCACAGATTAGACACGAAAAACTTTAGATAATATATTATTTGAACGCACTTAAAAACATAGAACTTGAGAATAATGATTATTTATGCTAACAATATATTTATATTGAAAGAACAGTTTGTGACGACATCTTGAAATTGGATAATATGGGTATAATCAAAATCATAATTGATTTATTTTATATTTGAAATGCAAGGGCATGTCCGATCACTGTTAATAAAATTTCCTCTTTTGTCGCCTTATTCCCTGCTATTGGCAACACTGTTTTTATTTGACATGACACTCTAGACAGCTGCGTCAGTCAGTCTTCGTATAATCGTTTATACTTTTATAAATTTGATTGTCCGTTTGTTTGTATACATGATCAGGTTTTTTTGATGCCAGTATTCAGCTCAAATCTTTCGAAGATTTCCGATAAACACAGTAGTTTGCACCGGAATCAAGCAAGAACAACTCACAAATGCCGATTGAAAGTCGTCATTATCAATGTTTGTTTACGTTACTGACGAATGCTTTTTTAACGCAAAAAAAGAATGTGTGTTTCATTTTGATTTTGACTGAAAAGGGAAAAGTAACAAGAACATTATTTTGTGCATTACAAAGTGCATTATCTACAGTTTGGTTGGTATGGAAACGAAGTTTAAAACAACAAATTGGTAAGTAGTTATTTGAGTTGACATTTGAGTGCGGGAAAAAATTTTTCCGCACTAGTGCGGGAAAAGGTAACTTTGCACACGCAAATGAGTGTGCGGAGTGGTTTTTTTGCGCACGCTCGTAGAAAAATGTCTTTCCCGCGCTCGACTGCTTGCCCGGGTCAACGGCAGTATCACTTTCCACACTTGTTAGGAAAATAACTATTACCTAACAAGTTCGGAAAGAGCCACTTTTCCACACGCGATTGCAGACAATGATCTAATAACTATAGATAAAACATTTCATTCATAAACTGTGAAAAATTGTGTGGCCAACATCGAACATAGAAGCGACGTGAGGAGTTGAGCGGGGCACCTCACTAGCACATTCTGGTGAGGTGCAAACGTATCCCCACTTGGTTACTACACGCGAAGCTGCCAGTGGCGTGACTATTTTACAGAATTCTTAAATTCTCATTTACTGCAAGCTTGACACTTGCGAGTCATTTCAATATACCATATAAGTAAATAATGAAGTACTACAAACTAAACCAGAATAAAAACACAATAAACATTCACAAAATCAACACCAAACCCCACTCAAAAAACAAGAGACGCCAATGAGACGAAATATGAATGAAACGAGTAGACAAAGTCCGATCGATAGGGGCGGACCCAATTTTGGTGTGTTGCCGTACTTCAGCTTTTTTAATTCTCAGAAGAAAATACTGGTTTTTCTAAATCCTAAATACCTAAACAAATCTTGAAGAGATGTTTCAATTTAAACAAAAAGGTTACCATCAACTTATCTGAATACATTCATACATAAAATGGTTTGAAAAATGATTCCAAACAATGTTTTAATCTTTTTGCTGCGTAGTAATACTTTTAATAGAGTAAGTTTGGCAAACAACGTGGTGGGAGAAACTCTGCACCCGAGTGCACAGTTCGATGTTGTCCTCATGTTTATTTCGTTATGTTTCATCTATAGTTATTAGTCATGATACTATAACAAACAAGATATGATCTCGCGCAGGTTTCGCTGACGTCACTGCGTGTCCGAACCTCAAAATTCATAGGTTTCCTAGGTAACTGGGTTACCATGATACTGAAACAAACAAGATAAACTCCCGCACATCCCACTTCAGAAGTCATCACGTGACCTACCTCAAATCTAAACAATCAATGTCACGCGGGGACGTCATGCGTGAGCCAGTTCAAATGTTGACCAGCAAATGGTGGCTAGGTAACGTTATGGAAGTTTTAAATCCAACCTCACTTTTGGCTCGCGGTGACGACGCTTGGTTCTAATTTCGTCCAGCAATTGATGATATCTTGTGTGTTTTAGTATCATGGTTATTAGATCATTGATTGCAGATCAAGTGCGGAATAGTCACTTTACGCGCGTGTTAGGTACAATATTTTTTCTATAAGCGTGCGAAAAAAAACACTTTTCTGCACGCATTTAAGTTTTGTGACACTTTCAAAACTAAAATGCGTGCGGAAAAGTGGTATTTTCCGCACGCATGTGGAAAAAATGTGTTACAAGTTACAATAATAATCATACAAATGATATAGTAGGTAATGGTGGCTGGTGAATGAAGGTGTTAAGTCCAAACAGAAAAATGTAAAAATTATTAAAACGCTTATGGATATTATTATGGTATAATAATGAATATAAATACATTGTGTTAAAAAGACAAAATCAGTTAACAAGTAGCAAGGTAAGAATGAGCGTGTAAAAGATAATTATCATTATTATTACACATGTGGTTAACATGGAATTGTAGGAATATCTTGAAATCATACAAATGAAGAATCATATATAGTTTTTTACTTTATTTGGGAGTTTATCGAATTCAGCGAAACATTTATGAAAAAAAAAACTGTATTTTGCCTTGATTGAACGACATGTCTGTAAGTAGTCTTCTTGATTTGAACTATTTGTTAAATTTTGTAGATTAACAAATCCTACTATTTAATATGCGTTGCGAATATTGATTTATATAAATCTAACTTACAGTGTCAAGTTTCTACCATTCCGTTACAAAAAATATATATTCATTCTGTCATTTTCCAGCCAAAATAAATTGAATGTCAAAGTTGAGATTGAGTATAAGATGGAGTTAGGGGGAATCAGACAATCAATTTTCAAACAATTTTCTGCTCAAATCTTCGTAAATTTATCAAATTTATGATCAGACAATAAAATTATACTGAGAAATAGCTCGCCGTTGACAACAACAATAAACTAAAGGGGACCTTACTGTCCATAACAGCGCCCTCAAATGAACTAATCAAAAAGAGGGATGTTTTTTCAGGGATTTTCGTATGTTGATTCGTCTCCTAGTTACAGTCCTCCATAGGCTCTTGCAAGTTAAAAATTACATCCACTATAAAATTTAATGATAGAAACATAATTTTATTTTACTTAGAGTGGTCTAATGCTACAAATGCACTTTCACGTCCACTATAGATTTCATGATGGGAACATCATTTCATTATGCCTAGGGTGGTATTATGATAAAAATTCACTTGTGCGATAAACTCTCAAACATGTGTTTACCTAGAGTTGTTAATTTCACGTCCACTATAGATTCAATGATGGGAACATCATTTCAATATGCTAGGGTAGTCTTATGATAAAAATTCACTTGTGTGATAAACTCTCAAAGATGTGTCTATCTAGAGTTGTTAATTTCATATTCACTATAGATTCAATGATGAAAACATCATTTTATTATGCTTAGGGTGGCCTTATGATGAAAATTCACTTGCGTTTTGCGATATCGTGTCAAAGATATTAACCTAGGGTGGTACCTATTTTTTACAAGTTCGTTAGTATGGTGTTCAATATGTATTTGCCTAGGGTGGTAAACTTTACATCCACCATGCTTAGAACCTAAGACTTCATTTCATTATCTATGTCTAGAGTGGCCTAATGATAGGAATTCACAGGTCTGGTAATATGGTGTTCAAGATGTTTTTGCCTAGGGAGGTGAACATTACATCCACTATGCTTAGAACCTAATGATGGATACATTTTTCATTTTATCTAGGGTGACTTGATGATGAGAATTCACAAGTTCGGTAGTATAGTGTTTAAGATGTATTTGCGGTAAATTTGTGGTAAATTTTTACATCCACTAAACTTAGAACTTGATGATGGAAACATCATTTCATTATGCCTAGGGTGGCTTAGTGATAGGAATTCACAAGTTCGGCAGTATAGTGTTCAAAAAAACACTTGTAACACATCTACATTCACCAACTTGACTGTGCGATATATTGTCAAATATATATTTATCTAGGGTGGTAAATTTTTACATTCATTTTGAAATTTGATGATGGAAACCTCGTTTCATTATGCCTAGTCAAAGATGTTTTTACTTAGAGAAGTAAACTTTACATACTCTATAGAATTTAATGACGAACACAGTTTTCGACTATGCCTAAATTGGTCGAATCATAAAAAATTACTTTAGTGATTATTATAATGCCAAAGACGTATTTACCTAGAGTGACATACATTCACCATAGAATTTGATGATGGAAGCATTTTTTCGTTACGTCTAGAGGGGATTTATGTTGATACAAAATTCACCTATACAGGGTGATTCATTTTCAGCGTCAGGGTGCCAGTTCTCGTAAACTATTCATCAGGAAAAAAAATCTGTAGAGTAATGTGCCAAAGAGAAAATGCTGGAAATATATTTCAAGTTTCTAGGGTCACCGCAAGGGGGAGTAACGACTCTATGAAAACAGGATCTACTAAAAATAAATATGGAGCATATTTGGGACGATATTCTCTACAAAATTGCTTCCCCGATACTTCTCTCCAAATTGTCAAACAAGACAGGTAAGGGTCGTCAAACTTTATGTTACTAAATTCCCTATAACTTCGGAATCCCTTAACCGATCTAACTGTTCTTTGGCTCGTTTGAAAGAGGAATATCAGCTCTTTCTTTTGCATCTTTTGGGATCAATTTAATTCGCCTCAGATGACCACACATCATATAAATCATGAAAGTAAAAAACTTTTGAAGTTTTTTTCAAAACTTTCAAATGCAAACCCACTAAACAGATATGTCTATCGTGTCATTGGGAAAATTTCGCAACACTTTCATGTGGATAATTTTTCTCAATCTTTAAAATAGAAGAGTTATGGAGACTTCAGGAATTTCACGAGCAATACTTTTGAAACAGCCCCTGTAAACTTGAAAGTGTCAAGAATATAGGAGTGCCTTTCCAACGCCTTGACGGTGCGGTGGGCATCTTGAGCATTTGCACTGATTCTTGTTTTTTTTTTGTGTTGATTTCATTAAAAAAAAAAAAATGAAATAAGATTTTTACTGATCGATCGTATTATTTGTGACTTTTCACGCACTTTATTCTACTTGAAAGCTGCTCGTGGAAAAGAAAACCAAAAATAGTTGGCATTCTCATTTATAGGTTTTTCTTTTTACCATTAACTCAAGGACGCGAATCAGAACCAATCAGAAGTCTTTCTTTCTGACATATTCAAATTTCAGGGACAATTTATGTTGTGTGGTCGGCTAAAGCGAATAAAATTGATCACAAGCAAATGCATCACAAAGAGCGGATTTTTCTCTTCAAAACAAACCAAAGAACAGTCAAATCGGTTAAGGGATTTCAAACTTATAGGCAATTTAGAAACATCAAGTTTGGCGGCCTGTAGCTGTCTTATTTGACAACTGAGATAAGTGTCGGGGGGCAAATTGGTAGAGAATATCGTGGAAAATCTGTTTCCATATCCTTTTTTGGTAGTTTCATGGGGAAAATTTCGGAAATATGTCGATTTTCTGTTTTCACAGTACCGTTAGGCCCCCTTGCCGTGGTACTAGAAACTTGAAATATATTTCCAGCATTTTCTCCTGTGAACATTGCTCTAAAGAATTTTTTTCCTGGGTCTCTATGAAGAATAGTTTACGAGAACTGGCACCCTGTCGTTGAAAATGAATCATCCTGTACAGGGTGATCAGTTAAGAAAAGCGAGCAGCCATATTCCCAAAACTATTCATCGTAGAGGCTTGCGGCAAAAAACTTTATGACTAAAATGGCATGGCCAAGAGTTATGTGGTTGGCATCACAGATTAGTTGTCACCTTTTGAATTTAAATAGTTTTTAGAAAGCAATAAAATGGTAGTGTGATAGAAGATATCAGAAATATGCACCCAAGTGTTCTACAATTCAACGGCGCGGCGACTGCCATAGATATGTTAGCTTTTTCTGGTAAGTAAGTTATTTATTCATTTTTTTTTTAAATGTTTACTTCATACAGGGTGTCCCAGCAAGGGTGGCCACCGGCCATATCTCAGAAACTACTGGACCTAAAAGTTCAGGAAAAAAAAAAATATCACTGAAGTGGCCACGAGAAAATGCTGGGAAATATTTATAACCTCGAAATTTTTCTGCTAGGGGGCGCAATCAAAGCTTAAATATTAAAATTCGAAATTTCTCCGGAAATTCTCAGATTGAGGTATATCTTTATCAACATGGTTAGAAAACCTAGACAATTTCACGTCTTTTTGGTACAGGGCTCATTGGCGTACCGATCTTCGTGTGAGTAGGGGAAGGTAGTGAAAGTGTAATTGTTCAAGTGGCTGTAACTTATAAACGACTTGTCCGATTTTGTTGCGTATAGGCTTGTTTGGAAGATAAATGTGAGTACTTTCGTATATCGTATCCAGTGATGCGTGATTGTCTCCAGAAAAGTTGCTAGAAGGCGTGATTTGAATTAAAAACTGTTATTTTCGTTTCACCTCAAAAATTTAAATGGTACGGTATAATTCTGATAACAGAATCGAAATGAAGATTAAATTTACAAGAAAAAACCTCCAAACCGCAGGTTGATATCTTTTCTCGTTTTCGAGTTATGGCCGAGAAAATAATTTTTGACACTCGAAAAGTTGTTTGTTGTGTAGTTTTATTTAACTTTATAAATGTTCGAATTGTCCTCCATCTTGTAAAATACATTTCTCAATTCTGTGCCTACAAATAGAAACAGCTGTTTCTATTTCAATTGGTGCAATGGAATGTATAGCATTCTCAATCCGCTCAATCATATTTTCTCTTGTGGTGGGACGAGTTTTGTAAACGATGTCCTTGATTCGTCCCCACAAGTAATAGTCCAACACAGTTAAATCGGGGGATCTCGGTGGCCATGGGAACAAACTGCCCCTTCCAATCCAGCGATCTGGATAACGGTTGTTTAAAAAATCACGAACTCTCCGTGCATAATGAGCTGGGCAACCGTCATGTTGGTACCACATGGACATCCTAAGACCAATGGGAACATCTTCTAAAAGTATTTGCAAGTCATTTTCTAAAAAGTTTAAATATGATTCACCATTTCAATGGCCATCAATAATATACGGCCCAATAATTTTGTTTCCTAACACTCCGCACCAGACGTTTACACTCCACCTGTTTTGATGATCCACTTCCCGCATCCAGTGTGGGTTTTCCCGCGACCAAAAGTGCATGTTATGCAAATTAACATTTCCAGAACTAGAGAAACGGGCTTCATCGGTCCATAAAATTTGGGAGAGGAATTGAGGATGTTCGTTGCACATTTCTCGAAGCCAATAGCAATGGTCTAGTCGCCTGTTGAAATCATCTTCTGATAGAGCTTGGTGTAAGGAAAGATGGTATGGACGAAGTTTGAAGTCTCTTAAAATTCGGAGCACTGAAGAACGACTTGATCCTAGATGGTGGGAAATTTCTCTTGTGCTCAAATGCGGTGAAGCTTCCACGTAAGCGAGAACGTTCATAATATTGTCTTCATGGTTTCTTACCGGACGTCTTCTGATTAGAACTGGATTGAGCTGTACACTTCCCGTTGTTCTTAAACGTATTGCCATTCGCCGAAATACCTTTCTGCTGTAGTGCCTTCGTTCAGGATACCTTGCAGCGTATTCACGTGCCGCAATCGGAGCATTTCCAAAACATTGAAAATATACGGCGAGCATATCAAAAGCTTCGGCATTGGTGTAAGACATTTTAACAGAGAATGTTAAAATGATAATTAAGAGATTGTTATGATTGCAATATCTGTTTCAATTATCTCCATGAAAACCCGCCGATGTTTTTCCACAGCTACCTAGATTTTTTTTCAACCCATCATTGCAATATTTAATACATAATTAGATTGGGATTTATGCTCATCAAAATATTTTTCATTTATTATGAGTTTTGTTCTATTGAAATAACAAATGAAAACATTAAATTTTACATAATTTGGACTAGTTATTATTATTGAAGCCAAAAAAAAAAGCAGGTTGCAATAGAACTACACAACAAACAACTTCTCGAGTGTCAAAAACTCTTTTCTCGGCAATAACTACGAACGAAAAAAGATATCCACCTGCGTTTCAAAGGTTTTTTCTTGTAAATTTAATGTACTTTTCGATGCTCTTATCAGAATTATACCATACCATTTAAATTTTTGCGGTAAAATGAAAAACACTGTTTTCAATTCAAGTTACCCCTTCTAGCAATTTTGCTGGAGACAATCACGCACTACTGGATACGATGTTCGAAAGTACTCACATTTATCTTCTAAACAAGCCTATACGCAACAAAATCGGACAAGTCGTTAATAGGTTACAGCTACTTGAACAATTACACTTTCACTACCTTCCCCTACTCACACGAAGATCGGTACGCCAATGAGCCCTGTACCAAAAAGACGTGAAATTGTCTAGGTTTTCTAACCATGTTGATAAAGATATACCTCAATCTGAGAATTTCCGGAGAAATTTCGAATTTTAATATTTAAGCTTTGATGCGCCCCCTAGCGGAAAAATTTCGAAGTTATAAATATTTCCCAGCATTTTCTCGTGGCCACTTTAGTGATAATTTTTTTTTTCCTGAACTTTTAGGTCCAGTAGCTTCTGAGATATGGCCGGTGGCCACCCTTGCTGGGACACCCTGTATATGTGATTGTTGTACTATAAGGGTGTTACTTAATGATAGGCCGTTATTCCAAGGACGCATTCCGGAACCAAATTCAAGAAGAAAAGGTCCTATGAACATTTATCTTAAATAATCTACTTTCCGAGAGACAGGGTGTTAAAGGTGTGGAAAAAACCGGATTATCTCCAAGATTCTTTTGCCGATTTTGTTGGATTTTGGCAGTATTTTTTATTGTGATAAGACGCTAAATTAGCACTTATTAGATGGTTATTATGAGTTCCAGTGGAGCCCCGAGGGGCAGTTTCACGAATAATATTGACAAAAAAATGTGCGCCACTGACATTTTATGATAATCTTATATTTTTTTTAGATGAAGCAGCAAAAAATACAACTGTTTTGTATCTTGATAGTATTTCGTGGGTATATTTCTTCATTTTCGAGGAAAAAAATGAAAACCACTTTATTGCATGTCGGAAAATTTCAAGGTAAAATAATATCAACTCAACTTTGCTAGAAAGAGACAAACAAGTTGTATTTTAGCTGCTTTATCTGAAAAAATTAAAATTTTCAGAAAAATTCAGTAGCGCACTTTTTTTTTAAATGATAGATTCGATTTTTTTCTAAACCCTTAACACCCTATATCTCGAAAATCAGACTATTCAGAACACATTTTTATGGGACCTTTTCTCCTTGAATTTGGTTCGGGAATGCGTCTTTTGAATTACGACCTATCATTAAGTAACACCCTGTATTAACCTAAATTAATTTCATCATTGAAAACACATTCAAGTAGTCTATTTTATTCCCTCAGAATAACCTCCAAATTGGTCCCGCCATGGTAACGCTCCATTTGTTGTCTGACAGTTAGTTATTATTTTATTTATTCGAATGTGAAAGTACCGGTCCTAAGTGTGTTGCATTTTTGGATTTCATATCCAATTGGTAATTTTTGTTTCAGGTACCTACCTACATACTGTTGACACAGGTATGCGTTGATCAGGATAGAAAAGAGTAGCTTGGATATAGTTACTACCCTATTTCTTAATCATTTACTCTTATTCGATAGCTTGAATGGAAGATCATTCAATACTTCTCCAGGAACAAAATCATCATCACTTAAAATTCTGGAGAGGCAGTTATAAAATTAGGTTCATATTTTTTTGTGAAAAAAAGAAGAGAAACATAAAATGTATTACGCTCAGCAAAAAAATTTTGATCAAAACGATAGTTGAAAATATTAGAGATTTCTGAGACATGATGCTGTGTTTGGGATTTAACCATAATATTATGCTCCAAACTTTCAATCAGGATACCCCAGGGGCCCTGAATTTTCGATTCAGGCGAAGTGATCATCGGGTGAGCGTGCTGTACAAAACCAATATGGTTCACCGGTGATCTAGTGGTCACACTTTCGAAAATAGAGGTCCAGAACATTTCTATCGAAAAATCAGGCAAACAGGTGCAATTAAGGAATGTGAATCTCTCCCAAAATGCTTTCACCAACTACTTAAAGAGCCTCTTGGTTGACAATTTGACATATTTCCAGTCTGTCGGGGCCAATTATGAGGATGATAGCTCAAAAAATTTGTCTCACTCCTCAAAGGCTCACATGATTCTACTCGAGATGTATTTATTCAAGCATTAATTAATCTCTTTCATAGGGATTTCCGAAAGATAATGAAATTTCCGATTTTACTTATTTCAGAATTCCGCAGAAAATGTATCAAAAGAGTTGGCGGCACATAGTGAAACCAAAGTACCTACTTACTTGTAGAAAAAAAGATAAATCAAATAAAAACTTGAAAACCGTGATGATCGAAGATTCATTTTCCCTTACTCTGTGTATTCGTTTTCCATGGCAATTAGCTGGATTGATATTCTTCTCGAGAAAAATTTCCGAATTAAAAAAAGAATGAATGGTTTTATGAACTTTTATTTGGTCAGTTCATCAATTAATTATGAAAGAAATCTGCAATTTTTGAAATTTTTCTTTCATGCCAACTAGAACTCTACACAAAATGCTAATGAATTTTAAACTAGTTCTAGTTAGAATAAAAGAAAAAAAAAATACAAAATTCGCAGACCTCTCATAAAATGAAAATTAATTATCAAACTTGCCAAGTCTAGTGACGTCATATGAACTACTAGCCCCATCTTCCGGTCAAACTACTAACGAAATGTTTCTCACCATGCTGCTGGGGGGGCGCAGTTTGTTGCTCCAATTGTCAATATGGAAGAGTCCGTTCTATTCCCCCTTAAACATTATTCTATGTTTCTCGATTCGCTTGATCGAATTTAACGAACTTGGGCTCATATGAAAGAGCATAATCTGCACTTCAAAATGCTTATTTGGTTTTGATTTTGTTACCTTCACCAATGGCGTTAACTGAAATGTTAGCATATTTTTGAGTTTTTTCCAAAAAAATCAAATGAAATGGTGTATTCGTTTTTACATATTGAAAAAAAAATAGTTTTTTTTATGAAAATATTGAAAATAAATATTTTTTATCTTTTTTCTATTTTGTAGTGCAGCTTATGCTCTTTCATATGATTGGAAGTTCGTTAAAATCGGTCAAGCAAAACAGGAGAAATCTCCATTTGTTCAAAAAAACTATTGAACTTTCCCCACCGCTTTATTTTGATAGATAGAAAAAAACATTTCAGACATGAAGTGTAGGTGAATAGTCAGTGAATATGAAAATGATATCATTGATAAATTTTCATTGAGAAAAATTCTATTAAAATCCTATTTTTCTACTTGGTGTTGGTTGTTACGCCCCCTAGCGACCAATTCAGAAACTTGAAAATATTTTTGGCAGGTTTTTCCCTTGGCCGTTTTAGTGATACATTTTTTTGCCGCAAGCCTCTACGTGGAATAATTTTGGGAATATGGCCGCTCGCTATCCTTAACTGATCACCCTGCACAATACCGTGTCACTGTACAGGGTGTCCCATATAAGATCCTCTACTCCCTTATCTCGGAAGATATGCGATTTACGAAAAAAAGTTGAATATAAAGTCATATTGTTTTAAAAAAGACTATTGATATACATGGTGTTACTTAATGGTATGTCATAGTTTTAAGGGGGAGTTTCTGGTTAAATTTCAAGTCGAAAAGGTCATATAAACTTGGGTCTTAAAATGCTTGGTTTCTAAGATACAGGGTGTTGAAGATCTATTTTATTTTCAGTTTTTAATACATTTTCCAAAGACGGTTTGAGATATTGAACTGAATTTTGCCACAGGATATTATGGTATAGGAACACACTTTTTTTTATTTTTATTATTTTATTTTTATTTCATTTTGTTTTATTTTTTTTTCATTTGATCAAGTAACACTCTGACCCCTAACACCCTGTATATACAGGGTGTCCCCGAAATGCCTGTACAACGCTTAACCACAAATTCCCTGACCAAAAATAAGCCGAATTAGGCAAACTTACCAGTATCCAAAATTGCTCCGTTAAGACTACAGAGGGTGATTAAAAAAAAAATGGTTTTTCCTACATTTTTCAAAAACGTACAAATCGATTTTGATAATTTTTGGTACCTAGTCTTGGACCATGAAATGACGTTTTTTGTTTCTATAGCGAACGGTTGTAATTGATCGGAAGTGTTATAAAACTGACTTCACAAGTTGTTATTTCTTTTAATTTTTTTTGGAATTGACTTTTTGATAATTCAGATGCTTTTATCTAATAGTTCAATGAATTGGGGTGTTTAATAATAATAATAATAATAATAATCTTTATTAGCATAAATAGCTATACAAAAAACTGTCTGTAAAATAGATAGAATAAAATAAAATAAATAAACATACAGGATACAAAAATATTGATATTAACAAAAGCATAAAATACATCAAGTAACAAAAGAAGACGTAAGGACTGAATAAAATATCGCAAAATACAAGTACATCAAAAAGTTTCTAGTAGATGTGCACGAATCAGTCTTTTGAACACTTTTAGATTATCACAGTTTTTCAACTCCAAAGGCAAACCATTAAATTCTGAGAAACCTTTACACAAGATAGAACTATATAAGTTATGACTAGACGTTGTTTTTATTTCTAATTTATAATCAGTCTTATTTCTAGTATCATATTTGTGCAAGTTTTCAAATCTCGTAGTTTTATCACAAATATAGGATGGAAGCAGCTTTCGTTTCATTTTAAAAACTAACACAAATACATTAAACATAACTTTTTGTCTTATTGACAACATATCAAGCACATGTAACATACTTGTGATTGGCGCATAACGATTACATCCAATAATGACACGCATTGCTCTATTATGTATAATCTGAAAATCGTCTATGATGTACTGTGGCATAGTGTATAAAAGGGAACTACAAAACTCCAAATGAGGAGCCGCAATACTCTTATATAACAATAGTTTAGTATAAACCGACAGATACTTTCCTGCCCTCGAGATGAACCCAACTTTTTTTGCATATTTCCCCATGATATAGTTGGAATGCGATTTAAAGTCCAGACTTGAATCCAAAATAACACCTAAATATTTAATTTCTGTATCATGCTGCAGTCTATTATTATTCACATACACTTTCATATTGTCCAAGTCTCCATCTGACAGTTTTCCCCTCTTACTAAATATACAAAATTTACATTTTTGAGTATTCACACTTAAACTATTGTTATTCAACCACTCTGAAATAAGAGTCAGATCTTCATTCATTTTGACACTCAGTTGGCACAAGTCCTTTGCCACCGCGAAAACCATCGTATCATCAGCAAAAAGTTGAAGTCTGGTACTCTTAACTACATTTACTATATCATTTATGTAGATTAAAAATAACAATGGCCCCAACACTGTTCCTTGTTGTACACCATGTTCTACTTTCACAGGATCAGACAAACTATCATTGTACTTAACTACCTGTGACCTTTCAGTTAAGTAAGATTTAAACCACTGCAGCACGTTGTTTCTTAGTCCTATTTGATATAGTTTTTTCAGAAGTAGATCCCTATTAATAGTTTCGAACGCCCTTTTGAAGTCGAGAAAAACTGCCAGAATGTAATTATTGTCATCCATTTGTCTGCGAAAATCGTCACAAATATTTATGATCACTGATTCACACGAGTGATTTTGTCGGAATCCAGACTGATCATGGACAAGCACATTGTTTAGATCACAATACTTCTGAAGCTGGTCTTTCACAGCGAGTTCAAGTAATTTTTCGTATCCTGGCACTGAATTGATAGGTCTGAACTCGCAACACTTTACCGTGTTTGGTATTTTTGGTATTGGGGACACTGTGGAACACTTCCAATTATCTGGGAACTGACCATATTCCAGAGATATGTTTATAATATCCAGAAGACGATTAGCTGCGACGCAAAAAACATCTTTTAGAATTTCTGTCGATATACCAGTGACTCCTCCGCACATCTTCATTCCTTCCACGTATTCCTTGAGTTTCTCCATGGTGATTTTCTCAAAATTACACATAGTAGCATTCGTAGGTGTTAAGATCTGTGTAATGTCCTTAGGGCTTGGAGAGCATTGTATATTTGCAACTATTTCTTCGATACTCGTGATGAAATACTTGTTGAATTCATTTGCAATTGATAGCTGGTCCTCAGTGGTAAGATGTTCAAATTTTATTTTTGTTGGTAGGATTATCTTTCTATTTGGAAGTAAAGTTTTCAAGTTTTTCCAGAGTTCATGCGAGTTATTTCTGTAGTTATCTATTTTTTCTCGAAAGTATTTGTCTTTTTCTTCCTTGATCTTTTTAACAATTGCATTTCTCACCTTTTTGTATCTATTCCAAGTATTTTTTTCACATGTGGCTCTCACATAGAGACGATCCCTTTCCAGCATCATGTTCCTTATATCTGCGGTGATCCATTTTTCATTTAAATGCTTGGGTTCGATTTTGAAGGAGGTCTTTGTGCACATACTGTTCAAACCATCAATTATACTGTTGGTAAACGAGTCTGCCAATTCATCAACGTTCGTGCTATTCGAATTCCATGGAGTGTCCACTATCCTTTCCTGCATCCTGTTAGCATCATAGTTCTTCATACTTCTTCTTAAAATGGTTGTAGATGGAGATTGGTCGGGACAGTGACTGGCGTTAATGGATATGACACTATGATCACTGATTTTCGGGGATAAGTGGACTTCGTGTTTGAGATGTTTATCATTGGATACTATATAGTCGATCAATGTTTCGCTAGTATTGGTGATCCTCGTTGGTTTCTTGATAAGCTGGATGAAACCATAGTTTTGAATGATATTGCTAATTTTATCACCATAAAAGGAAGGCTTCATGAGGTCAAAATTAAAATCACCATAACAACAATACCAGCAAAGTCACTCACTTTCTGTCTATCTTGAGACATTTCGCTTATTTTTTTCTAGCCTAACTACTTATCCCAGCAAATTTTTTCAAGAGAGGAAAAAACTTTCTTACACACTGGGTTATTGGATGAAATCATCTGATTTATCATAAAGACAATTCCATAAAAAATCAAAAGATATAGCTGCAAATGACGCCACTGATTTTTTATGGAATTGACTTTCTGATGATCCAGATGTTCTCATCTAATAACCCAGTGTGTAAGAAAGTTTTTTCCTCTCATAAAAAAATATGCTGGTATATGTGGTTATGCTAGAAAAAAAAAATCAATAGTAAAATATCTGTGAAGCTAGTTGAAAGAAAAATTTTTTTGGCACAACCACTTATCTTGCCAAAATTTATCAAGAGAGAGAAAAACTGCTCAAAGATTTAACTGCTAGATAAAAATATCTGAATTATCAAAAATTCAATGCCAAAAAAAATCAAAAAAAATAACTACATATGTCGTCACCTTTATAACACTTCCGGTGAGTTTCAACTGGTCGCTATAGAAACAGAAAACGTTAGTTCATGGTTCAAGACTACCTACCAAAAATTATCAAAATTGATTTGCACATTTTTGAAAAATGTAGAAAAAGCAATTTTTTTGTTATCTTTGGCGTTCTCTGTAGACTTGACGCAGCAATTTTGGATATAGGTAAGTTTGCCTAGATTACCTTATTTTTGGTCAAGGAGTTTGTGGTCAAGCGTTGTACAGTCATTTCAGGGATACCCTGTATATTTGACATACACAAGGTGCTCAGTTTTCCCCGGGCTGGACTCAACTTTTAAAAATTAAATAGAACACCCTGTATATTATTGCAAAAATGAATTCTACATAAAAAATAAGGGTAGCTTTCTAGAGGATGTCCTATACGTATCTTCGGGATATAATAGCGGTTTTAATTTTTCTTTGCAAAATACGCATTTATTTCAAGTAGTGAAAAAAATATAGGTTCATAGTATTTCGTGACTGTCATTTTTTTCCTACACATAATACTTTAGTTTATAATTTCAGGTGGTTAGGATGGCTGACAATCATACAGTGTGATGTCAGAAGTTGAACCCAATCGGGACATATAAAATCATCATTTAGTCGAAAATGTTAAATAGAACACCCTATATATCGTCACGGATTTTCATTGTTCTCCAAAAATAAAGGTTTGTTTGAATAGAATAGTTTATACCTATCTCTAGCCGTTAAACAAATATTCGCTATTTAATCCTTTTTATGCAAGAAAATACGTTTTGTGCAAATTCAATAAGGACAAATATTATAAATATCTTCAAAAAAACTTCAAGACAATATTCTTATGGATAGAGTAAGGTAAAAATTCAAATTCTCAACAGAGGTCAGTCACTTATGCCCTAAGAAAACTGGAAATCATCTATACAACTTGTATCGCCCAGAATGTAGAAGATGTAGAATAACGATCTATGCTTTCACAATACTCCAATATATTGATGTCATTGTAATCAAAATCACGCTGAATGTATCATGTACAGGGTGATTCACCAGATATTGACGCCCCTCTAACTCATTTTTAACAAGGTGTACAAAAAAAAGTTTGGTACAAAAGTTGTTTGGTTTATACAATTTTTTTTTAATTGAGCAATATCATTTATACAGGGTGTCCCAGAAGCTGTCCACAGCAACCAACTTTGAAATTTTAAATGGGACATGTATTCTTTTTCGTTTTTTGATTCTACATTGAATTCTGACTCAAATCTGTAAAAGGTAGATCTATATTATCTTTTGCCGTTTTTGAGATAAAGGCTGTTCAATTGGGTGAAAAATACAAAATTCACCATGTATGTATTTTGACTCTCCTCTAACACATTTTATACAAGGTGTACAAAAAAAAGTTGTATGAAAAAAATGTTTGGCTTATACTAAATCTTTTCTTTTTATCTTCGGCCGTTTTTTAGATTAACCGGAAGTCGCGCAACGTCACTATTATTTCATTTGAGAAGAGCACCTTCAAAAATCTCTTCCTACAAATTTTCAGAATCCCAATCGCTTTATTACCCGGAATATTCTAATAGGCCACTTACTTTGGCGAACCCTGTACAGGGTGTACAACTAAGAGAGGTCGCCGGTCATATCTCCGTCAGTATTCATCCCACATTTTTGAAAAAAAAAAAGTATTATAAAAGTTGCCAAGAGAAATTGCTGGAAATAATTTCCAAGTTCGTGCGATGTCCGCTAGGGGGCGTAATACAAAAACAGAAAATATAGATTTTATTAAGAATATTGAACGGTGACCTACCAGATAAATAATTTTATATTAAAGAAGGAGAAATTATGAACATTTTTCATATTGAACTTTTTTTTGTAATCTGTCAAATAAAGAGTAGGGGAAGGGAAGAATGTCAATTTTTAAAATTGTTGATGACTTTTGATTGGCTTAACCGATTGTTATGCTTTTTTATGGTGTAATATCACTTTACGAATTATTTTATTACTGAACGGTAGAGGGCGCTTTCTGTTAAAATGAATTATTTCATCGATTTTTTAATCGATTGCATCATCATGATGCAACGGACCAGTTGCGAAACGTTGGCTCATTGATATTGATGTTTAATATATTGTCCAAAAAAAGCTGAAACCTTTTTTCTTCAACAATTATACTAATACTGGACGAAAACCCCACTACTATAATAATATGTCAAGTCCATGTCAGTTACTTGATACATACATTTGCATCAGATAATATGGAAACACAGTGAACAAACATGTCTATACTTTTTCTGATATTTTCTCGGATATTTTCAGGCAAGGCATTAAAAAGACGAGCCCCTTCAAAAAATAACGTCTTTTGTAATGCCGTTGTCTTAGCAGAAGAGATATGAAAGTTTTGCCTAGAACATTATATTCGTTTATTCTATTTTATAAATTAAAGTGAGATTCACCTTCTTTATACTCTAAACAATAATAGACCAGTTTCACTCAATGGAATTTCAAAGTTTCAATTAGCTTGAGTGGAAGTCTATCCAATATTCTGTCTGAATGAAGTTGATTACTCAAAAAAAAATCTTGGGCCAAGAACGGATTTCAATAATTTGAATTTCCCACAATATTTCGCACCAATCAGATCTAGTAGTTGCCAGATTGCTCAATATCGATCCTTCTTTACAGCTCTACTTTTGTCATTCGCCTTTCATAAATACATGAATAATGTCAGACATTTTGTTATTTTGAACTGTTAAACTGTTATCATTATGCTATTTGCTTGTTTGCATAGTACGTCTGATATTGTTGATAAAAACTACTATAACGAAAGGATTTGAAAAGGCCGATTCCAGAAATTTGCCTCTAGTGTCTTTGAAAATGGTTTCTGAATTTTTAGTGACTAGTGAGACTGAGAACTTTTTCAGTGCCGAGATCAAAAATGTGATTGAAAATATAAGTAATATCAATATTTAGTTGAAAATCGATATGTCATTGGAGAGTCGTATGGCATGGCAACATTGTCCAAAGCTGACCAATCAAAAGATTTGGGCGCGTGATGTCATAGGCCTAAAAATTTAATCTTCGTTTCAATGTTTGGTGCTTTTCTCGGTGCGGAAAAAAATCGGAACTCCTCTTTCTGAAGAGCAAATAAAAAAAAATCATGGATCTGACCTATTGGCAGCCAATTTAATGTCTGCAAGATATCTTTAACAGATGAATATCTATCGCAATTGAGAATTATACGCATGTCGTTAATTTGTTGTACCTGGAGTCTTTGTATGACTTCTTGGGTACAGGATATAAGAAGAGAACAGCAGAAATTGAAATGAGGTGACACAATAGTATTGAAAATTAACATTTTTGTCCATTGCGATAAACAATTTGAAACACGATAAAAGAAACCTATCTTTTTACCTAATTTATTACATAGACAATCTATTTGATTGTAGAGTGGGGTTTTGAGTTCAATTTATTTTCCAACATCATCTCGCGTCAAATTTTGGCGGGTTCAGCTAGTAGTATAGACTAATTATCAATTGTGAAATTCACGGAACGACTAAAGAGAAGTCGTTCTTTTTGTTACTTAATCAATATTTAGTGTGACTATGTCAACTCTACATATTTAATCATGTCCTGTGCGTTCCAATCTCCTATGAGGAGGATACTGTGAATGATCTGTAAGTTTCCTATCCAGTTTACTGGTCTCTTGGGGTCGAGATGACTTTACGGACAGTGGATTTTTAGAAAAAGAAAAATTTCACCCTCAAATATACGTCTAAATAGGTACATTAAAAAAAAAAAGCGGTAAACACACAATTTGAGCCAAAACATAAAATTTTATTTCCATGAAAATCAAGATTTTTACCGACTCTAAACACCAAAACTCGTTGGTTTCAGCCAAGGTTAAGAAATATAATTGCAACGTTGCCGGATATTTATATACCATATAGAGAGTGATGTCGCTAACTTTTTTGAAAAACGCAAACTAGCCCAAACTTACCAAAACTAACCCAACCCAAAGAGATGATATCGCTAAGGCGACAAAGTCGCAGATAATTGAATATCATCTTCTCTGGTCTGAATCGATAATCCGAAGAACCACTGGCTACGCTGGGGCGAGTTCAGAAACGTCACACCCGGTGAGAGTGTGATTCAACTGTCACACACTAACCGTTCAGAATAATCAAGAGCGCACCCTAGACGCACACTGCTTTTCGTTCAAGAATTGACATAGATGCATCCCAGGGTGATCATTGATTACACCGTATTTTTGTGGTGTGAAGGAGATGTGATGTGTCATTTGTCAAAATGGGTTTGTGTAGGTTTATATTATCATTCACTAAGACAAAATGCACACAAGACAATAATTAATTCAGTTGTTCAAAATAATGCATTGTAATGTAGAGGATTTCTCTGATGATTGAGTCTTTTGAACACAAGTGAGTACAAAGAAAAATGACTATTATTGTTTGCTGAATAGATTGTATCCACTCTTAAGTTGATTAATCCGTAAAGATTTACCCGAACATAAACAAAACAAACTAAAATAAACAGCATACCTACTGTCAAACAGCTGACTAAACATACCCGAACGTTCAGAAATACGGGTGTGAAGATGTCACACAATGGATCACTTTTTCAATTATCCACAAAAGTCACACTCACACCGAGTACGACGTTTCTGAACTCGCCCCTGTATCACCTTGACGAGGTATGTCTAACAAACTGTCAAAACAAACCTGTCGTCGAGCATCATTATGATCTTCTGTCAAAGAATCCGTACATACATAGATTTTAGAGATATTTTAGCATGTGTTTCAACAAATATTGGTGCTTTATTTCGATTGATCCTCACATTAAGGAGGTAAAATATTGTTAATAAGTTGAGTTCTTGGTGAATATTTATAGAAAAATTGAAGAAAATACTGTCCCTAAAAAAAGTCATCTGTAGCCGTCTCGGGTAATAGTAGGAGAGCCAGTGACATTTTTCAGTGATGATTTAGTTAAGGCCTATTTTTTGAGAGAATGTTGTAGGGACCCTAATCGAGTGTCAACCGAGAGGGTTTGTCCGGATCGCGGTTCCAAAGGGGTGGCAGAACGCCCCCAACATGTGAAAAAATGTGCATCTTTTTATCATTTAGTTAAGGCTGAATTTTTTACCCGTTGTTCATTGGTAGTCCACAATCATCCAGAAAAATTGGCGGATTGATTGGCCGGTTCCTTAAGGGTGGCGGATCACCCTCAACATGTCGTGGGACCGATGAATTTTTAATGATTTAGTTAAGGCTGAAATTTTGACCAGCTGTTCTTTGATAGCCCACGATTATCCAGAAAAATTGGCGGTTCGATTGGCCGGTTCCTTAAGGGTGGCGGATCAACCCCAACATGTCACGGAAATATTGAACTTTTCATAATATGATTTTGTCAATGCTGAATTTTTCACCAGTTGTTCTTTGGTAACCTAAAATCATCCAGAAAAATTGGCGGATCGATTGGCCAGTTCCTTAAAGGTGCCGGGTCGCGTATTTACTAGATATAACCGATTACAGCACAAGACTCGCCCCCCAATTCTTGATTCCAAACTATATCCGAATAGAGCACACTGCTCTCAAGTCTAACCGTGAATAAATGAAAAATATGGCACAGTGCAAATGGATAGCAGCTCATCAATCGATGATGAAAAACGTTGAATAGCCGACCAATACACAAAATGTTGCGCTGTCGAATTTCATAGTTAATTGACTTCAGTTGATTCACAACCACCTACACTTGATTAGACATAGCGAAACGATTGAACGGTCACCTGAAATAACCCACACATGTGATCAGTTCAATCGTTTCGCTATGTCTAATCACGTGTAGGTTGTTGTGAATCAACTGAAGTCAATCAACTATGAAATTCGACAGCGACAGAAAAACTTTTAGTTGTGAATCAACTCTACAGAGTTACCACAAAAGGCGCCAGACATAACCTAAACTACTTAGAGTTTAAAACCCAAATTCTCTCATAGTCACAAAAATAGATGATGAAACTTTGTGTTTTGTCATCCTCAGACAAAAATGTACACTACACTGTTCTTACGAAATGCACTAGTGACACGGGAGGAGCATTCTGCAAATACTCATGTGCTGTGGAAAATTCATCTGATTTAGATATCACATCATGTAATACGCTGACGTAAGATGTCAAAAAACTTAGTGCCAATTCACAATGAACGTAATACGTAAAAAAGACGTAACGGAAACGTAATCTGTAAAGATGAATGTACTGTATTGGTATTAGCTGTTCACAATTATATGCTAAAAGGAATAACAGAAGCAAGTACGCGGCCCAGGTAACGATCTTACGAATCATGATTATGTTTAATGTGAACACTAACGTAATATTTGCTGTTATGTTTACGGTCACGTTTACGGTTGTATTACGCTTACGTTCATTGTGAATTGGCACTTAGTCATTCAGCAACCGGAGAAAAAAAATATTTCTTTTTTTGAAAACATGATAGAGAATGACCAACCAACTAACTTGAGAAATAATAATATATCCTGTAAGACCATCTTGGAATTACAATTTCGAATTGCTCATCAACTATATTAATTTTAGGTCTCGAAGAACATATGAACGAAGTGGAAAAACTAAAAACAGAATTCGATCGTATTGTGGAGCTAGTACAAAATGAAAACTGTAATACAAAATTTAATAAAGAACTTTATGAGAAATCTGAACGATATAAACACAGGGAGTCAATTGGATTCATTTTTAGCTAACAAACAATGGATCAGGCGAAAAGGAAAATTAATAAAAGTCCAATCCACTGATGCACGTAGTAGAAGACAAATACGCCAAAGCAAGGGAGGAAAAAAAATAAAAATCAAACATCCATGATCTTAAATTATAGCTCGTTAGGTGGAATTTGACAGAGACATTTTTTGTTTAAGAAAATTATTGTACTTTGATATAAGTATGCACCTTTATCTAAAAGCACACAATGTGGACGCCTTTCATCATCTCTCAATTGACGAACTATCCATTTGTACTGCGCCGTATTTCCCAATAACAAACGGCGAGTTGTAATCGGTTAGACTTGGGAGCGGTGTGCTGTATTCGAGTATAGTTTAGAATCAAGTACTGGTGGCGGGTCTTGTGCTGTAATCGGTTATATTTAGTAAAAACGCTGGCGGGTCGCATATTTGTAAACAGCGCCGAGGATCGCGAATCGGGTCTGGCACGAGTGTAGTCAAAATCCACCTTGTGAAGAGCAGACGATATTGCAAATCCGTCGTGTAAATAACAGTCATGATTGCAAATTTTGGAGCTGCCATCTAAATAGCACACGATATCTCTAAATTTTCTTGCAACTTGTTATGGAATATCTAAGATCGGAAACAACCGTCTAATTATGATAACTTCTGGATATATTTTCAAGTTTTTGGTTATAGCAATGAGATAAATCATCATTGATTTGTCGCCAACTACATCTGAATTTAATGAAAACACTGTTAAGTCAACTTTTACCAAAAAGAATGAAATAGAAGTGCGTGAATGAAAATACATAAAAACTGGTATAATGTTCACAAGACAGTTCGACCTATTCCCATATTTGTTGTTAATATTTATTGCTAAATATTGAGTGGTTACTATTTGCTCTTTAGAGTTTCAAGGTTCAACTACGATGTTTGGGATGGAACGAAACGCTGGATCAAAAATCTGATTGCGTTATCTTGCGAGGAGAAAAAATACACTGGAAACGCAAAGTCAAATAAACACAGGAAGAAATAAGGTTTCTGAAAAATTCCTTTGCAAAGGCATAGTCGAAATAATTGTTTGAAATTGGAAATATGAATACCTAGTTCTTGAAACTGTATTTCCCCGTATCACCTAAAAAAGATTGATGAAAATAGACTTTATTAATCTAATGGCCAATATCAGTCAGAAATCAATTTGCTAACTGCAATAACAGATGCTGATTGGCTCTGACTGATTTGTGATTGTTCCACCAAAAGACCTAATGTATACTTACTAAAGTTGACACGATCCACAATGATGATGGCTTTATTACCTTCAAACGTCAAAATACTGTTTATCACCTATGATATATCGTTGGATTCAGAATAATTATTAAAATGAGAGTATCAAGCGTAGAACGAGATTGTTAAAGATAAAAAAAAACATTATTACATACTCAATACTGCCTTTGAATCTGATGGAACTGATAATACTTAACGATCAATTTACACACAGCTTTGTACGTAGGAAAACTTAATTGACAAGGAGTCGATTCCAGTGAAGGAGAAAATCAGATAATAGTACCTCCTCAAAAGCAGTAACTAGCTCCCCATCGCTTACAAAAATGTGTTGAGACAATAAGCCCTCAGTTTCATGTATGTTTGAATAAGAATTTCGTTACCTTAATTCATACAATAATTTCATGAATATGTTTCAAGCATCAAATATAACTCACAATAAAAACTTGAAGTCATTACCCCGAGGTTAGTGAGAAAAAAAGAAGATTTTAAGCTAGGATCATAGTATAAGATTAGTATGACATAGTGGAAATTGAATATTGAGAATTCAATACTTTTCTCATCATGAATAAATGTATAACAAAATTCATTCGAATTTTTATTTATACATAGACTGACAATTTTAACATTTTTTCGACCATGACTGTTGTTTACACGATGGAATTGCGATATCGTCTGCTATCTAAGGGCTCGAATTTTTCACCAGTTGTTCTTTGGAAGCCTACAATCATCCAGAAAAATTGGCGCCAATTCCTTAAGGGTGGCGGATCAACCCCAAAATGTCGTGGGATTAATGAACATTTCATAATATGATCCAGTTAAGGCTGAATTTTTAACAGTTGTTCTTTGGTAAGCTACAATCATCCAGAAAAATTGGCGGATCGATTGGCAAGTTCCTTAAGGGTGGCGGATCAAGTCGTTCCGCCAGGTGCCCACTCAGAACCGCTATTTTGTCCGCCAATTGACATATACACCTGAAATGGTTGCCACAATAACATACTAGAATATTCAGCCTTTTACTAGATCATATGGTTAAAAGTTCATTGTTCCCACGACATGTTGGGGGTGATCCGCTACCCTGTAGGAATTGTCCAATCGATCCGCCAAATTTTTTGGATGCTTGTGCTTGTAGGCTACCAGAGAACAACTGATGTAAAATTCAGCCTTGACAGAATCATATTATGAAAAGTTCAATATTTCCGTGAAATGTTGGGGTTGATCCGCCACCCTTAGGAAACTGGCCAATCGATCCTCCAATTTTTCTGGATGATTGTAGGTTACCAAAGAACAACTGGTGAAAAATTCAGCCTTGACTGAATCATATTATGAAAAGTTCAATATTTCCGTGACATGTTGGGGTTGATCCGCCACCCTTAAGGAACCGGTCAATCGATCCGCCAATTTCTCTGGATGATTGTGGACAACCAAAGAACAAGAACATCTGGTAAAAAGTTTAGCCAGCGATGGCGCCGAGTACACACGTGTGTGCCCGTTGTTCTGATAATTTCATAGTTATTTCTAAGTGAGTTACTTGTAAACTATGTGAAAAGTGTTACCATCCACAATGTGTGCAGATGAAAGATCAGTGTTATAAGGCGATAAATGATAACAAAAGTATCTTCTGGTGTTGTGACAACTGTATCCCAGTGATTGATGAAAGGCTTAGTTTCAGTAAGAAAATCGAAAATTTAGAGCGTCAAGTGGCTGAAAATAAAACAAATGGTACGGAAATACTGAGAAAACTAGCAAATTTAACACCTGTCCAGGAAACTGAAAAGCAATGGTCTACCGTTGTGAGGAAAAATAATTTCCCGCCATTAATTATTAAACCGAAAAATACCAACCAAGATAGCTCCATAACAAAAAATGTAGTCGCACAAAAAATTAATCAATCGGACTTATCTGTGGAAGTAAACAAATTCAAATCTGTCGGCCAAGGTAGTGTTGTTATTGTTTGTAAAGATAGTGAATCCTTAAAAAAACTTCAAAACAAGGCGGTCGATGAACTGTCTGAGAACTATACCATTGAAATTCCGGAAGCAGCTAATCCGAAAGTTATTGTCGTTGGTGTGCAGGAGAAATTTGCAAATAGCGAAGAAAATGTTATTCGAATGGTCAAGAATCAAAACTGCCTGTCAGCTGTTGTAAACAACCATATGAAAATTATCAAAAAGTTCACTCCAAAGGGTAAGAGATTGCCAAATATTGTGATGGAAGTGTCACCAGAGATCTTCAAAAATTTGATTTCAAATAGAAAAATCTATATAGAATGGGAGAGTTTTCCGGTATTTGAGTTTGTGGGTGTGTTGCGTTGTTATAAATGTTGGAAATATGGACACAAAGCCATACACTGTCAGCAAAAAAACAATGTTTGCCCTCTTTGCAATGGAAATCATAAAAGTGAGGACTGTACATCGACCAACAAAGAATGTGCAAATTGTAAGCATGCATCAGAGGTACTTAAAATACCCAACGTGAATTATAGGCACACTGTCTTTGATAAGGAATGTGTATGCTACCAGAGAGCACTTGAAAGAACTAGATCCAGAACTCAGTACATATAGCAATTAAAAAATTCAGCGGTAGCAGGTCCATTGCAAAGGGACGGTTTGTATATTATTCACATTAACGTCCAAGGATTCACATCACACATCAGTGAAGTTAGAAAATTGCTACAGGATAGAAAACCATCCATTGTATGCTTGAGTGAGACCCACATTACCCCTGAAATAGAGGACAAAGATATAAATATAATATAACGCATTGATATGTTACTCAAACAGTAGACACACTGGGGGGGCCATAATGTACATAAAAGACACCCTACGATATGTAGAAACTTGTAATGAGGCCGTAGATTACAACTATTGGGCAATTTGGTCAATGATATATTCTGGTAAGAGCACTGCTATGGTAGGAGCCATTTACAGATCTCCAAACGCAAATTGTAGATTATTCCTAGATTACCTCGAAGGAAAGTTGAATGTTGACACTATTCATCAGCAAAAAACAGTTATTATGGGAGATCTCAACATAAACTGGCTGGGAAATGGAGGGGATACAACACATTTCAGGAAAATTATACACGCAGCAGGACTCAAACAAATCGTTGAAAAAGAAACAAGAATAACGGATGTGTCTTCCACCTTAATTGACCACATAATCACAAACGATTTTAATGCCAAAGAGGTTGCAAGAGATTTTCCTATTTTGAGTGACCACGAAATTATTGGTACTCATTTAATGTTTGAAATATCCTCAGAGAATATACGGGATGTTTATTTAGAAAGTCTAAATCCAGGGGTAATATCGAGATTGACCGAAGAATTGGTAGGAGCACACTGGAACTACACATCTACAGACGTAAACACTTTATATGTAGACTTTGTGAATATAATTCAATCTGCATTGGACAAAATGTCGCCTATGACAAAATATAAGTCAAAAAAATATCCGTGGATCACAAGGGTTGTTGAAGATGCGCATAACAAAAGAAACAATGCCTATAAAAAATGTTCATTGACCAGGAAACCTGAGGACTGGAATGACTTTAAAAGACTTTGGAATAGAGCAATCTCCATATGGCGTACCGAAAAAATAAAATACTATGACCAGAATATAGACAAGTGCAAGGGAAATAGCAAAAAAATGTGGAGAACATTGAAAGATCTGTTGGGCAATGGAAAACAACTGGTGGACTTGGAAGATATTGACTTTGGTGGATGTGACGATAAAATAGAAGAAAAGTTCAATAATTTCTATTCGAAGAGCATCGTGGATATCTCAGCAAGCATAGAAAAAAGACAGTGGGACTCTCAATTGACGGAAAACAACGATCACCAATTGCTTCGCTTTGAAACTATCAACATTTCGCAGCTTAAAAAAATTGTATACGGACTCAAGAATAAAAGTACCAGTGATGAATCGTTGAGCGTTAAGTTGGTGAAGGACCTTTTTTGTGTGATTGGTTATGCACTACTCCATATAATAAACACATCTCTTACATCTGGAAAAATGCCTAGTGAGTTGAAGACTAGTATTATAATTCCCATACCCAAAGTTTCCAAGCCAACTATGCCCTCCGAACTCAGACCGATTAATTTGCTTATTTATTTAGATTTAGATAAAATTATTGAAACTTTAGTGTGTCAGCAGCTAAGAAACTACTTTGAATCTAATGAATTACTATATATTGGACAGTCTGGATTTAGAAATAACCATTCGTGCGAATCAGCCCTGCAGTATGTATGTGCAATGTGGAGAAGGGACATAAATGAAGATGGCGTCGTGCTTAGTGTGTTCGTGGACCTGCAACGGGCTTTCGAAGATTTCAAAGAACTAAGGTAGGATGTAATATTTCTGGTAAAATTGGAAGTGTATTAGGAGTCCCGCAAGGAAGTGTTCTCGGCCGTCTCCTTTTTGTTATTTATGTCAACGATATTCACAAGGTTCTCAATAAATCCTTTGTTAATCTGTTTGCGGATGATACTCTGATTTCTGTATCGGGGAAAAATTTCAGAGAAATTACTGAGACATTGAACAATGAGCTTGTTTTGCTTTATGACAGGCTTTGCAAAAATAGATTAAAATTGAATACGGCAAAAACAAAATGTATGGTGATAGGGTCCAAGGCAAACTGTAGAAAATATGCGGCATCAGGTCTTAATGTAAACATTTGTGATTCGGTTATTACCTTTGTTTCGGAGATCAAATATTTGGGTATTGTGTTGTACCCTCAGTTGACGTTTTCTAATCAAATAGATTATCTATGTAAGAAATTAGGTAAAAAGATAGGTTTCTTTTATCGTGTTTCAAATTGTTTATCGCAATGGGCAAAAATGTTAATTTTCAATACTATTGTGTTACCTCATTTCAACTATTGCTGTTCTCTTCTTATATCCTGTACCCAAGAGGACATACAAAGACTCCAGGTACAACAAAATAAGGCCATGCGTATAATTCTTAATTGCGAAAGATATTCATCTGTTACAGATAGGTTGCGGACATTGAACTGGCTGCCAATTGTTCAGTGTATAAATAAGGCGAATCTCACTTTAATCTATAAAATAGAAAATAATAAACTGCCTATTTACTTGAAGACCTTCCTAGTTAGGAGATCTCACTGGCACGAGTATAATGTTCGTTCTAGGCAAAACTTTCATATCCCTTGTGTTAAGACAACTGCATTACAAAAGACGTTATTTTTTGAAGGAGTTCGTCTTTTTAATGCCTTGCCTGAAAATATCAAAAATGCGCCAAGTATAGACATGTTTGTTCACTGTGTTTCCATATATCTGATGCAAATGTATGTAGCAAGTAACTGACATGGACTTGACATATATATGATTTATTTAGTGTATTTTTGTAATAACTAGCCAAGTGCTAAAAAAACATGTTTTTTTTTTTTTTTAACTAAATGATAAAAAGATGCAAATGTTTTCACATGTTTGGGGCGTTCCGCCACCCTCTTGGAACCGCGATCAGACCAAACCCTCTCGGATGACTCCCGATTAGGGTCCGTACAACATTCTCTCAAAAAATAGGCCTTAACTAAATCATCACTGGATCTTAGACTATAATATGATTTCTGATTTCATTTTTTTGGTTTGATTCCTGAAGAAGCTCAAAATTATGTGAGCGAAAGCTTGAAGTTAAGATTAAATCAGGGATTAAATATACATCTACTAGAGACTAGAGCAGTTTTATACAGTGACTATACTAGTCACTGTAAGTTTTACACCTGTATGCTCCCTCTGTCGAGTTCATGGGGATCCTACCTAGTATTAAAAAAACTCTACGATATAACTATACCTACACAAGTAGGTAGCTTAATATTTTCGCCATAAAGCATAATGCAATTGCGGGTGAAGAATGCAATATTATCATGAAAATAATGCAGTTAATTACCTTCAGTTTAGTCACATTGAACAAGTCCATGGTACTTATTTCAATATTCTCATCCGCCATCCAGAATAGTCTTCACAACACAAAATCACAGATTATCAATAATCTATTCCCAACAGACAAGAAAAAACTTTTCAAGTAATCTAGTATTCTCCAAATTCCAAATTCTCAAACACGAAACACAAATCAACATGAAAAATCGACCTAACGAAGACTGGCCCTGACAGTAGTGACAGTTGACAGGCCTGACATGTGTCTCCTCAACAAAATTAAACGCTGCCAAGTTTCACGTTTTCCTGCAATGTTGAGCACTTCACAATAAATAGCCTAGTTTACACCATAGACAAATTAACAAAAGCTTTTGTTGATTTGTCTATGGTTTACACCGATAACTCGTTTAGTTCGGTCTGACAGGACCAAGTGGGTGAGGATAGTACGGTAAGGCCAATGCTTGCTTCTCGTCCGTTTACACCGTCTTGCAACGCGTGAACTAAATAAGTACGCGCGCAATTCATCAATCGTCAAAAACAAGTCGAAATTATTTATCAACACAATTCCAGAACACAACAAACCAGAAAAAACATGAATGAGTACGCTCAGATTGCCTTGAGAAACTCAGAACCAACACAATTCACAATAATAACAATCAACATAACCTCATAATTTTGATCCAGATCGAACCAAATTTAGTTCGGTACACCTGCTGGGGTGCGTTCACAATAATTATTAACCCGGAACTTTCGTCAAATGTAAGTTTCATCTGACAGATGACCTATGGTAAATAATCCTCGTTCACGATTGTTCGACTTGTTATGGTTTATCATAACCTTTAAAATTTGAAAGTGTTATATGACTGTTACGGTCATCGAATAATAATACAACCATTTTACAAAAACACTAAATAATACCACCATAGCTATCCTTTCTAAGCTTTCATTTTATACTGTGTTTCTATGAAGTTATAAGCGTGTAGAATAAGGGATAAATGTAAAATAAGGATCCCGGCATTCCAGGACAGTGATTCGTTGTCAGATAGCGCCTCTCATTCTCATTTGCCATTGTCACAGGGAAATATTCTAAAGCATTGTCTGGAAAAAAGTTAAATTGACAATGATGTTTTTTTAGCTTACAACTTTTTACCTTCGATTCGGTTTAATATCATTTTTCCATAGTCTGACATAATTGGTATCCGCATCTACCACAAGATTGTGCGATTCTGACGACATAATATTCATTTTTTGATTAAATTATCACCAGCCCTAATGTCTCAACGATCAGCCGAGTAGTTTGTTGTTTTTCACGATTCACGAAGGTTTGGAGACAGAGTCTTCATCTATTGGTGGTGATGAGAAACCTACTGTCAAGAACTAACAATGTAGCATTCACATGACGTAGAAAACTTGAAAAGGCATTCGCCACAATTTGAAGAATAAACGTTTCTATCCCACACAATAGTAACAATGCAGTTGCGTACTGCCAACGTTTATGTTGTTTTTGGTTTTTGGTTAGGATCACACATTTGTACACACAACGCAGGCGCGACAAATCTTCACCAGCTAAAAAGTGGGTTGAAAAGTTGATCGCCCGGAGAATATTTACCCGAATTGTGAATGGAGTGTGAATCTTACTCGGCGAGAATTGTGAACAGCCGGGAAAGGTCAGAGCGTCGCCGTGCGATTGCCCGACGACATTTGTGAACGCACCCCTGGCAAGAGAGAACCAAGAGCGGACCATCTTAGTCCGCAACTGTTTACAACATTCGAACCAAATATTTGGTTCTGATATAGTTCGAATTTAGTACTTGGTCCGCGGACCAAGTTGTCGGTGTAAACTAGGCTAAAGACTTGAATACATATCGTATTATTCGTATTGTATAATAATACTCATCAACAATATAATAATAATATAAACATATACATGATAATATCATACATATGTCACAGTAAAACCTGGTAATCAGTAAAAGCTAACTGTTACTAGGAAAAGTGAGCTTTTCCTGAATTGGAAACATTTAGCTAGTGAAAGTTGAATTCGATCGACTTCATCATACTTTTACTAGTAATTGTTAGCTTTCACGTAACTATTCTAGTGAAAGCTGCTATACTGAAAATTATTATCGAAGTCACTGGACGTAATTATAAATATCCTTTTTGGTCCGAGTTGGAATTCGCCGACAGATTAGACGCTCGGGAAAATACGAGAGTTATGAAGCGCAGGTGTACAATGTGAACATTGTTCAGATACCGTATTATAGAAAATACTTAAGTATTCTCAGTAGGGGTTAGTCTGGGTCAGTTTGGGTTAGTTTGGGTTTGGCAAAAATTTTGATGTCGCGTGAGCGACATCATTTAGTGTCCCGTGCACCTTGGGTCAGTTAAAAGGCGGAAATAAGTTGTAAAAAGTACTTTTCCCAACTGCTTTCAGTAAAAGTTGATTTGATAAACTTTCTCCAACATTCACTAGTAAAACTGTTCATTATTCTTCAAAATTTAACATTTCCTAACGGATCAAGTAATAATTTATCAATCGAAGTTCCAGGATGAAGATCCATAGTATACTAGGGGAGAAGGAAGTGGAGTTCTTGAGGACTCCACTTCCTTCTCCCCTTGGATCAAGTAATTGCTAGCATCAACTAGTAAAATCTAGCTTTCACTGAATTTATAACATTTACTGTAATTTGCACCCTGTATCTCTTTTGATATCAACTTTTGGACTGGACAATTTGGGGTCTATCGAAATATTTTTATGTGTAGGGTATAACCCCTTTAAGTTTGGCAACATGTTTTTCAAACACCCGTTAAGTATGTGGCATAATTTCGGGAGCGTATAGGGGAGGTCTAAACATCCCGAGTTTGTCATAAAACTTTGTTCTCTAAAGCGCCTCCTAACGGAGATACAGAGCCCTAAAAGGGGTACCCATCGATTCAATGAATCCGCTGTAACTTTCGAACCGTCTTTTATAATTTGATGAAATTTTAGTATGTTGTGTAGCGATTCATAAAACCATAGTGAAGTCATTATTTATTTGAAGTTGTAGGGAAAACCAGAAACGGACTGGCCACCAAACCTTTTGGGCCCAATTTTTGACAGGTGTCATTTTACGGAGCTGAAACCACTTTTTCAAATACTCTGATCTTTTCTCGAAAAGGTGCTTCTCTTTTGTTTCGATAATACTAACCGTTTTCGTGAAAAATGGGTTTTTGTTTTACAGGTCATTGCGATAATACACTAAAAAAATTCGGCGAGACACCGGTTGTTGTTATTGTTGGTATGATTTTTTTTTGACCTTCTCAGAGTGATTGACAGTACTAGAATTTAACAAATTCTAAAAAAAAAAAAAAATTCCTTGAATTTTTTTGAAAATTTTATTTTTTTTTTGTTTTTTTCTGTCAATTTTTAACTTATTCTGGTATAATCTGAGAGTGTCGAAAAATTTTTCAATACCGAAAATACTTACAACTGATGTCTTGCCGTAGTATTTTTGTGTATTATTGCAGTAACCTGTAAAACAAAAACCCATTTTTCTCGAAAACGGTTAGTTTTATCGGAGCAAAAGAGTAACACCTTTTTTGATAAAAAAAGATCAGAGTATTTGAAAAAGTAGTTTTCAGCTCTGTAAAATGACAGCTGTCTAAAATTGGGCCCAAAGGTTTGGTGGCCAGTCCGTTCCTGGTTCCCCCTACAATTATTAATATTGAATTCACTATGGTTTTATGAGTCTTTATGGCCTACAGGACATACTAAAATGTTAACAAATCATACAAGCCGGTTTCAAAGTTAGACCTAAAAAATTGAATCGATGGGTACCCCTTTAGGGCTCTGTCTCTCCGTTAGGAGGCACTTTCGAAAAAAAAGTTCATGACAAACTGGGGTTATTTTGACATCCCTTATACGTTCCTGAAATTATGCCATATACTTACCGGACACCCTGCGTATACTCCAATATTTACTTGGTTTTTGAAAAAAAAATGAATTAAGTGATAAAAAAAAAAGGCGTTTTAATATGAACATTTGTGTTAAAATTAGTCCAAAAATCATTCAACTGTTTTATAAGTACCTACTTAATTTACAACCTATAGAGTGGAGGATAACAAACAAACCTAAAGTTGCCTAAAGTTTTGTGAATGAGGCGAGGCTTGCATTTTGTCGTCTCGAATAAATTAACAGTTTATGCTAAATTACGATCAAGCTTTATTGATGAGTTTTTATGTTGTTTCGCCTCCCACATTTCCCTTGGTGTAGAATTCCTCCAGAAATATTCGTTTATCGAGAATCATAAGTCGGCATCGGATTATCGGATATATTTGACTTGGCAACGTCGGAAGCAGACGAATATGACAATGTCACTCAACTCGGAGCGCCTACGAACGTTTAATTGACATGCGCATTGCGCATCTATGACTATCTCTCTCTATTCTATTCTATTTTAATTATTAATGACTAATCAAAAGATACATGTGAAATGTGACAGGTTTTTTTTATTGTTCCACTTTCCACTTCCACTTCGACTTTTCGGACTTTCCAGTAGTTGAGTTGGGGACTAGTCATTACTTCATACTCATTACCTCATTACTCATTAGTCACTCCACAGTCACAGCACCGTTTACTTGACGTTTGACGTTGAACTTGTCACCAGAATTAACAATTAACAGGTTTTCTCTGTGAATTTGATCTTGATCTGTTTTCGATAAATTCCAAATACAAACTTCTTCAAAATGGTTCATCACATCAAAGATAAGGTATGTACCATTTATATTGATTTATATCCACATTTTTATGGAAAAAACCTCCGGTATCCAATGATACTCAAGGTGTGGTGACACCGAGGGTGACACGTTTTTTTCCTGAATCTTCTATTAAGTCATCCAAATTCAAATTGCATTCCTATATTGTTTAGCACATACCTAGGTGCTGATTATTTATTAGATCTCTGATTGGTGATTGTATTTGTTAATGTACGTCTTACTTTACTATAATCCGTCAAGGTCGTCAAGCTTGGATTTTAGACGGTTCTTGAATGTTATTGATCTACTAGTAATTATGGAATGAATGATTCATAATTCGTTTTAATGGACAAGGACAAGTAAACATGAAAAGCTTTGCCCGGCATCGTACATACATATTTTAGAAATGGAACCCTACATCAGTGTATTCAGATGAGTGATGTTATCTTTCATGTCAAGATACACGTATTATCTTTTTTAAAAGCGTAGAATGCTTTATTCACTCGAATTTATGGTTTCAGGTTACAGTTATATTATTTCGAAGAGCATTAAAGATCCACTCACCTGATGACATCTATCAACAACTACTTCGTTTCCAAGGTTTCGAAGTAATGTAATAGGTACCACTCATTTTAAAACATGCTCGAAAAAATAGCAAATTTTGTGACGTTAATATCTTCTTATTGGTTGAATTTGGGTATAGGGCAAGGTATAGGGTATGCTATATGAAAAATGTTTAGAATTTTCCGGAGAATGCAAAAATCAGATGAAAAAATAGAGTTGCAATTTGAAATAAGAAAGTTGGACCACGCCCAGAAGTTCTGAAACACCCTGTATCCTATGTGAAAACCTTGTTTTCACAAAATTCATTTTGAACCATTGAACTTTCATTTGAAACAATTTTTTCCCAAACATCAAATTAAATGATAATGGGGGGTCCATTTATCTGCGAACACCCTGTACATATTAAGACCCCTCGAATTTACACTGTTTTTTTGATAGAATGGAGAGACAATAGTATATAATGTGAATAATTTTTTTTATGGAATACCTTTGAGGTTTTGAAAATAAATACAATATTTCAAAAGTCTACAAATTCGACGATTTTTCAAAACAGACAATGCGAAAACTCCTTGAAAGTTATCTTTGAATGACACACGCAATATCATGTTGCCAAGATATGACATTTGGAAGAGTTATTTGTGAAAATGAAACAACCATTTTTGCCGAATCAAACCCAAAAGTAAAATACTATACCATGTCATATGGACAGATGGCGACATCATTTATTTTTGCCAAACTGACCCAAACTAACCCAATCTAACCCAAAAGTAAATTGTCATTATCATATAGAGCTGATGTCGCTGGCAACACCGCATCACTCCATAACAGAAAACGACATGAACGCCATCATTTAACACTATTATTGACAGTGTCAATAATATGGCGGACTATGGACTATGTCAGTAATAAGTTTCTCCATTTTCATATCAAAATACGACCCCATCATAGACTCTTATGGGCATAGCAATAGAATAATATCGCTATCGCTGCCTTACTCATTTCATCAAAAAATATAACATGTCAATGCGAAAATTACTAGACAATGTAGGATCTTGCTTGCTTCACAAAGGTAATTGGAACAACATTTTTTGCGTTTTTTTTTGTTAATTATGAATATTCCATAATTTTTTTTGCACAAATCTTCAAGATTTCACGTTATCTTTCAAATAAATTCATTAGAAGTGCGAAATTCGAGGGGTCCTAAAGTGTACCAGAGCCGAAGTGGGTATCAATGTACAGGGTGTCCCATTTTGGGTACTTTTGCGGAGTATCTCCGTTATTCTTGTACTATACTTAGATAGAAAGTTGCGGTTTTCGCGACAGTGTGCTACTTTTTCGTGAAACTAAAGATGCCGTTGACAAAATTTTCATAGCCCTTTTAGTTTTCAAGATACAGGGCTAAACTGAAAATGTTGCATTTTAAGGTACCCCTCGTATCTAAACTAAGTATCAGATAAGTTATGAAAAATGTGAAAACTGTTTCTTATATAACTTTTCCCGCAGAACTCGATTCTGCCTTCGGAATAAGTATACAGGGTCAAGTCAAAAATTTATCGGACCTTACTTTATTTTTTTTAAATGGAACACCCTGTATATTTATAGACCACAAGATTTGTCTTTTTTTTACATTTTCAAAAATACCTATATAAGAGTATGCACTTTTAAAAAAATAAATTTTTGACCGATAACTTTTTGACCTGACTATGAGTTCTGCGGGAAAAGTTGTATGAGAAACAGTTTTCACATTTTCCAAAACTTATCTGATACTTAGTTTAGATACGAGGGGTACCTTAAAATGCAACATTTTCAGTTTAGCCCCGTATCTTAAAAACTAAAGGGGCTATGAAAATTTTATTAACAAGCAGGTTTTTTAACTATCGGGATCGCGCCAACGTACACTCAGAGGAGGGAGCAATAAATATGGACTTGCTCAGTGGTATTGTATATTAAATCTTAGTTCAAGCTTTCGCCCTAAGTTAAGGGCTTCTTCAGGAAGAATCTATATACAGGGTGTTTCCTAAAGATTGGTAAAAAATTCGTTGTGTGATTCCTGGGGTATTTTCATGAAAAAAAGTTCCTATAAACATTTGCCGAAAAATGCTTCCTAAGGGAGCTACGCCCCTTTAAATAGGGCACCCCGAAGACGGTTTTTCCTCAATATTTCCGAAACCTTACATACAAAAATCATGAAATTTGGTACATCATACAAACTTTTAATGCTGAATGAGAATTTGAGCTCAGAATTTCAAAATTTTAATCAGGGGCGTACCATACTGGCGGGGTTAAAGGTTGAAAGAATCCAATTTTTTAAATGGTATGGTACGCCAGTATGGTACGCCCCTGATTAAAATTTTGAAATTCTGAGCTCAAATTCTCATTCAGCATTAAAAGTTTGTATGATGTACCAAATTTCATGATTTTTGTATGTAAGGTTTCGGAAATATTGAGGAAAAACCGTCTTCGGGGTGCCCTATTTAAAGGGGCGTAGCTCCCTTAGGAAGCATTTTTCGGCAAATGTTTATAGGAACTTTTTTTCATGAAAATACCCCAGGAATCACACAACGAATTTTTTACCAATCTTTAGGAAACACCCTGTATAAAGAACGTGGTTTCAGTCTACAAAAGTCAGCAAAGGTTAAAATTAACTTACAGATTAGTTACAGAGTTCTCCTCAACATAACAAGAGGGTGGGTGTGCATTATTTTGAAGTTACAGGGTGCAGCACCGGGGAAGAAAGTAATAATAGCCTTATACTACATGATAGTTAAAAAACCTGCTTGTTACCAGTAGCCCCGTTACTGTCCTTAAATTAATTTTGTTAACGGCATCTTAAGTTTCACGAAAAAGTAGCACACTGTCGCGAAAATCGCACCTTTCTATCTATAAGAATAACGGAGATATACTGCAAAAGTACCCAAAATGTGACACCCTGTACTTCCGTAATCGCTTAATTCTTTATATACACTATCGCTCATATGTGGAGCGACCGCTTAAAATTTGATAAAACTTCGATCGTGCATCAGTTATCAAAGAATTGATGGTGCATTTGAAAACTACAATCCATTTGTCAGTTAATTGTCCTGGCGATTTTTTGAAAACATTGTTTAGTGCCTTTTTGTTACGTTTAAACAAAGGACACCGCTCAAAACTTTTTTGTGTGTAATTTTTGATAAAAATGCTCAGCACCATTGGAAAAAGGAGCAATAATTATGTACCTCCTGAAAATTTCTCAATAATAGAGCAACGGACAGTCTAGTTATAAAATCTTGAACTTGGCAAAAGTGACCCATTTTTGAAGAAATCATGAAAAATTGGTCATTTTTGTCAAGCTCAAGATGTTATAGCTTTTAAAAAGTACATAATTTTTGCTCCTCTTTCCAATGGTGCTGAGCATTTTTATCAAAAATTACGCAGAAAAGAGTTTTGAAAATTGTCCTTTTTTTAAACGTGAAAAAAGAGCACTGAACAATTTTTTTGAGAAAATCGCCAGACAAATGGTTTGAAGTTCTCAAATGCACAATCACTTTGATAACTGGTGTAGGATCAAAGTTTTATCAAATTTTAGGCGGTTGCTCTACATGAGCGATAGTGAAAGTACAGGTTGTTGAAAATTATAATAGAAAATAGTTTCACGGTTATTACACCATCCCTTTTCTGTTGGCCCATGATACTGATTAACCATATAGTGTTTTTTGTCATTACCCACTCAAACGTTTCCAATCAGGGGAAAGAACCTTATTCCATTACTACACTGTTTGAGAGCCAATCAGAAAATTCGGCAATGTGAGGACATACAGTAAAACTTTGAGCCTACATCATTCACTATCATTTAGAACTGATAGTGCATTTCAAAAATTCAATCGATCTCTTAGTTTGTGTGTCCTGGTGATTTCTTGTTTTTGCTTTTTATTCCCGTTCAAAAAAAGGACCCTTTTGAAAACATTGTAGTTATTGATAAAAACGGCTAGTAACATTTGAAAGAGGAGCGAAAACTATTCACGTCTTGAACATTTCACAATAATTGAACAAAGGATAGTCTAGCTATAAAATTTTGAACTAGGCAAAAATGACCCATTTCTGAATAAATTAATTATGAAAAATATCTCAAAAACACAAAAATCACAGTAAAATCACGATAAATATCAAATTTCAAATACGTACAACTCTATAGCCTTACATGATGCAGAAGAAGCTTCTGCATTTCTACTGGGAGACGAATAAAATTTGAGACTACAAATCAGCATAACATTGTTTTTTGTAGCATGGATAGAACCATACAACTATACTCATGTTTATTCTTTTTGTTATATTATCGGATGGAGTACACCTATTCAAGTTAGATGTTAGATCTGAGCTGTCGAAACTAACAAATTTGTTGTTGAAGTAACAAGAGCAGTAGTTTTCTAACGAAAAAAAAAGGGGAAATGCGTTGTTTGTCCTCTAATATCGAAAAGGAAATTTGTTGAGAAGATCAAAGTAAACCAATGATATACCAGATTATTTAAAAAAAATCTCACTTGGTTTGAACGCAAATTGAAAAAATCAGTTAATTAGAAATCTAAGTGCCAATTCACAATGAACGTAAGCGTAATACAACCATTAACGTGACCGTAAACAGCAGCAAATATCACGTTAGTGTTCACATGAAACATAAACATGATTCGTAAGATCGTTACGTGCGCCGCGTACTTGTGTCTGTTATTCCTTTTAGCATATAATTGTGAACAGACATACCGATACAGTACATTTATCTTTACAGATTACGTTTCCGTTACGTCTTTTTTACGTAGTACGTTCATTGTGAATTGGCACTTAGATTTATTTAAGTGCTTATTTACCCAAAAAATTAATCAAATCACTAATCAGTGCGCATTTACCTGATCTTTATTTATTACCTGAAAAAAACTTATTTATTAGTAAATAATAAAACCTATTTATACCAAACGTTTCGGAAGCGAGCTTCCGTCATCAGTGGAACCTGAAAAAAAAACCATCATTAACAATAAAGTAGTGCAAATTCAAATTTTTTCAATTTTATCGGATTCATCAGCAAAATTGACTTGTGGTTGTGACAGAATGAAAGAAAATGCATTATACACCTACAAAAGCCAATTTTGCTGATAAAATCAAGAAATATTTTCTGAATTTGCACTACTCAATTGTCAATAATGGTTTTCTTTTTTCGATTTTATCGGTTTTATCAGCAAAATTGGCTTTTGTGGTTGTGGGCTGTATGACACAAAATGTATTATACACCCACAAAAGCCAGTTTTGCTGATAAAACCGATAAAATCGAGAAATATTTTTTGAATTTGCACGAATTGTTGATTGTGATTATTTTTTCAAGTAAACAATAAATCATTGATTTCTAATTGAGCGAATAATTGAATGATTTTTCATTTAAATTTGCGTCCAAGCAAACCAAGTGAGAATTTTTTAATAGGGTGTCGCAGGGTTGCGTTGATTTGAACAACTCGCGATTTTCATCACATGATTTTTTAAAATAAATCGTTGATTTGAATCACATGTTTGAAAAAAATATATTTTCTATTCTCTGCTTCCATTTTTGAAAAGTGATAGACTTGCTATCGCAAGAGTTTCGAGGTAAAATACTTCTTGGTGCATAATAAAATTAATCTTCAATTTTTAATATTCTTCATGAAATTTGGTACAGATTCAGGGGATGGAAAATCCAGTGGCGTAGTCAGATTTTCTCTAAAAAAATCGCTAATATGTTTTGTGGATTTTTCAGCCTCTAAATATGCTCTAGTAGGCCTTGGTTTTTGGAAAAAACTGGGCGACGTATGGCCTCAAAATACACCTTTTCCCTCTTTACATTTCAAAACAAAATCTCAAAATCGATCAATAAATTGAAAAGTTATGAGGGTTGCCCGCTTTCAAATGGGTCACTCTGTATAAGTCTACAAAATGCATACAATATTTAGTCTTGCCGATGCTTTATTTGTTGGTTTGGTTTTTTAAAAATGATTAAAATGTCAGTTGAATTACTATTCAGTTATATTTCACAAATTTGGTTAAATATAATCCAAGTTATTTTTGACAGTAGTTGAGTTGCGTTGTTAAAACTTAAAACTCGAAATAAACTATGTTTAGAATAAATCAGTCTGAAATATTATCATTAAAAAAACACAATACATAGGTAATATGAAAAAAAGAATTTAATCAATAAAATCTAATTTAAATAAATACACCTTTTCCCTCTACATTTCAAAAACAAAATCGTCAAAATCGATCAATAAATTAAAAAGTTATGAGGGTGGCCCGCTTTCAAATGGGTCACTCTGTATAAGTCTACAAAATGCATACAATATTTAGTCTTGCCCATGCTTTATTTGTTGGTTTGGTTTTTTAAAAATGATTAAAATGTCAGTTGAACTGCTATTTAGTTATATTTCACAAATTTGGTTATAATCCAAGTTAAGTTTGACAGTAGTTAAGTTGCGTTGTTAAAACTTAAAACTTGAAATAAACTATGTTTAGAAAAAATCAATCTGAAATATTATCATTAAAAAAAACACAATACATAGGTATTATGAAAAAAAGAATTTAATCAAAAAAATCTGATTTAAATAAAAAAAATTCTGGTTGTCGCGAAATACCCAACAAATTCTGGTAAATCATGTATTATTTATTATTACTTATGTAAAGTATGTCAACTTGAATTTTTTGAATCAACCCAATCAAAAGTGTGTATTGCAGAAAACATACATTTTGAGTTGAAGTGATGAAACTTGAGGAAAATGCTAAAATGCCAATTTACCGTTAATCCGTCAAATGAAAAGTAAGATCATTATGTATTCTCACATATCTGCGAATACGCCGCGAGCAATAGGAATACAGGGTGTCTGGTATAAAAACCAAAACTAATTAAATGACTTGCTTTCCGGAGTTTCCGGATGATCAAGTCTAACTTTTCAAAAAAATCAAAATCAACTTTGGAATTTTCGACGATTTTTGGACACAGCGATAGGTGTCTTCACAATCTTCAGAAATTTGGGTTTAGGCCGAAAACGACCAACTTACGAAAACCCTCGTGAAAAATAACAAGAGCAAGAAAAGTATCAGGGTCTAAATTCTCCATAAAATAAAATAATAGGTTTTCAAGTTCGTGAACGAGTTAAAAAATTATGTCTTGTGAGGGTGCATCAACATCCAATTCTTAGAACACCTTAATTAAACTTCATTTAGCGTCGATTAATGCTCCTGATACACACAACTTGTATCAAATTTTATAAGGTAACGTACTGAGATGTTGAATTTTTTCGAAATTTGAAACCTCAGTTTCAAGGCGTAACTTCTTAGGGGTGCAACTTAGTATACACTGACCGGCTAAAATATGGAACAAATTCATTTTAAATAATTGATAGATTTGATTTCTGGAAAACGCTCGGACACGTCGATTTTTATTTTTGGATTCGGTTTTTTCTATGGCAAATTCCTGCAAACGGGGTGCATCACTAAGTTACGACCATCAACTTTTTTTTTTCATATGGAAACACCTATTTTTGATCTCATTTTTGAATTCTGCGTGGAATTCGAAGTAGGTACAATATTTCATATAATACACACCATACCTATACCAAACCGTTTTCGACAAAATGGCCTTATAATCCGTAACATTTTTATTTAAAAAACAGGTTAATGTTCTTATTGGTTCAATAATTGAGTAGTACCTAAGCAACCCAAAAAAAATAGAATCGTGTAGTCGCTTATTTTTATATGTACAGCCAAGAAGCAGCAATATAAACAATAGGCTACTACGCTATTATGTTTTCTTTTTTGAGTTGGTTACCACTTATTTACGTCTGGATGATGTTTTTTTCAAACAATGAAAACATCAACGAGTTTGTAATTTATTTTGATAAATCAATAATCGCTTAGGATGAATAGCCAAGTATTTTGATTGACAAAAATATTCTAGGGGATTATACATTTTTCTTTAACCCCAAAATTTTTATTATATGATTCGTAAATCGTTATATTCCATAATTTTTGATCATCAAATCGTTAAGTGTTATCTACACTGAGATAAGGATAAAGAATTTCAGAATTATCTTGATGTACTGTTTCTAAGTACATTCAATTTTGCAACATCATGCTACTTAACTTCATCAAACACTCTTAATTTTTGATGTGTTGATCTTTGTGTACGCAAATAATCAATTGAGATTGAAGTATTCATTGCTTATTCCATTAAGGTCATTGTTTTATATGCGCACTATTACCTACACCAGCGAGAATTTGAGTACAATATTTTAGTTATCGATCAGGCTCTGTGATCATATTTGAATCGGTAGAAAATAATTGGTTAATTATTTATAATAATTTCCAGCAATCTTGTGGTCAATATTCAAAAAAAACGTCATATTATAATTATATTGAAAACATGAAAACGCAACATAATATGATTTTTAGATTCGTATTATGGTCTTGTATTGTATTAGGTACCGACATACGTGTCGTGATTTACTTTAACGAAGCACTTTAATAATTAATATTTCTTCAATAAACAACACTGCCCCTACCCTGAAACTAAATTTTGAACCATGACACCTTAAGTATAGTAAACGCCAAACAACTTAGAGCCCAAGATCAGTATATAACATCAGTCATCTATGTCCAGTGTTTCCAGATGATCCCTATCAAAAACAGTAAAACAGAAACCCATGGCCGAAATAAGTAGATTTCCTGTTAAAACAGTACTTCTGGCAACCTTGCGATTGACAGATGACACGATACGATGCAGACCAATGCAATCGAATGACAAAATTCAGTCTACTGCAGACGCTAGACACCGATGACGTCATATTTTCCCCCCTCCGTCTCCTACCTTAGGCGAAGTGAGGTAACCTATTGTATACTGATCTTGCTTTGAACTTACGTCATCGTTGCCATGCCACCATGCGCGTTGTTGTGAAGTTTGTTGGTATCCACATTTGGTCCAAGGTTTCTATATAAGAGGTTGCCTCACTTTTACGGTCATGACGTCATTTGTGTCTACTGTAGCGCCACTGCGGCCATTTCTCGAACCATTCCATCATAAAATCAAGAATGTCATTCATCAATATCATAAACTCACTATTCATTTCCAGGTGGACAAGAGATTTTTTGCTATCGATGGTTTTTCTTTTGTGAAATAATCCATTTACGTTTTAAAAACGGTTTAAAAGTGTCTTATCCTTGGATTTGTCTATCAAATATAGTGTTTTAAAGGTAGGTGTGTCTAGAAATGATCATAATAGAGTTTGTTTACATGTGATAATAGTTAAAAAGTTGTGGAAATCTGAGGGTTGATGTTTTGAATATACATAATATAGAGAATACTCACATTTGGAACAGTATTTTCGCTTCCTTGACCAATAATATACAATAATAATGTCCCAAAAGATAATTTAACACCTCTATTAATATTTTATTTCGATTTAAATGATAAAATTAGCAAGAAATTCAACGTTTTATCAATCATTGATCGAATGACAGTAATGACACATGACACGACATGATGCAGTCCGATTCAATTGCATGACAGGAATGACACTCAAATGACAGAACGCGGACTGTTTCAGACCGCTATCCACAAATTAAGTCATATTTCCCCCCTTCCGTCTTTACCTCAGGCGAAGTGAGGCAACCTCTTGTATACTGATCTTGCATTTGGTCACCAGCAAATCACATAACAACGCGCATGGTGGCAACGATGAGGTAGATTCATGGTTGTTTGGCGTTTACCATATAAGGTTTGGATTTCATTTTAATCTAAAGCCCGTATGACACGATCACAGTTCTGCTCAAATATCTGTTTGCAAATTTGATCTCAAATCTGCGCGTGCCGTTGAAAAGTGTCTGCAACGATACAAGATATTTACGAATATTTCTGTTATGGGAGCATGCGCAATCTAATTCTTTTTAGGGTATTCACATTTCTCACCAAAAGTTTTGTTTTTATTTTTGTTGAAAGTATTAATTGGATTGCCGCGTTTTTCCCTTCATCTCATAAAATGGTTATTGAATAATTTTTATTGGCAAAAACCTATCAAGAATATAAATTTGCTTCTACAGCAACTAAGTATTATATCGATCTTACTTGAGGCACCTAGATGCAAAACCAGATATTTCCACTTTTCACATTTTTGCGGTAAATGAAGGAATATTTTTAGTTTGATAGTTACGCATCGATTAAAAGCATAACTCTCAATAAACCTAGATTAAATATGTGCCCGAAGTTCAAAACAAGTTATATCCAAACATATGAAACATGCAAATTGCAAATGCAGATATATCCAGAAATGTTAAAAATAAAATATTATTATGTATTACATTATTAGCACGAGTAGGGGATGATAGTGTGGTTAAGCTTCTCTTATTTTTTGAGTTGAAATTAAGTATTTCTTCTTCCCTAGAATGGACCTACTCCCTACACCAAGTGTAGCGTTATACCCAAATCTTGGAAATTACGCTAGTAGCATACTATTATAGACTAGCAAAATTACTTTCAAAACCAGATATTTTCATTTTTTTATTATTTGAGTTTATTTTTCTATTTTTTTTTGCGATTTTCTCGGTTTCACTTATGACGGAAATATCTGGTTTTGCATCCAGGCGCCTCACTTTATTGCGAATTGAGTATAGAGAGGAAAAAACTTTGAACTCGGGATTATAGTTGGTAAGGGGAGGGGACAAGAGGGAATATGTTGAATAAACAAACTGCTAATTCAGGTTACCAATTGATAATCATAATAACATTTTCTTAAACTCTGAGACTGCTAAACATTCAACAAAATATCATCCAAACAAAACATAAACACAATAAAGTGAGGTTGAGGTTAGACTAGAACCTTCAATTATGGGAATTTCAAATTGAACAATCTGCGTCCATCTACGCGCACTTTTAAGAGAGAAATGAGGACATGTTCTTAATTTCTGCTAGCATTTCTGATAGCAGATATTTTCAAAAAAATACGTGTTTGCAACGATCACATTTTTATTTTAAATTTCTGCTCGCAGAAATGCTATCAAAAATGTGATCGTGTCACACGAGCTTAATTTTAAACGGATAAAATTATACTTGTTTCACATCGCTGATTTCCTATACACTTCAATTTGCAATTATTATTTCGAATCCTTTCCTTACAGGCCGATCTGGAGCAAAAATTGGCCGATGCTGGAGATCAGCTTGTGGTTATTGACTTCTTTGCCACCTGGTGTGGACCCTGCAAAATGATCAGTCCCAAATTGGAAGAACTTTCCACTGAACACTCCGATGTACTCATCTTCAAGGTGAGTCTTTATTTTTGACCGCCTTTAGAAAAATATAAACAGGGTGTTTCTTGAACATTGGTGAGTTGATTTCTGAGGTACTGTTTGTTCAATGCTTTTCTGCGGTTACGTGAAAGTATTTGACGTTTGCCCGTATGTCGTAGATTGATGATCCGAACGACAAGCGTCCAGACATACGTGAAATTTTTGTAAATGTGTACGAGAGAGACAGAAGAGTATGACGTGAACTCAGAAAAGCATTGAACAGACAGTACTACATTTTATCGGAATATAACAATAAAATGAAAATGAACATAGGTACTTTCCCCTAATAAAAAGTATTTGGAAATTTTTCATATCACCTTAAGAAAATCCTGTGTTGGTTAACGATTTGGAACAAAGTTTATAAAATATTTCCCAATGTACATTATTTTCTGATGTCATGTTAACATCATGGATTTAATAATTTTTTATCCAATTCACTAGACATTTCCATGACTCATGCATAACTTTTGATCGTCAACACATCTAAAAATAGTAACCCATTGTCATATTAGTTTTTAAAAATGTAAGACGCTTTTTCAATAATCTGACTTAGTTTATCATTTGATTTCCTGATTTACGTAAAGACGTACATGAAAATTCTCATTATAATAAAATGGATCAGAGGTTCATTCATTATTCATCACATTATCTACAGTTGTTATTTGAAGTATACAGGGTTGCTGATATATATGGAAACGGACGATTATTGGTTAAACTATACGAATCACTGGAAAAAGTTAAATGCAAAACTTGAAGGGTTTTTAAATAAGTATCTATGAGTTGGTAATAACTAGAATTATACAGGGTCGGTCATAAAGTCGTGAAACAACAAAGTTGCATTTTTTTTTAATGGTAATGGTTTTTTTAATGGTGTTTTATGGTATATTAGATATTTTAATTTTCCCTTAAATTTTGAGCAACAATTGTGATACAACTTTAAAATGATAAAATGTTCCTGAATTCAGCTATAAAACTTAAACGGTTCAAGATGAAGAAAAACTGTCTGCACTTTCCAGTCTTACCTTTCTAAGCTAAGAGCTATCTAAGGACATAATTCATTCTTTTCAAAAAATCTTAAAATGTATCGAAGAAAGTTAACAGTTGACAGTTCCTTCTATTCAAATGAGAGAATAGCTCTTGAAAAATTTTCGTTTTTCTTTATCTTTAATCGTTTGAATTTTTTGGCATGTCAAAGATGCAAAAAGTCATTTATAAAACGCGATAACTCGAAAACGGTTGAATTCAGGAACATAATGTTGATCACAATTTTTTCTCAAAACTTGAGGGAGAATTAAAATATCCAATAATATTCTGGTTCCATTTAAAAAAATGCAACTTTGCTGTTCCACGACTTGATGACCGACCCTGTATAATTCTAGTTATTACCAACTAAAACATATTTAAACACCCTTCAACTTGTGTATTAAACTTTTTCCAGTAATTCGTAGCGTTTAACCAATAATCGACCGTTTCCGTACATATCAGCAACCCTGTATAGTTCCAAACATATTTGTTCTATGACTATTTAATAATAGATGTATTATACATCCACTTTCTATTGGTTAATGTAACTCGTTACTCATACCAGTGACTTTTTTTATTACTCAATTGTTTTTAACCAATGAAATGACCTAATTCTCATGTCGACCTTCAAATACGTACATCATTTTGAAACAGCCCATTTGACCGTCCATACTTGTTTTATAGTCATTGTCACATTGTGTTAACCTAACCTCAATCCTCAATGATCTGATAACTATAGATGAAACATTTTATTCATAAACTGTGAAAAATTGTGTGGCCAACATCGAACATAGAAGAGACGTGAGGAGGAGTTGAGCGGGGCCACTGAGTGGGGATACGTTTGCACCTCACTAGAATGTGCTTCGGTTACTACACGCGAGGCTGCCAGTGGCGTAACTATTTTACAGAATTCTTAAATTCTTATTTACTGCAAGCTTGACACTTGCGAGTCATTTCAATATACCATATAAGTAGATAATGAAGCACTACAAACTAAACCAGAATAAAAACACAATAAACATTCACAAAATCAACACCAAACCCCACTCAAAAAACCAGAGACGCCAATGAGACGAAATATGAATGAAACGTGTAGACAAAATCCGATCGATATAGGGGCGGACCCAATTTTGTTGTGTTGCAGTACTTCAGCTTTTTTAATTTTCAGAAGAGAATACTGGTTTTTCTAAATCCTAAATACCCAAACAAATCTTGATGAGATGTTTCAATTTTAACAAAAAGGTTACCATCAACTTATATTTGATTAAATTCATAAATAAAACGGTTTCAAAAATGATTCCAAACAATGTTTTAATCTTTTTGCTGTGTAGTAATACTTTTAATAGAGTAAGTTTGTCAAACAACGTGGTGGGAGAAACTCTGCACCCGAGTGCACAGTTCGATGTTGTCCTCATGTTTATCTCGCTATGTTTCATCTATTATAGTTATTAGATCATTGACCTAACCTCACTTTAAGTAAACCAGTTCTCAAAAAGTGCCGTCCAAATGAAATTGAATATTTCAAAGTTCGCTTCAATTAATGGATAATCATAAAAAAAGTATAGTATTCTACTCGCGGGAGATGGATATTACCCACTCAGATGATTACGCTACTCGCCTACGGCTCGTAGCGCGAACTTCATCCTCGTGAGTAATATCCACCCTTTCCCGCTCGTTGAATAATATACTATTGTAGTTCCATTTAGCGAGTTGGTATTGCATTGAGTTTGTTTTTTTTTCATGAATTATTATTGAGGTTCTTTCCACATCATCCATTGAAAATATTATTATTATATATGTAAATATATAAATATACGGTGTAAATATATTTTCAGGTCGATGTTGACGAATGCGAAGAGCTCGCCATGGAATACAACATCTCTTCCATGCCCACCTTTGTCTTTATCAAAAACAAGACCGTTGTCTTGACGTTCTCAGGGGCAAACTACGACAAACTCAAGGCCACCATCCTGGAGAACAAATAGAGCTTTTTTGGAATGATTTATTTTATTCGTTCTTTACTACGCACGTTCTCGTTTGGTTGATTTTTTTTTCCTAAATTTGCAGATATTTTATATTTCTCATGAATGGTCGTGAACTTGACAGATTTCTTGCTTATCAGTAATTATTGTTATGTTTTGAAAGCTATGTATTTTTATATCAATAGTCAGTTTTTTTATAGATATTTATTAATCGTAATCAATGTAAATGAGAACTTTATAGGACAATTTATTGGAAAATGTAGTGCCTGGAAAATTGTATTTTGAACACATAATGCTCTTGAAAACATCTATACAAATTGCTTCTGATTATACACTTACAAATTTTAATGTTAATCAAAATCATCATTCTAAATAAAAGTTTGACTGCACTTCCGTTTACCCTTATTTTTCAAATTTTCATCATACTAATAATAGGTACGAGCCGCTTTCTTTCGAATCGATTTTTCTGATCATGATTCGTTCTTTTGAGCATGTTACGTTGTCACGTGATTATTTGATCCAAACGCGTTTTGATTCAGGAATCAGTTGCGAAAGAAAGCGGCTACGGTATCATCGTAAATAAATTCTTTTGATAATGATAATCGCGGTTCATTATCACTTTAAGAAGTTAACTATTATTACTTTCATGAACAAAAAATTCAAATAATCTCAAAACTGCTATTTGCAATCATTTCCGTGAATCAAATGGGCGGTGATTGTTCACACGTTTCAGTAATCATGATTGACTGAACCCATCAGCGTCTATGATTGTCGTAATTATCCAAAAATTGTTCGGTTTGAACCATTTTGATCAAGGATCTTTACTGAAATCTCAAAATACCTCAGAACCAGCAGTACTAGCGCAAATAAACAAAACACTAATTCAGTAACACTTCTCATACTTCAGTCTGTATTCATTTCGATAATGATCAGTCAAAATGAACGAAAAGTAGAACTGATTTTCACTTTGATTGAAAGTACAAACATTGCGATCATTTTTAATAAAAAGGTGTTCTCACGTTCGTAATTTGTTCATTATCACTGAATCAGTAAAAATTATCATTGAAACTGACTAGTGAGAACGCCGCTTCACCTAGTCGCACTCCTAAGAAGTTGTAAGCCTCGCAATCCTCGCATGTGAGGTTTCAAATTTCGAAAGAATTCACTATCTCAGCTATACCTGAACTTATAAATGAGGTACACGTTGTTAGTGTAGTAAGTGCATTCGTCGATAGTGATTGGAGTTCAATTCAGACGTTCTAAACGATTGATAAGATGCACCCTTAACATAGGACAGGACTTTTTAACCTGTTCGCGGACTTGAACAATCATTGTTTTATCTTGGGGGAATCTAGTTCGGAAACTTTTCTTGCTCTTTTTATTTTTCAAAAAACTTTGTCGTTTCCACCAAATATCTGAAAATACGTATTGTAGCTCTCATATTGAAAGTCGTCCAAAATTCCAACGTTGGGTATGAAATCAGACGTCATACTACTCATACTTGACCATACAAGAAGTAAGTCATTTGATTAGTAATTTTTGCTTTGTATTGTCCATATAGTCGGGACAGTTTTATGTTCAAAATTTTCAACGCGAGTTTATAATAATGATGTCGTTTTATTGATCAGTAATTTAACTGCCTTATTCATTTGAAGTTTCTCCAAAACACCTCCCGGATCTACTTGACATGGTGCTACTACAACTTGAGCTGGAACATGAACAGGGTGATTAATTTTCAGCGACAGGGGCCAGTGCTCATGCATAAACTATTCATCATAGAGACTCAGAAAAAAAAAGTCCGTATAGCATTTATAAAACTCAATGCCGTATAGTAATGTGCCCAAGAGAAAGTGCTGGAAATATATTTCAAGCTTCTAGGATCGCCGCAAGGGGGCGTAACGGTACTGTGAAAACAGAAAATCAACATATTTTCGAATTTTTTCTCATTGAACTACCAAATAAGAATAATTGGAAACAGACTTAAGACGATATTCTCTACAAAATTGCCTACTGACACTCCTCTCTAAGTTGTCAAATAAGGCAGCTACAAACCATCAAACTTGATGTCACTAAATTGCCTATAACTTCGAAATTCCTTGACCGATTTGACTGTTCTTTAGCTCATTTTGAAGAAGAAACTTTGCTCTTTCTGTTGCATGTACTCGAGGCGGATTTTATCTGCTTTAGCCGACCACACAACATGAATTGTAAAAGTCAAATCTGTATTTGAGGTTTTTTCGAAATTTTCAAATGCAAACCCACTAAATAGATGCCTCCATCGTATTATTTGGATGATTTCCTATCACTTTCATACAGATCATTTTTCTATATCTTTTGAAATAGAAGAGTTACGGAAACTACATCAGGAATCCCGCGAGGAATACTTTTGAAACAGCCCCTATAAATTTGAATGTGTCAAAAAGATACACATCATATTTGTTTTGATCCGCGTTCAACATTTTCTTCAGTTGGTGTTAAAGAGAATAGCAGATAAGTGAGAATGCCAACTATTTTTCGTTTTTTTTTTTCTACGAGCAGCTGACAAGTAGAATACAGTGCACCACTCGCCAAAAATAATACAGTGGATCGGTAAACACCTTATTCCGAAAATATCCCCCACCGTTGGCAAGGCACTACTATCTTTTTGACACATTCAAATTTACAGGGGCTGTTTCACAAGTATTCCTCGAGGGATTCCGGAGGAAGTCTCCGTATCTTTTCTATTTCAAAAGATATAGAAAAATTACCCGCATGAAAGTGGTAGGAAATTATCCAAATAACACGATGGAGACATCTATTGAGTGGGTTTCCATTTGAAAATTTCGAAAAAACCTCGAATTCAGGTTTCACTTTGACAATTCATGTCGTGTGGTCGGCTAAAGCGAATAAAATCGACCCCGAGTACACTTACCAGAAAAAGCAGATTTTCCTCTTTGAGATGAGCTTAAGAACAGTCAAATCCGTTAAGGAATTTCGAAGCTATAGGCAATTTGGTAACATCAATTTTGACGATCTGTAGCTGTCATATTTGAAAACTTAGAGAGAAGTGTCTGGGGACAATTTTGTAGAGAATATCGTCCAAAATCTGTTTCCATATTCTCATTTGGTAGTTCACCGGGAAAAATTTCGAAAATGTATCGATTTTCTATTCTTAGAGTACCGTTACGCCCCCTTGCGGCGATCCTAAAAGCTTCAAATATATTTCCAGAATTTTCTCTTGGACACATTACTACACAGATTTTTTTTCCTGGGTCTATGATGAATAGTTTACGAGAACTGGCACCCTGTCGCTGAAAATGAATCACCCTGTACGATGGAACTTCGCCTCAATTAAATACCAATTTAAGAGACTTTTTAAACCATCAGTATCCAAATAGATTGATACGAAGAGGAAATTGTCCACAACCTTGTCCTCTATGTTCACCAGTAACTCAAATAAGTTCCATTTGTCTTTAGGGGCCTTATCTCGTGTTGGTGGGTGTCATGGAGCCGAGCGCCTAGCATAGCATTCTAACCGCCAACTTAGATTGAACAACCCACCTTAGAACATAGAGTTGTTGGAAAATCATTGCAACCCACACACTGTCGAGCATGTTGATTGCGAAAGGGTTGCCTGGCAAAATCCGGGGCTATACTATTATACAGGGTGTTACAAATTCCATTGTTCACCATCATATTATTATCTTGGAAACGGTAGGTAAAGTTCATACCACGACTAGGTTTATTAGATGTAATATTTCAAAATAAATGTCACATCTTCATATATACTTTTTCCCCTCAACAAAATATTTATGATCCGACGTATGGTCTTCGAGCAACCATCATCAAATTTGTTTCTATCCTTTTCAAATAGACGAACAATCTCGTTCTACGCTTGATAAATTGTTATTTTGATTCCTGTTTCGACTACTTATCACACTCAACATTTATCCAGCGAGCTAATCAAGCCTGACTGACACTGATTCCCCAGAAAAGAGTGATCAATACGCGTCACGAACGAAGCTTATACAAATGAATATTGGATAACAACATTTGAGTTTTTTCTTATTATTTTGATGCATAGACTACATCCTTAGAGTTAGGCCCATTCCTCCCGACTCATCCTGTATAATGTAATATGATGATTTAAAAAATATTCAATAAACTTATCTTGTAGAGGCGAAAAATACACTCTAAATCTGAAATCACTCAGGGAAGAAATTGAGAAAATAGTCATTTGAGAACCAACAGTTTTTGAATTTGGAAATTTGAATTTTTATGATTTTCTTTTCCTGGCGTAACTAAGAGAGATGGATCGAGAAAGACTTCACATTCATATTGCATTTTTTCTTCTCTGAACATCATCAATTCATATTGATGATGGCGTTATTAGCTCGAAACTCCAATACATTCAATATGATATCTATCGGTGTATACCTATCACATTCCAACATTCTCCTCATTGCACGATTCTGAATTTTTTGTATTTGCTCGATTTTGTAGGCTGGTAGGTTGAACAAAAGTGTGGAAGAATATTGCAGATGTGGCAGAGCGATGGTGTTGTACAACAGAAGTTTTGTATTAAGGGACAAACCGCCACCAACCCTATTTATAAAGCCGACCTTCTTCGAAAACTTCCTCATTACATGATCAGAATGGGAAATGGAAATTCTAATTAGAATCCAATATTACACCCAAATATTGAATTTCAGTTACATATGAGAGATCTACATTATCAATAGTAACCTTAATATTCCTCATATCTCTTCGAGATAACAAAGACTTTTTTCGTCGATGTGGGTTTTGATACATTTTGGCTCCAGATACAACAACGGTTTTATTTATCGGTTCGCTATAGCCACGATATGATTGGATATAGATTGAATAATACAGTTCAATTTATAGAATCGCTATCGCAGCCATACAGACCGACCATGCGTTTTTACATGTTTCATGTAAAAAATATATTTATATTCTCTCAACGTCTTTATTTTTAAAGTTACAGTTTTCATCATAGCTTTATGGTTTTCTCCTCTCTAGAAATCCATACAGGGTGTTCATTAATTGAATGCCGATACTTAAGGGTGATAATCCTTGGATGATTTTAAGACATAAAGTTCATATGAACATAGGTCCGCAACAGCTTAATTTTCAAGATACAGGGTGTTGAAATATTAAAAAATAAATTATTTTTTCATAATTACTTTGATACTATTCCAGATATCTTTATGAAATTTGGTACACGTCTTCTAGGCTTCAATATGCATTTTGTGATGTGTAAAACAGTTTCATTATTTTTACCAGTGGCGTCCGTACGGGCTTTGCACTCACTATTTTTGGAGAAAAAACTTGTACGCCACTGCTTCCTTCAAAAAAAAAAATTTTTAAATCTCTATTTATTTATTTCTGAGCCAATTTGTTCTCTTGATTTTTTTCCGTCCGGCGCATGGTTTTCGCTTAAAAACATAAAATCTACTTAATTGCATTGACAGCCTGCTGTGTCATCCAATATTTTTAAATCAGTGGCGCCCTCTCTAACATTCCCATGCATCTTGATGCATAGAAGACGTTTACCAAATTTCAAAAAGATATCTGGAATAGTATCAAAGTGATGATAGAAAAAATATTTTATTTTTAAATTTCAACACCCTGTATCTTGAAAACTATGCTCTTGCGGACTTATGTCCATATGAACTTTTTGTCTTGAAATCATCCAAGGATTATCACCCTTAAGTATCGACATTCAATTAATAAACACCCTGTATGAGCACATGTTTCAACTTAGTATATCCTATTATGAATATTTATCTTGTTGGCCTCTGTTGGGAATCAAAACTAAACTCAGAAGCAGTGGTTTATGGAGCAGTTAACACAGCTTACCTCACTCGGCTTACGTCTCATGTGTTTGATTATGGCTTTCACTCTATTTTTTCGAGTCAAAGATAAATAATAGTAAGATAGGAGCACCCAAGATAAAATCAACACACTGTAGCTGATTGAACAGAATCCAAGAAAAAGTTACATTTGACGTCACTTATCAAGTTTGTACACGTATTTTCCAAAAACCCCGTATTATGATTTCACACTGGAGTGGCGTCGCATGCCTGGCATGTTGTTCGTATAGGTTTTACTGTAAGTAACATGCTTCGTGTTTCCAAAAAGTAAGTCACACGTCGCATGCTTCTTTGGAGCACATTAAAGCACCAAATGTCAATACGGACATTTGCGTTGCCACTTTTTTCTTGCAAACTGTCGATGTTCGTATACTTTCACGTACCTATATTGAGCAAAGTTGAATATATGTTGATGTTTCTACCTCATTCCAGAAATGTCATGTGCGAACGATTTATCTGGGAAATAAAAGACTAAACATTCACATCTTCAAAAAACCTCCGCCCTTAGTTATTCCTGATGTTTTCGTATATGTTACAGTAAATGTTAGGAATTCAGTGAAAGCTAGCTTTTACTAGTTGATGCTAGCAATTACTTGATCCGTTAGGAAATGTTAAATTTTGAAGAATATTGTACACTTTCACTAGTGAATGTGGAGAAACTTTATCAAATCAACTTTTACTGAATGCAGTTAGGAAAAGTTCTTTTTAAAACTTATTTTCGCCATTTAACTAACCCAAGGTGCACGGGGCACTAAATGATGTCGCTCACGCGACATCAAAATTTTTGCCAAACCCAAACTAACCCAAACTAACCCAGACTAACCCCTACTGAGAATACTTAAGTATTTTCTATAATACGGTATCTGAACAATGTTCACATTGTACACCTGCGATTCATAACTCTCGTATTTTCCAGAGCGTCTAATCTGTCGGCGAATTCCAACTCAGACCAAAAAGGAAATTTATAATTACGATAATAATTTTCAGTTCAACAGCTTTCACTAGAAAAGTTACGTGAATGCTAACAATTACTAGTAAAAGTAGGATGAAGTCGATCGAATTCAACTTTCACTAGCTAAATGTTTCCAAATCAGGAAAAGCTTAATTTTCCTAGTAACAGTTAGCTTTTACTGATTACCAGGTTTTACTGTGACATATACATAAAATGTGCTCAAATTCTTCAATGTGTACAGGATGTTTCGCATATGAACCGAAATCCCGTATAACCAAGCGATACAGGCATATTCCTTTAAATATATAGGTATATGGATACAGGTTTTCCTTAACTATATAGATCAGTTTATATTCTACCAAGGAGTATTCATACCCAACAAGAGGGAAAGGCCTGTCAAATTCGTGTATAATTTGTTTTCAACGAACACGGAACAGCAATGTTGAAATAGTATTCAAATTCAACTTAGGGATGGGGCTACTTTAGAACCCGGGGGATACTTTGATTGAAACTTCGCCATTTCACTGAACGACTTATTACCGCCAAAAAAATGAATCCTTTGCGACCGCGCCGCCGCGCCCGAGTTGTATAAAGCACAAGGAGGCACACTAGAAGCAGCTTCAGTCAACCCGGAACGTGCACGAGGTACGCCAGTGTTTAATAGAAATTCTCATTTTGGAACACTTTTTATCGTTGAAATAACTTCAAAAGTGGAAAGCTTATTCCAAGTATCAGCAAGGTGAGTACTTGTCAATGTTACTAAGGCACTCTTACTATAGTTATTTATGAATTTCCCATGTTTTTGATGCTTCATATTTCTAACAAAAATTAATACATGTGTCGTGGGGTAACTTTGATTGGGTGGGTGGGGCAACATTGATGGTGATCAAAGTAGCCCTTCGAGAGAAATAAAGTGAATTTCATGGTGTTTTTTTTTTCAGAAAAAGCAAAAAACATGGTGCGTGTCTACAAAAAAAAACCGGGTACAAGGCAGTACCAAAATTATACGCAGGCAGCATTGGATCAAGCACTGGTTGAAATAGCCGATGGCCGTATCAGCCAGCAGGGGGCCGCTATAAAATATGAAATTCCATTCGCAACACTGAATAACAAGTTTAAAGGGAAGCATATCAGAAAACCTGGAAGACAAGCCGTTTTTAATGAGACTGAAGAAAAATCTATCCTTGCAGCTTTAGCAAAATGTGCTGACTGGGGATTTCTTTTTAACCTTCTGGACTTGAGAATGATGGCAAAATGTTATTTAGAAAAAAAAAGAAGAGTCGTTCCGAGATTCGTGAACAATTTGCCTGGAAAAGACTGGGCTCTTAGTCTTAGCGTTTTAAAGCGCCACAAGAATTATCATGGCCAACGTCTTGCCACTAATATCAAACAAGCTCGATCTTCTGTTTCAAGAGAAACTATCAACAAATACTTCTCTAACCTAGAAGAAACATTGCGTATTATTTGTATTTTTATACCAGTAAAGCGACGTTCCAGAATACTATTTTTTTTCACACATTTTTTGTAAATAAGTGACTTCTCTTTTCATTTTTAATAGAAATTTGGACGTTATATGTTGTTTCTTTGAAATTATGACGTGAAATAATGACTCGATCAAAGTAACCCCACTTCAGGTGTAATTTTATAACTGACAACTTTTTTTTTTTACTCAAAAAGTACTTAATGTTTTTTCAATATCATAATGTTTTTCGGAAGAAGAAGCAAACCCGATATTTCAATATTTTTTTGACGAACCGAATCGCTAAACTAAAGGCGATACTGAAAAATTAATTTTTAATTTGATCAAAGTAGCCCCATCCCACTTACCCACAAATGGTTTTTAAGGGAAGAAAAGAGGATTTGCGGGGGGGAGTATAGAGATAGAGGGATGTTAGTTTGGGGTAGTCACCTTGAACGGTCTTGTCTCGTCTGCACTGTGTCCAATCATTTCTCTTGGCGTTGCTGTCAGCTATGCCACACTTATTGCAGATCCAATTCAACACAGGAGACCGAAATCGGTACGCTTAATTTTTCAATACGCGATCTGCGATGGGATTTTGTAGACTCGTTGGCTTTGAACTACGCAAAATTCTCTTCAGGACTTTGTGCGGTTGCCAAGCTTCATAACCTTTTTCTAATTTATGACTTTGGCTCAAACATACCTCGCACCCTGAAACATTATTTTCAGTCTACATCGAAATGATGCTCAAACCAGAGTTCTTCAACCGTGCCCGAAAAATGTTTCAATTTTACCCAAAATTGAAACCCAAAATTACAAAAAACCCAATTGCTACCTGAAACTTACAAACTACTCAAATCTTAACTAGCCAAAGGGCATATCTTCACTACTGGTCTAGCGAAGATGCTGCCTGTACTTGTCCCCACTGTGACGTTTCGGATGACCCATCCTTTCCTGGGTGGACATTCACAATAATTTTTGCTAACGGCTATTCTACATTCAGGGCATTTGACGTCCATTTTTGGCGTGTCTGAAGGTTGGTGAGATATTCCAGGCGTCATCTTTTCCAGAAATCTTGGACCATCTTGAAGCACTTATTACACCGATGAACTCTGTTCCGAATTAGATGTCTGCTGTCAAGGATCCAATATTTTTGGCGCAATATTCAATGAGATATGCACCTGTATGAAGGTTCAGAACGTGATTGCGAACTCAATCAATTTTTCCGCCAACGTTTCCTTAGATGGCAAAACTATTTTATGTTTTTGAACGAAAGTTGGACATGAGTTACCTGACCGATCTCTAATTCTTAATACACGCCTTCATGTAAAAATGGTTGGATAGTTTTCTCAACTTCGGAGAACACTCTTCATTGTCCGACAAAGCCCGAATTTCCGCACTGAACTGTTTCAACTGGATCAATTTGAACAAATCCAACTCCACCGAATACAAATCGCGAACCAAAATAAATGTCCTCTTTGGAACCATTTCCAACAAAGGATAAAGCTCCAACGCGTCCGCCGCCACCAAAACATTCATCTTTGAACATGCCGCAGGTTCATCGGCTGTTTTCTGTTCCGTGATATTTTGAGACAACTCGTCTTCCGGATACCTTATCCCTTGGACCCGAAGTCCATGCCCAAGGATGTGGTATCCGGTACCAGTTGTTTGGGCGTGAGGTCTCTCGATAAGCAATCTGCTGGACTTTCCATTTCAGGTATATGAAATCATGACGCTCCTGGAATATTGTCCTTGATCTGAGCTACCCGATTTGCCACAAAAATATCCTTGTTGTTTGGAGACTGCAACCAACACAAAACTGTCGAAGAATCTGAGAAAGCAAAGACTTTCGACATCACTATCCTGCCTTGGTACGTCTCCACGACATGTTTCACCAATCTTCATAATAGCAGCGCTACACATAATTCCAATCTACCAACTTGAAAGGTGATACCTTTGACTGCGCACAAATCAAACTAGTATGGATCTTTCCTCATTGTCTCAAAACTCGGAAATAAACCACGGCGCCATAACCATAAATTGACCAACCTTCTTCCGCTCCGATAAATCGCGGAAGCTGAAAATCCGAGATCCTGCTCTATTCAGATCCGACATTTTCCCATATGCTCCGTACATGCTCCGGCGGGGAATCATCCCAGCTGAACTGGAGACTCCATAACTACTTGACCAGCAACTTCAGAAATAATAAGGGGGCAATCAAAACAATTGGATCATAGCACCGAGCTACCGCCGACAAAATTGATAGTTTTGTACATTTTTCCACTGGTTTATCCAACTTGAAATTGGAAGTATCCAGTTCTGGATTCCACTGCATTCCTAAAATTTTAGTGTCCGATTTGAAGACCACGTCCTTCGATAGCCTTGGGTTGACCGGGATCCATTCCAGGACCTCCTTGAGTTTGTGATGAATTTTAGGTCGAATCCACCAGCCGCGAAAAGTTCAACCGATTGCTGTTAAAGTTTTCCCGCAGATTTGACCGAAGGAATCATAGTCACTAGGTCGTCCATGTAGAGATCCCTTTCGACATGTTTGGCCGCTAATGGAAAACGTGACTTCTCCTGTTCGATCAACTCTTGGACCACTCTTAAGGCTAGATAAGGAGAAGACTTTACTCCAAAGGCCATCACCGTGATAGTAAATCAGTGAATTTATCTATTTTGTCACCGGGATCATTAGGCCATAAAAGCCGCTGGAACGACCAATGCTCTTTCACAATTCCAATTTGTCTGTACATCTGCGAATGTCAGCCGTCAGCGCCACCTCAAATATTCTGAAATTCAACTAAATACTGCAAATATCCGCCTGTAACTTTGGGTCGTTATATGAGAGGTCGTTCAATGACACGCCCGAATCCGAAGCAGCGCTTGCATCCATAACCACTCGTGAAGGCGTTGACGAATCTTCAGTTTTGATGAAACAATCCTCAATTTTGGTTTCTTTTTGCTGCGTGAGAAACGTTGATGAGTGATTGGGAGAGTCCTATGGTACCCCGGTACCCGACCAGTAATCACATGACCAAACACTGTTTCAAGAGCCACCAGAGAGCCTCCTTCAATTTGTGGGATAAGGGCCTAAGGGTGCATTTACGAATCAAAGCAGCCCATTTATACACGGAAGAGGAGAATGTCCTCATAACCCACATGCTCATAAAAAAAATGAAAAATCTTCAACACAATGATGTCCTCAAGAAGTACAAATTCACCAGAGGAATCGGTCCTCAAACAACCCAAGAGGAGCTCTTCGACAGCATAATCAAACTCGAGCTTTTGGCGTTTCTAAACGGAAACAACAGAGCACCCTTTTCACTTATGGCGAACCTTATTTAAATCTTGAATATTCAATAGGCCTTCATGGCGAATGAAAGAACATCAGCAAAATTATATTTTTTGTTTATTAATTTAGCGGTAATGATATAAAGGGGTTGTGAATAATTAGTGCTAAAAGTAGTAATAAAATTCAGCAATTTTATATGAAAAAATATATAACTTTAAATAAACATTTTAGGTATCAGGATAATGCACATTAGTTTTCAGTATACAGGGAGGCCGAAAAAGGTTGACATGTGAATATTGACAAATTAATGCGCTCTAAAACATGAACAGTAAGACTAGGTATTTTCTTAAAGTTATATTTTTTCAAACACATATACTTACCATCACAAACCAATATCACCAATCAACGTGAAATTTCTAAGCCAAAAATAAATAAATTAAAAATGCACAGTTGAAGATGAATAGGGGAAACTTGCAAAATTTAAATGATTTTTTTTTTCATTGCAAACAGTAGAAAATCGCAAATAAATCGATACAAATTATTTTATTTCGTTCAAGTATTATATGATTTTTATATGATTTTTCCAAAATTTTTTCAAGCTTCTAGTTCTGAATATATATAGATATACTGAGCACATTGAAATGCATACTAGTTCGTATTCATTTCAATGACTGTGACGTCATAGTTTAGGAATTTTAGCACATTTAAAAGCGTGTCATATGTCTGTCAATTTTTGACTAATATGAAAAAAAGAAAACTCCTGTCTTATTTTTCATGTACAGGGTTATTGGTTATGAATGCCCCCCCCTCTAACTTTTTAATTTGACGTTTCAGAGAAAAGTGTCCCAAAGTTTCATGGTTGAAAATGAAATTTTTAAAAAACCTCTTTTCACATATACAGGGAGTTCCAAAAAGTCTGGGCGAGGTTTAACTTTCTTATTTCAAATTGATACCCTATTTTTTTATTTGAAATTTTGATTCTCCTTTAAATTCTAAACATTTTCTATGTAGCATATCCTATACCTAACTCTAATGTATAAAAAGATATTTGATATTTATTAATTGAATAATACTAATTTATTGTTATTAAAATGTGAAATATATCTATGATTTCGAAGTATTGATGCGAGTATTGACGTAAATGTTACGTCAATAAATACTTCTGAACTGTGAAGGTATCAAGTATAAAATAATTCTGCATTTAATTCAATAGATTTTTTTTAAATAAGAGGTTATTTTATTTTTAGTTTATGTTTCGGGTATCAATTTAAAATTAGACAAGTTTTGGTATATCTCTCACAGATATTGACGTCAATAGTTCGAAACCATAGATCTATGTAATTCACTTTTTTATAACAATAAATCAATATTATTCAATTTTTAAATATCAAATATCTTTTCATACATTAAACTTAGGTATAGGATATGCTACATAGAAAATGTTTAGAATTTAAAGGAGAATCCAAATAACAAATAAAAAAATAGGGTATCAATTTGAAATAAGAGAGTTAGACCCCGCCCAGACTTTTCGGAACACCCTGTATATGTGAAAACAGGTTCTTTTTATTTGGGACACTTTTTTCTAAAACGTCAAATTAAAAAGTAAGAGAGGGGGGCGTATCATGGCATCCAAGGAGCTGCAGGTAACCCACCTACCCCAGCTGGGCACCAGGGATGCCACCGTGATCCTTCTAGAATACAAACTCCAAGGAACGATACGTAAGTTGTTTTTGATAAGTCTTTACCTTCCGTACGATACTGTGCGCTTACCCCCTACGGAGGAACTTATTAAAATCGTTGAGTACACGAAAAAGTCAGGTTTTCCCGCTATTATCGGCTGTGACGCTAACGCACATTGCACTATCTGGGGCAGCACCGACACCAACACGAAAGGTATTGCTCTTCTAGAGTACCTCACAGCGGAAAACCTTGAAGTCGCCAATAAAAATGCGGAGCCGACCTTCGTCAATCGCGTCAGGCGCGAGGTGATAGATGTAACGGTCGTGTCGCAAAATTATTTGTGTAAGGTGAAAAACTGGAGTGTTACGAACGACATAGCAATGTCAGACCATAGGCTAATCCGCTTCACGCTAGAGGCGGAAGGAGAAACTTTGCCTCTTAAACGGAACCCGAGGTCAACCGACTGGGATAAGTTCAATAACTGTCGTAGGACCGTGGGTACCGGAGACCGGCATATAACCTCCAAGGAGGAACTGGATACGGAGGTAGAGGCCCTTAACAAGGCAATCTCGTCCGCATTCGAAGCATCCTGGAGGCTTTCCCTCTCGGAAAGATCACCACGGTCTTCCAAGCAGACAGAACAGAAGATAACATAATTATCCATTCTGACAGTCAAGCGGCACTGAGAGCATTATGCAAGCCAAGGATCAGCTGCCCGCTGGTTCAAGAATGCAGTGATGCTCTGCACGCCCTAGGCGAGAGCAAGAAGGTCAAACTGGTTTGGGTACCGGGACATATGGGCATTTTCGGAAACGAACGCGCGGACGAGCTAGCCAGACTAGGCTCTTCATCACCCCAGCCCGGTCCAGAACCATACCTGGGCCTGAGTAAACGACCGATCTCCGAGGCCCTGAATGAGTGGGCTTGGGAGAACACAGTCAAAAACTGGAGGAATAACACGACTTGTAGGCAAGCCAGAGAGATAGTCACACATCCCAACAAACCAAGGACGGCCCAATTGCTGAACAAGAGTAGGAAGGCACTGAGCATCATCGTAGGCATTTTGACAGGACACTGCAAGCTCAACCGACACTTGCATTTACTAGGAATAGGCGAATCACCCCTATGTCCCTACTGTAGAAGGGCGGAGGAAACCTCCTACCATCTACTGGGAGTCTGTGATAGGTGGGGTCGCCTGAGGAGGAAGGTCCTAGGAGCGGCAACCATTCCTCGGGTGAAGTTGGAGGACCTGAGCTGGGATGACCTGCTCCGCTTCACAACGAAGACAGGACGACTGGAGTGAAGAGGGTTGGAAGCACGGGGTTGGCGAAAAGGGCCATTAGGCCTACTCGCCGGGCTTTTGTCCCCCCACCCTTACCATTACCAAGAGAGGGGGGCATTTATAATCAATAACCCTGTACAGTGCTTTCAATTTAATTTGTCACACTTTCAAAAGGCTGTAAAATATTTATTTTTTTAGCTAAAAGGTCGACCAAAAAAAGGAATTGTATGGTTTTTAAAGTCTTGTGCTATCGAGTCAAATATTTTCTTAACTGTCAAATGTCAAAATTATTGACATAACTTAGTTTTTCTTTAATGGCACACCCAATATATCGACACCTCATAAGACAAAAGTCGTAACCCTCAAAATTGCTGAAATCGGGTTAATCCCAGAATTAGATCCCTGAATGAAAAATACATGAGTAGTTCAAAGGACGTTACCTACAACAATGCATGAAGATATAAAAACCCATCATATAATTCGGTTTAACCCATAGAGAAGTTATAATTTAAAATTTATGAGGTTTTTCGTCCTCCTGAAAAATTTACTTTTTGTGGCTTACGTCATTTGGCCAATGAGGTGTCGAAAGGCGTCTTTTTTCTGATCACGAAAATATATGACCTTTCTATCCACTAGTTTAGCGCAAATTGTTATAAATATGATTGAAATTGTATTTTTTTAGCATGAAGATAGACGAGTTTATGCATTTGTTTCCAATAATTGTCAGGGTTGCACTCGAATTGTCAAATGTTATACGTGAATACTGTTCCTTTTTGGTGAAAATGAATAAATGTGTATACCTACTTCTTGATTTGATTAATTCATTAAAATGCTGTATTTACAAACCAGAAAATCTTCTATATTTTAGTAAATATTCAGAACAAGAACTATGAAAGTTATTGAAAAAAGCACGTACTTTCGAATCTAGCAATACAAAAAAATGATTCCATATTATTATATAGATGTAGCTAGCCCAAATATCATCTTCATACTCAAATTCTTCCCTTGAAAACTACTTTCAATATCCTTTTTTTCTTTAGATTCGCTGACACTGCTACTGGTATTTCCTGATAGATCATAATATTCATTGGATCTTCTGGAAACATTTTTAAAAGAAGTTTCTTTGGCGGTTGTTTTTTTGTTGTTCAAGCCCAAATTCCCCTGAGTTTTGAGGAAACATTATCATCGAACTCTACCTTTTTTATGTATCACAAAAGATATGAAAAAAGTGTGAAAACAGGTTAAATTCGATATTATGTCTTGCATAAAATCAGCTCTTTTAAATAATAATATATTGGTACAACCAAAGATAATATACAGCAAATGCCAAACAACTTTCGATTCACGTCATAATTTCCACCAAGCGAGTTATTATGTGATTTGCTGGTGACCAAATCTGGCCACCAGCAAACTTCACAACAACGAGCTTGGTGGTAACGATGACGTACAGCTTGTTCAATGCTTTTCTGCGGTCACGACACAATATTTGACGTTTGGCAGTATGTCGTAGATTGATCGCTCCACATGTGACATTTGTCAAATTGATCCAAAAGACTCTCGTCCAGACGTACGTGATTTTTTTTTCAATGTGTAAGAGTGTAACGAAGTTACAAAATTTCCGGATTTAGTCTACCGTCATTTTCAAATTCATTTTCCGTCTCTTACTAGTTAAATCGTATTTTCCCGTAACTTAGTTATTTATCTATCAAAAGATCCCGTATTTTTTTCTAAAATAATGTTGACCAAGTATATAATAATATATAATTATTATAATAATATATAATAAGTGATAAGCCATTAATTAATTTCTGACCGAAATATTCCTCCTTAGTTTCTTGCATCAAACAAATTAATTATTTAGCTCACAAACCGGCCGACAAACGTTATTTATTTCGCGCACAATTCAAGTAGATTCCCCATTTTTGGTCTGAATACGAAACCTCGGAGAGACGCGAGGAGGCAGTCAGTGGTACCCATAAGAAAAAGATTGTTTCCCTTTTCTATGGTGGTACCGAGACCAAGACGACAAGCTGCAGCAGTAGACCTTCCGTTCCCGTTCCGCGATCTATTTCCAAACCCGTTTTTTTTATCCTTCTTTAATTCAAACACGAGGTAGGAACTATTCATCGATAATTATAATCTTTTACCGAAATTCTCTCAAACTAGTGTCGCGTTCTAGGTAAGTTAAGAAAAAAGGGTGGGCAAGTAGTTTCGATGTCTAAAAGTTTTCGGTGGGTCTGTATTTTTTCCAGACTCACGGAATTCTGGAAACCTTCGGTGAACCTGTATTTTTTTCAGATTCACGGAATCTTTTCCAGTTCGTTTCTATTTTTGTTTTTTTTTTAATTATTTTATTTTGATTATCAGGGCAACGAACTTTGCTGGGTGGGAAATGTTAAAACTAATGTTCAACGCCGCTTTTTCTTTCAACCGTTCTTTTCTTTTCTATAATTTTATGGAGGTGGTTCCGGAAAAATCATCAAAGAGAGGCCTCTGGAGTTACGACAGATGCGTGTTAAATTCCCAATATTTTTTTTTTCAATAAATTTCCCGCTGCTTTTCTGTGCCTCGAACCCGTTTTTCTCCTCGTGGAAATAACCCGATCGCGTCAGTTTATTCCGTACGTTTTCTCTACGTCGTCGGAAAACTATCTATTCTGACCGATATTTTTCTGTTTAAAGTTTCGCCGTGAAAACCGACTCGTTGTTGTAAATTATCTACGTTACACACCTCTTTTTCACGTTTCATTTTGCCGATTTTAGACTGCAAAATCCATGTTTCACTTGGCTGTAATTTTGTTTCTCCGCCGGGAGAGATTAGACTGTTTTTTTTATAAAGTATTTTTCATGTGATATTATATTTTGTTTTGCTGATTGATGGTCAGACTATGGTTGATTAAATTTTATTATTTTACGGACTGGTTGAAAACCAGTCTCGATTGTGATTTAGTTTTGGGACAAATAGACTGATTGATTAATTTTCAGTAACACCGTGTTTTTATTTCAAGAAAGTTCAGTAATCCATTTCAGAGCGGAAATTTGCGGAATTTTTGAAAATAATGAATGCTTGGGCTTTCTTCACTGTATAAAAGCTTCCCGATAGGCACTGTGGGCCCTCTACCACATAAATACAGAGGGTGGCGCTCGAGCTTTTGTTTAACATCAACGATTCCCTCATCCCCGTCGGGAATTGAATCCGGAAAATCTTGGGGAACGTCACAAATTGGCGCCCGAGCAGGGACCCTTATTTTTCATTTTTCCTCATTTTCCGGGACGGGGAAATTTTCTTTTTCGAATGCCTAAAATTCTATTTGTCCCAAAAACCCGTTTTTTTTTTATCGCGAAACGACTTTCCACACGTAGAGACACGTTTATTTTATTAGCCTAGTTTACACCGATAACTCGTTTAGTTCGGTCCGATAGGACCAAGTGGGTGGGGATAGTACGATAGGACCAATACTTGTTTCTCGCCCGTTTACACCTTCTCGCAACGCGTGAACTAAATGAGTACGCGCGCAATTCGTCAAATGTCAAAAACAAGTCGAAATTATTTATCAACACAATTCGTAACCAAAAAAAACATAAGCAAGTACGCTCAGATTGCCTTAGAAACTCAGAAGCAACACAATTCACAATAATAACAATCAACATAACCTCATAATTTTGATCCAGATCGAACCAAATTTAGTTCGGTACACCTGCTGGCGAATACCGAACCAAGAGCGGACCAGCCTAGTCCGCAACTGTTTACACCATTCGAACCAAATATTTGGTTCTGATATAGTTCGAATTTAGTACTTGGTCCGCGGACCAAGTTGTCGGTGTAAACTAGGCTATTGTTGCATTTTCCTTCGGACCAGAAGGAAACTTTTTCTATTTTTTTTGTTGTCGCGTTGAAAAGTACTGCGTTTTCTGACTTTTGCGAAACGTGCGTTTCTCTTAACCGCCGATCCCGTTTGTTTTTTTTCCTAGAGCAAAGTGCGAATGGACCATCGGTAGGCCCTTGCATATCCAAAAATTGTTTATTAACTAGGTAATTATCCGAAAATTACTAGTTATCCGTAGTAATCGGCCGGGAGTGGAAGAAATCATCGGAGATTACAGTAATCTGCCGGGTGTGGAAGAAATCACCGGGTTCTTCGATCGCACGCGACCAACCTCTTATGTGAATGTGGTAAACCCGCCGATATCACCGTCACGCTCCAACTCATCATCATCTCGCTCTAACAGATCGTGAGAATCATCGCCCACACTACCCCGAACGGACCAATCGTCTAAATGTACCAGCTTCAAGGCCAACCCAGCGTACCTCGATAACCGCCCACACGTACAAATCCGTGTGGATGATAAAATATTCCTGGCTTTGAGCGACACAGGAGCCGCACATTCGTTTCTAGGGGATCAAGTGGCCACATACTGCCGACAACACGAATATCCCACACTACAACCCTCCATCCGAGGAGCCAACGGCAATATCAACGAAATCACTGAAGCTTTCAGGAAACCCCTGCGTCTTGGAGACACCAGCTTCACTGAGGTACTATGCCATTTCCCGTTACTATCTTCTGATATTGTGCTTGGCATGGACATTTTATCCCGTCATCAGTTCCGATTGGATTTGCGCAGAAGCAAAGTATATCTGGACAATAAACTGCTGTCAAAGACTCAGCCCTGCCACACCATAGGACGCCTCTCGGCTATCACCGCCACTCAGGATCTTTCCCAAACCGAGAAACAACGTTTACATACTGGCTCCTTTTGAGTTGATCAATGGTACCACACAGTTGGTGGAACACAGAATCCATCTGATCAATCCCGAACCCATCAAACAGAGGTATCGTCCACAAAACCCGAAAATACAGGAAGTTATCCATGCGGAAGTCAACCAAATGCTGAAGGACGGCAGTTATTTGTATTGATTTTCAGAAAGTCAATGCTGTCTCCCGCAAAGACGCCTACCCGCTCCCGTTTATCAACGCTATACTGGACAAGCTACGAAGGGCCAAGTATATATCAACCATCGATCTAAAAGCTGGATATTGGCAGATACCAATGGCCGAAGCCAGTAAGCCCATCACCGCCTTCACCGTTCCTGGAATGGGACTATTCCAATTCCGGGTGATGCCGTTTGGTCTTCACACTGCTCCCGCAACCTTCCAACGATTAATTTGCTTTCGCTTACTTGGATGACATCATCATCCTGGGCGAAACGTTCGGGGAGCATCTGTCCAATCTACGGCAAGTGTTCCATCACCTACGAGCAGCTAACCTGAAGATCAACCCCGAAAAATGAAAGTTTGCAAAAAAATCTTTACGCTATCTAGGGCATCTCATCACTCCGGAAGGCATCCGGACCGATCCAGAAAAGGTGTCAGCCATCCGAGACCTAATACCTCCTACCAGCGTGAAGGGTCTCCGACGATTCTTGGGCATAGCGTCATGGTACCGTCGTTTCGTACACAATTTCTCTCAAACGGCCGGTCCTCTAAACTAACTACTAAAGAAGAAAATCCGACGGCACTGGGACGAAGCCCAGCAGACTGCCTTCGACAACCTCAAGGACGCTCTCACCGAATCTCCCGTTTTAGCCTGTCCCGACTTCTCCAGACCATTCATTCTCCAGACCGACGCCTCCGATAGCGGCCTAGGAGCCGCTCTCATCCAACATTCCTCAGACGGGGATCACGTGGTGGCCTATGCCAGCCGCACGCTGAGTCCAGCCGAGACCAGATACTACGTCACAGAAAAGGAATGTCTGGCCATCGTGTGGGGTGTGGAGAAAATGAGACCCTATCTGGAGGGGTACCATTTCACGGTCCAAACAGACCACATGAGCCTCAGGTGGGTCACTCACTCAAGCCTCCAAGTGGCCGATTGGCACGTTGGAGCGTGTATCTTCGGCAATTCGACTTCGAAATCAAATACCGGAAGGGTATTTTGAATCGAATTGATGATGCCCTGTCACGAGATCCCGTGAGTAAATTCCCGAACGAAGACGAGACAGAACATCTCACTAGCATCGAGGAATTCGCCCCGTGTCCATGGTATTCATCAAAAAGACCGCAGTGGAGAGCGATCCCGCCTCTAGTCCCGATTTCTGTGTTAAGGATGGAAGACTCTACCGACATTTCTGGGATGTTTCCGACATGACAGAAAATGATATGGCCGACCCCTGGAAGCTTTGCGTACCAAAGTCCGCCAGACTAGCTATTCTTCAGGAGAATCACGACCGTGCAACAGCCGGACATCAGGGCATCGCCAAGACTACCTCGCGTATCGCACGGAGATATTTTTGGCCTGGAATGTCCAGTGACATAGCCAAGTACGTGAGGGGCTGTTCCTCGTGTCAACGCTATATATGAACCATCCCAACAGAAAACACCCGGACATATGAGGCCGTCCCGCAATCAGAGTCCCTGGGAAACGGTCACCTCCGATTTGATTGGACCCCTGCCACGTTCCACAAACGGAAACAACTGGTTGCTGGTATTCCAGGATCGATTCACCAAGTGGGTCCAGTGCCATCCGTTGCGAAAAGCAACTTCGAAAGCCGTCACCCACCCCGAGACAACCCCACCGAACGAGCCAACAGGACGATCAAGACCACAATATCTCAGTTCTGCGAGGGCAATCACCGAAAGTGGGATAACTGTCTGGCCGATATCATATTTGCAATCAACACATCACATCATGAATCCATTGGATACTCGCCTGCATTCCTGAATTTTGGGCGAGAGCTGGAGCCGCCGAATTCGTTACACCGAAGCCTTAACGAGGAAGTTGCCATTGAGGAAAGCTCAACCGAGGACCGAACGACTCACAGTAGCCGTATGCAACGACTCCAGGAAGTTTATGAGCTGGTTCGTATAAATCTGGGACGAGCATTCACAGCCCAGAGCCACCATTACAACCTACGCCGTGACTGGAGATGTCACGTAGGCGATAAGGTGATGCGCCGCGAAAACCCTCTGTCCTCTGCCGCCAAGGGATTTGCAGCAAAATTGGCTCCAAAATACTCAGGTCCATATGTTATTACTAAAGTTATTTCTCCCGTAGTATACAATCTCGAGAGCAGCGACAACAGGACGTTACGCCGAATCCCTATCAAGGACCTCAAGCCCGCTCACGAGATCGATCAGCGGCAACCCTAAGAATGACCATTACCAACCAACTCCAAAGATCCCGGATGACTCATCATCCTAATCTCGAAACGAGTCGTTTTCTCCAGCTAACACTAATTAATTTTTTTTTCTTTCAGTCATAACTGTTTTTTTTTTAATTGCATTTAAGTTTTCCAGGTTAAAGCATAGCTTAGGAAAATTGATCGTGAACTCACATTTTTATTGTAAGTGGAGAGAGTGTGTAACGAAGTTACAAAATTTCCGGATTTAGTCTACCGTCATTTTCAAATTTTCAAATTCATTTTCCGTCTCTTACTAGTTAAATCGTATTTTCCCGTAACTTAATTATTTATCTATCAAAAGATCCCGTATTTTTTTCTAAAATAATGTTGACCAAGTAATAAGTAATAAGCCATTAATTAATTTCTGACCGAAATATTCCTCCTTAGTTTCTCGCATCAAACAAATTAATTATTTAGCTCACAAACCGGCCGACAAACGTTATTTATTTCGCGCACAATTCAAGTAGATTCCCCACTTTTGGTCTGAATACGAAACCTCGGAGAGACGCGAGGAGGCAGTCAGTGGTACCGATACCCAGACGACAAGCTGCAGCAGTAGACCTTCCGTTCCCGTTCCGCGATCTATTTCCAAACCCGTTTTTTTTTATCCTTCTTTAATTCAAACACGAGGTAGGAACTATTCATCGATAATTATGATCTTTTACCGAAATTCTCTCAAACTAGTGTCGCCTTCTAGGTAAGTTAAGAAAAAAGGGTAGGCAAGTAGTTTCGATGTCTGAAAGTTTTCGGTGGGTCTGTATTTTTTCCAGACTCACGGAATTCTTTCGGAATTCTGGAAACCTTCGTTGAACCTGTATTTTTTTCAGATTCACGGAATCTTTTCCAGTTCGTTTCTATTATTGTTTTTTTTTTATTATTTTATTTTGATTATCAGGGGAACGAACTTTGCTGGGTGGGAGATGTTAAAACTAATGTTCAACGCCGCGTTTTCTTTCAACCGTTATTTTCTTTTCTATAATTTTCTTGAGGTGGTTCCGGAAAAATCATCAGAGGCCTCTGGAGTTACGACACATGCGTGTTAAATTCCCAATATATTTTTTTTCAATAAATTTCCCGATGCTTTTCTATGCCTCGAACCCGTTTTTCTCCTCGTGGAAATAACCCGATCGCGTCAGTTTATTCCGTACGTTTTCTCTACGTCGTCGGAAAACTCTATCTATTCTGACCGATATTTTTCTGTTTAAAGTTTCGCCGTGAAAACCGACCCGTTGCTGTAAATTATCTACGTTACACACCTCTTTTTCACGTTTCATTTTGCCGATTTTAGACTGCAAAATCCATGTTCCACTTGGCTGTAATTTTGTTTCTCCGCCGGGAGAGATTAGACTGTTTTTTTTATAAAGTATTTTTCATGTGATATTAGATTTTGTTTTGCTGATTAATGGTCAGACTATGGTTGATTAAATTTTATTATTTTACCGACTGGTTGAAAACCAGTCTCGATTGTGATTTAGTTTTGGGACAAATAGACTGATTGATTAATTTTCAGTAACACCGTGTTTTTATTTCAAGAAATTTCAGTAATCCATTTCAGAGCGGAAATTTGCGGAATTTTTGAAAATAATGAACGCTTGGACTTTCTTCACTGTATAAAAGCTACCCGATAGGCACTGTGGGCCCTCTACCACATAAATACAGGGAGTGGCGCTCGAGCTTTTGTTTAACATCAACGATTTCCTCATCCCCGTCGGGAATTCTCGGGGAACGTCACAAGAGAGAGACGGAAAAGTATGACGTAAACGCAGGAAAGCCATTAACAGACTATAGATCCAAAGTTGTTTGGCGTTTACTATAGTAGATCTTTGGGTACAACAGACTATATCAGAATAAGATATATCTTGAATGGTAAGAGGAGGAAGGATGAGATATTAAAAGGAATGAAAGCAGTGAGTATATAATCTCTAAACGTGTTTAATTGCAACAATTAACCATGTATTATCATCTTTACTCCTTTCACATAATTTAAGAATAAAATTCAATGAACTAGATCAAGCAAGGTTGAACTATCGGAACCCACATAAAACAAATAGTTGAGTACGCCAGTACAACAATAACATAATTAGTAAATATTCGGTATGTGGCTTCCGCAGGTCAGTGATTCATAAAATCATGAATCAGCACGTAGTAGAGAATCTCATTGCAATGTCAAGTTCAGCGTCATAATAGACTTTACTATTTATTGTGATGTGCGATGAGAATAAATCAGTATTCAACAACTACTCAAAACGTTGTTTTACTCAACAAATGTACTGTGCCCAAGCCCACTTGGCCATAGCAGAGAGTGAGGCTGCTCTCTGGCAGTAAACTCTATATTTTCCGCTGCTCAACCGAACCAAGTTGAGCAAGTGTAATCTACGAGCTAGACCTAACTTGTACATTGGTCCTTCGAGCCGGATATATTGTACCTAGTACATTGGTCCTTCGAGCAACCCTAAAACTGCAGCAACCCGCCTGCAGTCCAGCCAGTCCACAAGTCCACAGAGGCTCACTACAACAGTCCACAGAGGCTCACTACAAATCCAGTCCACAGAGGCTCACTACAAATCCAGTCCACAGAGGCTCACTACAAATACAAACTACAAATCCAGTCCACAGAGGCTCACCACAAATCCTTAATCCAGTCCACAGAGGCTCACTACAAATCCAGTCCACAGAGGCTCACTACAAATACAAACTATCCAGTCCACAGAGGCTCACTACAAATACAAACTATCCAGTCCACAGAGGCTCACTATACAAACTACAAATCCAGTCCACAGAGGCTCACTACACATCCAGTCCATCAGAGGCTCACTACAAATCCAGTCCACAGAGACTCACTACAAATACAAACTACAAATCCAGTCCATAGAGGCTCACTATCCAAACTACGAATCCAGTCCATCAGATGCCCGCTATTCAACCATCCTAAAGTGAATCCAACATAAGGCAACCAATAAGCCACAATGGAAAACAAGAACGAACTTGATCGCCTAGCAGAAGAGCAAAAAAAGGTGGGAATGCAGATCGTCCAGATACTAAGCAACAGCAAAAACGACTCACAAAACGAAAAAACGGATTACTACATACACAAACATTTATCCCACCTGGAGAGATTATGGCAGGATGCCCTCAAGAACGACAGAGCAATCAATAGACTGAAGGACTCCTTCGATCATCCCTACAACACCAGGTCATACTTCCACTACATGGTTGCCGAATATGGCGAATGCTTGGACTACCTACGAACATGCCCAAAAGCCGAACAATTAAGCCCTACCATCAACAGCCAACAAAAGCGACTGAAAATACAAGAGTTCAGAATAGAACAACTAAAAGACCTTTTTACAGACATTCAGTCAGAGTTGGAACTAGACAAAGGAGAGTATCTCTACAATTTCCTTATGGAAAGAGTTCACAAGCAGTGGGAGATGATCCAGGACATCCACGAAGAAATCTTATTCTACGAAGAAAAACATGAAAATGCATATCTCGCTCATAACATGTACGAAGAAATCCGCAGACAATTTTATCAAGTTGTAAACGACCAAAACCAACCTACATTTCCTGATACTTCCAAAAGCAACGACCAAAACCAGCCTACATTTTGTGATACTTCCAAAACCAAGACCCATGAAAACTCTGCATTAACCAACGCAAACGAACTAAACTACTTGGAGACACCGACCAAAGAAGAAACAAGCAAGCCAATAGAACAGCTGGAAGCAATCGCAAGCAATCACTACTCAGCATGGGATCGGATTCAAAAAAGTGACGAGAACAAACTACTAGACAAGCTGCCAGACTTACCAGAAATATCCTGTCCAAGGGTAGAACGACAGTCAAGTTCAGTGAGTGAGGAAACAATTGTCTACAATGATTGGATGGTTACGGCAAACCCCTCAGCAACACTCGCTGTAATCTGTCCAGGCGCCCGGGAAGATGTTGTATTAAATACAACAGGAATGACTGCAACCGTTCCTGCTCTAGCCAGACACTCCGAGACATTGCCCATCATCTTCGATACCAGCCTGATTAACCATGATTCTCCGTACAAAGCCACCGAGCCCATACACTCCAAGACATTGCCCATCATCCTCAATACCAGCCCGATCAATCATGAACCTTCATATCAAGCCACCGAGCCGATACTCAGGCAAACAGATTGCTCTACAGAGCTAAGACAAGAAGAGAGGGACCTCAAAGATAGGATCCATGACACGGGATGGCGCAGCATTCATCAGCACGCAGTCATCATCAGCAGCATCACGGCAATAGCCATCCTCATTATGGTGACCCTAGGATGGCGTATTAGCTACACTGATCATCAGGAGACGGCAAAAGTGGAAAAAACCAGAAAGCGGACAAACAAGGCCAAAACGAATACATACGTTGATGTCGCTACGTTCATCCATTGTTGAGAGGCGGCAGAACACTCTATAACGTAACCTATTTTTTTTACAACTCTATCATTCACAGTTATATAATTATTAACCCACTATCTATAACGTACCTAACCTGATTTCTGCAACTCTATTATTTATATAATATTTATTTAATTCGTTCGTCCATAGCTGAGAGGCGGCAGAATGTTTAATTGCAACAATTAACCATGTATTATCATCTTTACTCCTTTCACATAATTTAAGAATAAAATTCAATGAACTAGATCAAGCAAGGTTGAACTATCGGAACCCACATAAAACAAATAGTTGAGTACGCCAGTACAACAATAACATAATTAGTAAATATTCGGTATGTGGCTTCCGCAGGTCAGTGATTCATAAAATCATGAATCAGCACGTAGTAGAGAATCTCATTGCAATGTCAAGTTCAGCGTCATAATAGACTTTACTATTTATTGTGATGTGCGATGAGAATAAATCAGTATTCAACAACTACTCAAAACGTTGTTTTACTCAACAAATGTACTGTGCCCAAGCCCACTTGGCCATAGCAGAGAGTGAGGCTGCTCTCTGGCAGTAAACTCTATATTTTCCGCTGCTCAACCGAACCGAGTTGAGCAAGTGTAATCTACGAGCTAGACCTAGCTTGTACAAAACGATATATCTATTTGAATCTCAAATTTGTATGAAATTAACTATCTTTTAATAAAAAGCCGATTTGAGCTATAAGATTTCTATAATACTATCAATAACATAAAATTCCAGATATACTTACCAGTAGGTACTTTTGATTGATAACTGACAGTCAAAAAGTTAATAAATTAGCCTAAATTATTGGATCCTGGATGTTCAATACTAGTGATGTTCTTAATCAGCACCTTAGTCAGAACTGCGGCATGTATCTTTGACAGAACGACCGTCTTTTGTTTTTTTTTCCTATGACAAAAAACTTCGTGGGGGATCTTGAAACTTGTTGTTTGGTTCGTCTTTATATCTTTGAAAATAAAAAAGCTCCATACATCCAATTAAAATGGTATCAAGATAAAATGACCACACTGTAAAACAGGTATTCTGAAAATTTGTAGGTAGACATTTTTGGAGATGCTCTTTTCAAATGAAATAATAGTGCGTTACGCGACTTCCAGTTGTACCGGAAGTAGGTGTCCACTCGCTTTTTTGAAATATTTGAGTTTTCATGTCAAAAATAACGCTTGTAGGTTCTTATTTGAATGTAATTTTTTCGTATAAGAAAACCTTTATTGTTTAATTTGTATTGGATTTCTTGTTCAAAGGGAAGTTCTTAAAAATAAACCTCAATATTTTGATAAATACTATTACAGGACATGTCAGAAAATTGGTTGTCACCGTCATTCTGTTCCCCCATCCATGTTTGTCTTGCTCTACCTCTTCTCTTCCTTTCCGCTGGCACCCACTTCAATATTTGTTTTGGAATACGTTCTTCATCCATTCTTTCGACGTGGCCGTACCATTTTAGTTGTCGTTTCTCTATTTTCTCCAATATCGTTCTTTTAACCCTCATCATCTCTCTTATTTGTACGTTCCCAATTTCTCTAGTCTAGACTTTCCAGCAGATCTTCACCAGAAGTCCATTTCTAATGCTAATAATCGACGTTCTAGGGATTTGTTAATCTGCCATGTTTCGCACCCTTATAAGGTTAGGTATGCTCAGAAAAACGGTATTGTATAGGAGGTGTTTTCGTTCGCGAGAGATATTCTTGGACCAAAGGATGACGTTCAAGCACCCGATTACTTGTTTTCCTTTCATAATTTGATGTTCAACCTCTCTCTCTTCCCCCAACCCGAAGGTACTGAGTTTTTGTTTTATTTACCGATAGGCACCATTCTTCAAAATGTTTAAATAGTCTTCGGATTATGAACTCTACATCCTCCTTATCCTCCAGTTTCTCAGGATTTCATTTAAATATATTTTAAAGAGTGTGGGAGAGAGGCAACATCCCTGTCACAGAGCTTTTGTAACTGCGAAGAAATCCGACAAGGCAGTTCCTATCTTGATTCTTGATGTTGAGTTTTCATACAGTTGTTGGATAACTTTTATTGCGGTGTTATTTATGGGTGATTTTTCTAGGATTTGCCAGAGTTTCATAGGTTTCATAGTTTCATAGGCCTTTGTTAGGTCCACGAATAGAAGATGAACTTTCCGGTTTCTTGCTACTATTTTTTCGTTCAACTGTACCATCATGAAAATATGGTCGACACACTATACCAGCCCGAAACCCAGCCTGCTGTTCAATCTCTAGGGGTCCGTACTCCTCCTCTATGGTATTTCTTGATATTTTTCCATACAAATAGCACATAGTGTCTGTGACAGATATGCATATATCCCTTGGACCTTTCTTATGTATGGGTGTTATCCAGGCCTCTTTCCACCTACTTAGTATTATTTCTCCATTGACGTATCTGGGGAACAGTTGTTTAAGGGATCTGGTTAGCTTCGCAGTTCCATTATTAAGCAGCTCTGCAGGTAGTCCCTCCGGCCCAGGGACACTGCGTTATTAGATGAAAAAGACTGAATTATCAGAAAGTCAATTCCATAAAAATCAGTGATAGGAGGTGACGTCATATTATGCAGTTGAGCACATGTTTTGATTTTTTATGGAATTGACTTTCTGATAAATCAGACGTTTTTATCTAATAGCGCAGTATATTATAGGAAAGTATCTTCCTCTCAAAAAACTTTGCTGGGATAAGTGGTAAGCTAAGAAAATAATTCAACATGATACTAAAACACACAAGATAAGCTCACTAGCTAGAAACCGATTCGCGAATGGTGACCATTTGGGTCACCATGCATCAGAAAGATATGGGAAAAATAGGAGTTAAAATGAGATCACCAGCGAAAATGTGCGTGAGCTTATCTTGTTGGTTGTAGTATCATGATAATTCAATGATAAAATATCTGTGTACCTGATTGAAAGAAAAAAAATTCTGGCACAATTATCGAGATCGATTTGCACGTTTTTGGAAAATGTAGAAAAAAACATTTTTTTTTTCGATCCTTGAGGCCCTCTGTAGACTAAACGAAGCAATTTTGACTTCTTTGATAACTGATGCAATATCGAAGTTTTATCACTTTTGCGGCAGTTGCCCGATACTGTGCAATAGGGATGTGAAAGATTATCGTTTTCTTGAATTTTTCAAAGAAATCAACATCGCAACACCAAAAATTATATGATAACAAAAGGAAATTTATTTTGTCAACGATTGATCATCCCTGAAATTATCAGAAGAATCATAAAGGGGTTACCCTTCTATCGTCGTCTGATGGAGGTACCTTCAAGAATATCACTTATCGACTCAGTGGATCCACACCCCCTTTCTCTCGGCTGTTCTATTTCCCAGTTTACGAGAATTGAGCCTAGTTTTTGTTTGTATTTCCCGGGTTCGAAAATATATTTAAATGAAAAATTGTGCGGCTTCAATGTCTGGAAATTAGTTCAACTCGATTTTAGGAATATAGGATAATCAGAAAATATTGTTGAATCATAACTAAAAACAAATGAAATAATCGGGCTTCTGATTTCTCTAGAACCTTAGTTTCATGCTCTTTCCAACTTGTTCAAGAATATGAAAATATGATCTTCAAGAAAACAACGGTAGAAGAGAAACGATGACAAATCCCTGGTGAAAGTTCTCTTCAATTGCCGTAAAAAATTGGGTCCCTGATGGCGACATGTATTTTTCAATCGAGTGTAATATTTGAGGGTGACTACGCTCCGGGAGCGCTCTTTGGCAACTGACAGTTGACTGTTTTGTCTTAATGAGACTGCTATCAAAGTAGCGCTTCATTTATAAGAGAGAGCGCTAACACTTCCACAACTGTTCCGTCTTATGAATGCGAGCAATAACTCAATAAGTTTAAACAATTTAACTTTCACTAGTCTTTAATTGTTACACAACGTTCATTCCATTAAACAAAAATTATTAATTAAACAATCAATATACCGGCTGGTCTGGAACAAAATTCAATTTAAAACTGGATGAAAGATCAAAAATTATGTAAAGGAAAGTGGATGTAAAGAAGAAATAGATTCTATACATATTATAATCAAAAAAAAAAATTGATATGACTTGTACACAAAAAGCATATTTTGTGTTAATTCCGTGTTTAAGAGACATTGAATAAAAAAATCTTCAAGAGAACAATGGACGTTTAGGGCAGAGTTGAATAATAATTGTGAAATATTGTAAGTTTAAAAACCAATTTTAAGCTTTTAGCTGGGGTATAATGTAAGTATATTATTATTAGAATGTCTGTTAAAACAAAATTAGCACACTCATGATAGATACGGATAAAAAATAACATTGTTCTTCGAAAAATTGCTTTTTGACAGATGTGATAATTGAACAAAAATTAAATCTCTGAAGACATCTGCTCAAAATTTAAATGCTAAACAATTTGCACTGAAAATTCTTCAGACTGAGTTATTTAACGTATTTCCAAAATATTCACAGATTATCACAACCGTTACAACTCTGATAAATAACTTTGGAGCTATTGCACATATGAAAAAAACAACACATAGATATAGATATTTCTCTATAAAAGCTTACAAAAATAGCTATCTACTTATGTCAATAGATAATCTTGGCAAAAAGGCGAGTCCTCATTATAAGGAGAATTTTTTTAGCCGACATCAGATAATTAAGCAAACAAACTATAAGATAAAAGAAGATTCGTTGGATTTCTAAACAGAAACAAATCCGCAGAATTGAGAATCAAATGAAAACACGTGATGACATTTAATAACAATAATCGAGATCAAATCAAGTAAATTATAAAATGATTTTACATAATTTTTCTTCATAAAATCTGATACGGGAAAGATATATTGTGTAATGTTCTTTGTGTTTTCTAAGAGTGTGTTGTTTGATGTTGTAGTCTTAGCTGCATTGGAATTCTCGCTACAATTAAATATTGTTTAACATGTTCCACACCACGATGTACTTCTATATAAAAAGCTATGTAAAATCGCCATCCATCAAGGAACTACCCAGCTGGTACCGACAGATCAGTTCTGATAAGATTTAATCACATCGATGTTGTTACTGATGGATGTCTAACCATATTTACCTTTGTCAAACGAAGTTCTCATATCGTCAAGTCTAATAGATGATTTATCTGCTTATTCCCCTTTCTTATGAGGCGGAAGACATCCAATATCAAAACTATTTTTCTCTAAATTACCCAATGCTGAGAATTTACTCATGAAGATAGCGGTACAACATGATGTAGAACACCAAGTGATCAATGTGATTTTTTCTAAATCCAGTGCATTTTCAGAATATAACTCACTAATGTTTACGATATGAATCTCTAGTGACGCCAAATAATCTACTGATATAACCATACAATAAACAGGAAATGATACTTTCGTTGATCTATGTTATTAGATTGAAGGTTACTAATATTAGGCAGACTTATAATAACAATAAATAAACAGTTAAGGTATGAAATAAGTATATGAACACAAGTTATCGTTACTGCTTTATCATAATAAGGCCTCTTTTTATATCAATTTGACATCGTTACTAAATTGCCGATTCAATCACCATACATTTATTGTACCAGATAATACGAATAAATGAATGTATATTCCAACTTTCAGGAGATTATTTAGGCATAGGCATACCAAGGTTGTCTACGGACCCACCTAAGTTTGCCGTGCGTCTGCGCATGAATCTTAACACTAGCGCCTTCAGCTGCTCTGACAGTTTCCTTCACGCTCTGCATGAGGTTCTGTGCATTTCCCTCCAACATTTCCGTAGCTTCTCGGTCTTCTTCTGAACCTGGAAATCATTTTACATAGATATACAGTTGTGAACCAAATTATAAAAAAGTAGAATGCATAGAAAATCTTCGAAAACTTCTTCAATAATAACTTCAGAAATACCATATGAATCATAACAAAAACATGCCACATTTCTTACAATTCCTCCTAGTGATTTTTTGTTTTCCAATACAGTTTCAAATCAAACGAAATATTGTTTTCTCATAACGCTAACCAAATAACAGCAGATTGCTAGTTTATACATTTTTACATACCTTTCATGAGTTTTCCTGTGTTGAATAAAGGAAGCAGTGAAATGAAGCAAATGAAGGAACAATATTTTACAAATGAACTTTGATAGAAAGTGTAGGCTAAATTGTGCAAATTCATATTATTATTTACAGTACAATAGGGATCCCACCTTTCGGACAACAATCGAATCCAACAAGAAACAAGAAAATGAGTGAATGTCAATGTTACATGCATTACATTACAAATAATACAATCCGACCGGTTTCTATCAACATAATAGTCCAGTAATCCAAGGTTCAGAAACGGCGTTTCCATGAGAAAAATGTAGAAGTTTTTTTCTCATAGGTTGTATAATGGCTTTTGTTCTCGTGAATCCAAATCTGTCTGCCACATCGCCGGGCGTCGGCTTCACAACGAAAATTGCAGAAAACCTCGAAATGTGGCAGTTTTTTCATCTTTTCAAGTATAACTCGAAAAGTAAGCGTTTTTTGATGATAGCTATAAAACACCAAATTAAAGTGGACAGTATTTTCTACAAATACGTAAAATTACTTTAAATTCTGGACATTCCATGACGTTCAAAGATCGGGTAGAAAAAATGTCATCTCTTGGTCATGGTCAAATAAATAACACATGTCAAAATTTTGACGAAACTTGCATCAGTGATCAAAGATGTAATGGTACAATTGAGAACTTCAAACCATTTGCCACTTGCCAGTTAACGTGGTTTTTTCAAAAATTTGTTTGGGACCCTTTTGTCACGTTTAAAAAAAGGGTAAAAAATGTATATGGACCTCACTCACGTTTGCCAATTCCTTGGATGTAACATGTGTTCTGTGGACGTAACCAGAACATACCAGGTAGTCATAAAATAGTTGATTTTGGAGGTGAATGAAGTGCAAACTTGAAATAATGTTTCAACTTTTTGACGGAAGGTATACAGTGCGTTTTTTTCAAGACGGGACATAGGGATTCCCATGTTAAATTTTCAGACCCATGTTAGCAGTACTTCTATTCTAAGTACACAGCTGAAACGTGCCGCAGATAAACTTTGGTGCCTAAACATTATGTTATTCCATCAATTAGCTCAGGATAAATTGAAAAAAGATTTAAAAAAATGCTTTCGATAATTGGTAAACAGTATAGACCACTGTCAGATGACATTTCGAAATTTGGTAAAAACAAACATCAGCTCTTATCCAATCTGTATTGATTTTCTCATTTGAAAAGAGACTTTTCAATTCAAATTGCTTTCACGTGTGAACACGTGCTTTTAAGCTTTCAAAAAGCCAATACTTCTCTCAGGATTCCTAAGGTACCATCAAAATCCATTTTGAAAACATGCCCACTCAAAAAAAACATTTTTTACCTTTTTTGAAGACAGACAATTCGTCTTTGAATTTTTCAAAAATATCACTTAATCGGACGGTAACTAACATTCGCAAATATGAACTATTGCACAATATACTTCTATACTCTTCAACTTGAGCTTTCAAATGCTTATTGAGGCTCAGAAAATTGTTCTAGATGGAATAAGCTAGTGAATCACGATAAACCAAATGGCCAAAAAGTTTTTTTTACCCAAAATAGCTGTCTGTGACGTCACATTTCCACGGTCTATTAACGGCCAAGCAGTATTTTTTAACAGTCATGAAAATGAAAATGACATTTTTTGGTTAAAAAAATTGACAATGAAGTTAGTCACGTCAGAAAATTTGTGATCATCGTCATACAAGAAGGCATGTTGAAAGTATCACTTTCTGATAAATTAAAGCATTTTCTGAGACTTTTTCCCAGTTATTCCGGCGTGATTGATGAACTAACACAATCTCGAAGCATCAAAGTTCATCTTCGGCAAGTTTCAGCTGTGTACGTCGAATGGAAGTAGTGCTAACGTGGGATTGAAAATTTGACATGAGAATCCATATGTTCCGTCTTTAAAAAAAGCACTGTAGAGATGCCATTTTTTTTACCCGATCTACCGACGTCATGGAATATCAAGAGTTTTGAGTTATTATTCGTACTTGTGGGATATTTTGTCTACTTTGATTTGGTGTTTTATGGTTATCATATCGGTTATCATCAAAAAACGCTTGGTTTTTGAGTTATATATAGCTGAAAAAAATGCCGGAACTTTGAGGCTTTCTGCAACTTTCGTTGTGAAGCCGAAGCCTGGCGAGGTAGCAAACCAATACAGTTGACTTAATTGCCAGTTCTAAAACATGAAATCAAAACGATAGTATTGGGTGCTGTCAATATGGAGAGGAAGAAGTGCCACAGATTCGAGTGCATGCATGGGGATCTCAGTTATTATAAGAGATACAGGGTCGGTTAAATGGTTGCAAAGTTGCTCACTTTTATGGTCAAGAAAATCCAGTTTAAAATTTGAAAAATTCCGACTTCTTCTGAAGATATTCGAAAAAAACCGAAATTTCGCAATAAAGTTTTTATCATTTTCTGCATTTGTTTGAAAAGACATTTTAAAATAAATTACACTTTGTCATTGCCGATTTTTCTCCACTACAAGGTGGTGGTATAAAATTGAATATCTGACGTTTCGTGTTCCTGCTGCCATCATCAACTAATTTTTTTTTAATACAGACCTGGATTTTTGATTTTATTTTAGTTATGTTTTGACGTCCTTGAGGCATTGCGGTGATCAAATGAGGGCGTGGAGTGATGGGTTGCCTTAGCAACCTCAATATTTTCAAATATTATTCACCTGTTATTGTTATTTTCAATATTTTGTTACAATGGCAATATTTTTGAACACTTTTGCAGAAATTGATTCAGTGTTTTATTTGTAATTTTTTTTATTTTCCATGCAATTTGTGGATTCAATTTAATTCATTAAATGTATGGTTTTTGGATATTATTTCGATTTTGGTTCAGTCAATAGGTTTTGTTCAGTTGTGCAGGTTTTCTCATAAGAATAACGTGCCGAATAACGAAGGATTTATGAACCAAACTATGTGTTTGGGAGACAAGGGTAGCCTAACTGATTTTCTCTGGTATTATTTTTTAGATCAGTATTTTTTTCGATGGTTGCGATACCTCAATGCATTAAGGAAGTCCAAAGATAACTAAAAATAAAATAAAAAATCCAGGTCCGTATTTAAAAAAAAAAGTTGATGATGTCAGCTCGAAGACGAAACGTCAGATTTTCAATTTGATACTACCATCTTGTAGAGGAGAAAAAGTGGCAATGACAAAGTGTGATTTATTTCAAAATATCTTCTCAAACAAACGCAGAAAATGATGCAAACGTTTTTGCGAAATTTCGGTTTTTTTCGAATATCTTCGGAATTAGTCGGATTTTTTCAAATTTCAAAGTGGCATTTTCTTGAGCATAAAAATGCACAGTTTTGCAACCATTTAACCGACACTGTATCTCTTATAATAACTGAGATCCCCATGCATGCACTGGAATCTGTGGCACCCTGTATAGGGTCGAACAACGAATCATTATGGTTAAAACACACTACAATATGAAGAATGATATGCGGAAACAGTTCGTTAATTGCGTGGCATTTTTGGTCGACGCAATGCGCCAAATCACAAAACCGTTCAAAGATTACTAATCAGATTATTAATCACAAATCACAATGATTACGCTAATAAACCAACAACAATGATTCTACAGTTGAATAACGAAATTGAACACGTTATTATCGAAATAGCGACAGAATTATGTAAAAATGTGATGGAACTGTAAATTAAAATATGAATAATACTTGGTTTAAAATAAATTATTCCTCTTATTTCACAATTAAAATGTGCGTTCTTATTGGGACACCCTTTACTCGGAAGCAGCATCTGCGAGAAAAATCCGAGTGAGCCCAAATTTTGTTCACACTGTCATTTCAACTTTGGAAGCTCTAAAAAATCCCCATTATTATCGCGCTTGCGTTTTCAGTTATTCAACGTCAAAGGTAATGAGAAACTTATGTTTTTCTATGACTATTCAATATTAAATATATTATACATCCACTTTCTATTGGTTAATGTGACTCGTTAGTCGTTACTCATACCAGTGACTTTTTTTATTACTCAATAATTGTTTTCAACCAATGAGAAAGATCTAATGTCATTACTCCATCGTTCAAGAGCCAATCAGAAAATTCGACAAGTTGTAAACATACATTAATCTTCAAATCATACATTTTGAAACAGCCCATTAGACCGTCCATAATTGTTTTATAGTGATTGTGTTAACAACCTAACCTCACTTTATCCTACAGTACAGTTCCAAATGTGCCGTGCAAATGAAATTAAATATTGCATAATTCGCTTCAATTATTAAATAATTATAGAAAAGTATAGTATTCTACTCACGGAAAATGGCAATCACTTGCTCAGATGACTACGTGAGTGTCACCATTTTCCACTCTCCAGATACTATTCTCCTTGCATTTAAGGTCTTGTAACGAGTGTTCAATAAAAAATACGGTCAGCTCACCTATGGATTTCAATTGTTCCAAAAAATTTATTTCTTGGCTGACATCGCAAACATCATTACATGACAGCCATCAAATCCACTTTCTAGCCTAACTATTTTATTGATGTCGACTTTTTGAGAAGTTTTGTGTTTTGGAGTTTCTGTGCCTATTTGTAAATCGAAATTAGTTATTTTCGGAACTTGAAAAGTGTTGTCGCTGCATTTCTGCTCACTTAACAATCCTCAAATGCTTCAAAATGTGTCCAATTCGGTAAGAAAATGGTAATTTACGTTACTTAGGCGGTAAATGACTTTTTAAATTACGAGTCGAGATGTTTATGGACGAGGCGACGAAGGAGCCGAGTCTGGAATTCCTAGACGAGTAGGTTAATTACATTCAACGGCTGTGTATCGTACATTGTTTTGTTTCATACTGTTATAATTTCTTTTTAAACGGTTTAAAGAGCATTCTTCTCAAACCATACACTTATAGTGTTTTCGATTGGGAAAACAAGGGTTGCACTGGGTTTGACCTCGGGCAAAACCAGTTATGATGAAAATTTGCTCTAGGGCAATCCCAATCGAACATACATTTTTCATCGTGTGCTATAATACAGCACGGTAAAATTCCGATTGAATTGAAATTGGGATCATTAAACTTCTTGAAAATCTAATATTATGTTGTCTCTGCGTAGCGGCTGAAGTGACTCTAAAACTAAACTAATTAGAAGTCCATTTCTCATTGCCAAATGACAAAATCTTGAGACCAATCAATAGTTTTGTATTATATAGATCATAGATACTAGGAAACATTTTTTTGAGAAATTAGGTATATGCACCAGATTTTGAATGAAATTCATTCAGTTTTGAGTAGGTACTAGTTTTCCATAACTCATCAACGCCAGTATTTCTTTTTTTCTGGCACTACTAGATTCCAACAATAATAACTAACTCGAAATCTGTTGTCCACTCTCCACTCACAGAATCACCTCACGCGACGTTTATATCCACCATTTTTGATGTTTTTTTTCAATTTTGACAATGCACTGAAATTGCACTATACCAGCACGAGCTCAAAGACCTTGTGCCGAAAAATCTGCACTGAGTGCAAAACTCATTGACCCGGTTTCCCAATCGAACATACAAATCCGCTCGATTTCTACCAATCGAACATAAATATTGCCCGAGTGTTGCACCAGTGCTGCCCGATTTTACCAATCGAAAACGCTATTAGAGTGGCAGTCCGCCTCACATTCTCACCATGAGATGGCGCCAGCCAAACCATGTCACCCCTAGTTGATTATAAAGTCCGTTTTTTTTTAAAAATGCCTGACATGTGCCAAAATTGTAGGTTAAAGGTTGGCAATCTTGTATAGATTACTCGCAATTTGAAATGGAAATGGTAGACTGGGTAAGAATTTACGGAACACCGAAGTTTACCTTGACTATGATAATAATAATATGTCAAAATTTTATAAAATTTCATCATGCCGTATGGTAAACATTTATCTGCAGAGATAAAAGCTGCGATTAACAATGCGTATCGGGCGTTTGGAGACATATGCAAGGACCGGAATGACTGCATAGATAGATTATCAAGAACATTCAAGGTAATATTTATTGGAAAACGAGTAAAATTGTTTTAATACTACTTTTTGATGTTTTTTGTCATTGATTTCGCTTTCATCCATTATAGAGCCGTGAGCCAATACTAAATCTCATTAGTTTGAATAATGTCTAGGCACTATAGAAATACATATGTTAATATATTTTCATATTATTTTCTAGATTCATCAGAAGACTATTTTAAAAGGTCTTGAAAAAAAGAAAACAACCGCAGAGAAAAGAAGCGTGAAAAGGAAAGAAAAAAGAAAGGGCCATGGTTTAACAACATTTTTTTAAGGGAGGAAATAAGGAGATATATTTTCAAAAGTTTGGAAGAGGGGCTAAATTTTTGTTTGACAGAAATATTAGGTCACGTGCGGGAAGTGGTTGATTTTGATGGATCGAGAAGTCTTCTGCACAAAATTATTAGGGATATGGGTTTTAAATTTAAAAAAATAGGTAGATGGACGGAAAATTTTATGCGAAAAAAGTCATGTAAAACGTTTAAAAATAACTTTTTTGCGAAACTATTTGGAATATGAAAATTCTAGTTTTCAAATGATTTTCAGATGATATTATCGAAGATGTCTTTTGAAGTCATATCCTCAATAAATTTTTTATTTCTGCCTAACTAGCACAACAATAATTTTCAACTATTGGTGCTATTTTGTTTTATAACTGCTCTTCCAACACCATTTTGTTTTATATAAACATTGCAAGTAAAATATTTAGCTCTTGAGAAAGATTTTGCTTTATAATGTGTACTCGTAAGAACATTATTGGGGCAAAAATACAAAACAGTTTTGCATGGTTTTACGACAAATTTTGATATTGTTTTATAAACGTTTACACAACAGATTCTATACGATATTTTTGCTTATCGAACATAATATTTGTTTTATAATATATTTATACCGGTATCATCTGATACAAGGTCATTCTTTTGCGAACGAATGAAATTATTGCATAACATGGAAGCCATATTTTTTGTTATTTTGACTGCCCATCAGTGAGTCGGCCATTTTCAAAATTGTTACAAAAAAATCATTTAACCAATGATAGAATGCTGTGGATAACTATTTAGTATTTAATAATGATTTAAGATGGATCATCTGAATCATTCTTTCACAATACAGTCCAAATGAAAAAATTCCATTTGTCAAAAAACATGCGATATTTAGCTTTTTAGTTATGTTGAGGACCATCAAAAAATACATTATTCTCAGTGGGTACAATTCCACAACAAAACTTCACTTTTATGGTGTTGGTTAAAACAAAAAAGCTACCCATGATATTATAATTACACAACTTTTATAAAACCTTTTTATTATAAAAATGTTTCACAGTACATGTTTTATAATAATTATTCCGTACATTTTTATAAAACTGTCCGATGAAAGTTTTGGAAGCCATAATAAAACAAATTGAGCAAATTGCTGCACAAAAGTGCGCCCTTTTTGTGTTTATAAGCTTTGTATAAACGTTTTTAGCGACACTGTTGTTTCATAAAAATAGTTCTGCGTTAATGTTCTTAGGGCATTTATAAAACAGATAATTGTTAGTTGAGTGGTTAACACGTTATACCGCATATAGCTGTACGTCTTATTATAATGAATCATATTTTTCTGGGAGTAGTTCGGCTAACTAAAATTACCTATATAATTATTGTTTAAATATCGTTTAATATCATAACATGGCGAATCATATTCGAGAAAGCAGACACTCTGTGGTAATATCACTAATATCACATGAATACGTCCTCCTCCCCACCAAGGGCCCCAGTCTACAGAGACTCGTCTTCCAGACCGCAACAAGCCGCCTGCCGTCACCAGCCAGTCCACAGTCCACAGAGGCTCGCTGTTCAACCATCCATACAAGGACAGTCCATAGAGGCTCGCTGGTCATTCATCCTGATCAACTCTCAATAAAGCTACCAGTCAAACACAATGGCAGACAAGAACGAGCTCGACCGCCTTGCACTAGAACAAGAAAATGTGACGATGAACAACAGCAAAAAAGACCCACAAACCAGAAAAACAGAATCCTACATCCAAAAACATCTATGAAAACAACTGGAAAAGTAATGGGAAGAACGACAATTCAATCAGAAAACCTAAGGACTTCGAGCATTCCTAAAAAACCAAATCATATTTTCAACAAGTGTTTGCCAAATACGAGGCCAAATATGACGAATTCTGGACCTACTTTTTACTAACATGCCCAGAGAACGCAGCTACATCCACCACCCAATCTGATCCCACTTTCTCCAGCAGCCAACAAAAACGGATAAAAATAAAAGAGTTCAAAATGGAACAACTGAAACACTCACTTATGCAAATACAATCAGAGTTGGAACAAAACAAAGCAGAGTATCACCACAAGCATCTTATAGAAAAAGTTAACCAACAATGGGATGTGATCCAGTACCTCCATGAAGCAATCTTAGTCAACGAAAAAGAACATGAAAACGAATATTGCACTCAAAACGTATTAGAAGAGATCCGCAGACAATTCGAACAAGCGGTTGACGATCTGACCATCAAACTCTAGCAAAACGTCATAGCACCGATTCAACAAGTACAACTTAATCAACCCCAACAGCATCTACAGATTCCAATGTTCTATGTCAAATATGATTTGTTACATTTTCAAAAACATCATCCATGAAAAATCTGCATTGACTAGAACAGACAAAATGAATTACTTAAAGACGGATGGACCTGGTACCTATCAGACGAGTGCACAGCAGTCGATCATGACACTCTATTATATTTTCAGCTTCAAGAAAGTGAACTCCAACAGTGTATCCACTCCATCCGCAAAATCTCGTCTGCTCCCCTGTCTCCATACGAAGCATTGAATCAAACCCGTCTTGCGTCATCGATGTAGTATACGAACGACCACTTCCCAGACATTGTCACATCCAACAGCCAACAGCACAGAACAAACGGCATACTTTGAAATTATGCGCAACGAATACTTGGATGTTCATGGCAAATTCTTCAACAGTCGCAGTGATTTTTAACGGCGCGCCGGCATCCGGAAAGATTTGGTATTGAATACAACCGGAAAAATCCAAATACCCCAAGAATGCATCATCCAGTCAAAGCCAAACATCTTGACACACACTAGAAGCGGAAGCGTTCCTGTTATAGGCAGTTACTCCAAAATAGTGTCCATCATCTTCAATGGCAGCCTGATCAACCAAAAACCTCCATACCAAGCCACCGAGCCCATACTCAAGCAAACAGATAGCTTTGGAGAGTTGATAAAAAAAGAAAGGGACTTCAAAGATCGTCTCCATGACACGGTATGGCGTATGGTGTAGCGTTCATCAGCAGTATTACGACAAAAGCCTAATGGTGATCCTAGCAGGATGTCGTGCAGTGAAACTGATCATCAGGAAAAGACAGAAGAGACGAAACCAGAAAGCGGACAAACAAGGCCAAAACGAAGACATGATGTCTCTACGTTCGTCCATCAATTGTGGAGAGGCGGCAGAATGTTTAATTGCAACAATCATACATCAAATTATTCTAACTATTACATAATATCACTAAATGCATGTTTTTTACTTAGTATTATATTATATTTCAAGCGAAAAAAATTATAAAAGTTTATTGTTGAAATTGTTGGAAAACCCTAAATAAAGCATTTCGGTTCACCTGGTACACATACGATGCAGATCATTTCATTTTTCGAGTACGTTATTAGTATCAATAGTGCCAATACTTCAAAACTAAAATTGATGTATGTCAGGCATTTAAAAAAAAAACGGACTTTATGTTACCAACATTCTATGTCAATTTATTGATTAAAATCATGAGATGGCGCCAGCCAAACCATGGTACCAATGCAATTTCACAGTCTTTGATGATGCAAAATGTAATTTTTGGAGAAGTCAAGTAATTTTTTTTTACAGTCTCTGATGATGTAAAGTGTCATTTGCCGGACTGGTTTTCGGTCCGGTGAATGATACTTTACGATACAGTATGCAATAAAGGTTTTAAAATGTATTGAAGAAACGGGTGAGCATGTTCATACCTCATTCTGAGGGGATTTGAGGATGCTAAGTTTGTAGGTACAACTTATCATGACCTATCAAAGGCATTTGATACTATTTCCCATAGTGTGCTCTTGGAGAAGCTGGGGTTTTATGGGTTGGACAAGGGTAGTGTTGCCCTTATTCGGAGCTACCTCTCGGATAGAAGGCAGATAACAACAGTCAACAACAGGGAGTCAGGACACCCTATCATGACGCATGGAGTGCCACAGGGTTCCATACTGGGGCCCTTCCTCTTTATCATATACATCAACGACTTGCCATCAGCGCTCGCCGATGGCAAGGTCATCCTATTTGCTGACGACACCACAGCCACAGTTGTTGACGGAGACATTGGTGCGCTGTGTGAGAGGGTGGAGGGGACTCAGATGCAACTTCGGCATTGGCTTCTAGCTAATCGTCTCAGTCTCAACACCGATAAGACCGTAAAAGTCATTTATATACGGTCACATGACTCAGAAAACCCTGAATCGGTTAGATTTCTTGGAGTTTACATGGACCGAACCATGAAATTTGACAAGCATGTCGACACAGCTAACTCCAAGGTAACAAGATCTATTTATCTACTAAAGCAAATGATAGGGGTTGTTGCTTCTGATGTGCGTTTGATGGTGTTTCATGCTCTTGTGCAGTCCATTTGCTGTTATGCGGTCTTGACGTGGAGTCATTCGCCTCATATGGGCCGCGTGTTTGCACTCCAGATAAGGGCGGTTAGAGCACTTGCAGGCCTTGGCTATCGGGACGACGTGAGGGATGCTTTTAGAGATCTGGGAATCCTGACTGTTCCATCACGATACATACTGGAGAATTTAATATGGGCAAAAAATTCCAAAAGCTACCAAACCGTCTCAAACCGCGACTACAACACCCGTGGAAGAAAAAACTTGAATGTGGAATTCCTACGACTTGATAGAGCATGCAATTCAACTCTGCACTACGCGCCTACACTATACAACAAACTACCTCAGAGTGTAAGGGATTTGAGCCAGAACTCATTCAAGGCCCACATCAAAAGATATTTGATATACGGAGCTTTCTACACAGTGAAAGAGTTTCTTGAACACCAATTCATTAACGGACTGCCGTTTAACGACCTGCCGTTCTGTATTTTGTCGTGCCGATGTTTTCTTACAAATTTCTTCTATATGTTTTTCTTATATGTATTTTATTACTATAGTGATTTGTGTTATATCATCTCTCTAAACTAACTTCGGTTTAAAACAGGCACGGGGAGAGGTAAACGGCAAGCCACATTCGAATAACCGTCAAAAAATTCACTTCCACTGAGATAATTTCCTGTAGAGTGAAGTCGTTCATATCATTTTTAACAAGAACTAAATTAAATTGACGAAAAATGATGACATTCACTGAAAATTGTGACAATTGCCAACACACCATGCGAACTACGTCACGACGTACGTTCATGATGACAAAAGAAAACCGTATTATTTATTGAACACCCTTTACCGTGCAGAGCCTTTTATTAAAAAAAAACTCAATAACAAAGTTAACCGTATGCATACAACTTCTTGAGACACACGCTGTCTGAGTCTATGAGAAAGCAGCGAAGGATCTACAGCAAGATTTACGTAATGAATTTTAATAGAGCTATTTACTGACAAAAGCGGAAGGACCCTGTTCGCACGTTTTAATATGAATTATGCAAATCAAGATGGCTACCAAGAAGATAAGAATCGTTTAGCTGTTCAATTTCTTAATTGTTGGTTTCACGTCAAGTGTTTTTTTTGGTAGAGAATATCTTAATTCTTAATTTTTTGTATCTAAGCAAAAAGTCAGATGCCTCACGAAAAGCCAGATATTAGAGGAAATAATTTTTTTTTTACCTTTGACGTTGAATAACCAAAAAACGCAAGCGTGATATTGATGGGGACTTTTTAGAGCTTTCAAAGTTAAAATGAAGATGTAAACAAAATTTGGGCTCACTCGGATTTTTTTCCCAGATGCCGCTCCGGCCTGATAAATGGTAAATAATAACCTGAAAACCATACATCTCAATGACGGCGACTTCTAATTACTTCAGTAACTTTTAAACGCGATTAATCGGAAACGACTGAACAAAAAATAAATGAGGGTACTGAAGAAAATAGTATCAAACGCCAATCAAAATGATGTGAAACCCGACCTCAATTATTACCATTAGAAATTCTAAGGGTCATATTATACTACTAATATTACTAGTCAACGTTCATAAACAATTTACCTTGAGAGCCTAGCATGGTAGCTTTGACAGTACTCAATATCTTCAACTGTGTTGCAATAGTCGGAATCCTTTCACATACTTGCAAGAGGTTTGTCCTTATTCTCTTGTCTGTACATTCTCTGGCTAATTGCTTAGCTATCCTAGTAACATCGGCGCTAGCTTCAGCGATAGCTTTTGCAGTCGCAATCAATTCTCGTTTGGATCCTGGAAGAATATCACACATTTCAAATGAAAATGTTTTTAGAAATCATTTACACTTTCTCGAACAAGTACATTTATCAATAGTTATTACCAAAACCCAAGTAGCACTGATAAGTATCGTATTTTCTACATCAGTGAGTATATATTCAAAACTTACCTTTATCATCATTATGAACAAGTTCAGACAATCGGGCCATCAATTTAGCCATTCTCTGGGCAGCTGCAATAAGCTCGTTATCTTTAGCAGACCATTGTCGCACTTCTCTATGCAAATTATGCGCAGCAACCTGAAACGATAGAATTGGAATAAGTTGTTACATTCTTGGTTGACTTCGTGTACCATAATAGGCTGACTGGCATTGGGAGCATTTTTGAACACTTCGTCTTCGTCATCGGTTTCTGGAGGTGGCGGGCGCATGGGAGGTTCATCATACGGTAAAGGTGGTCTGGGAGGTGCTTGATCTTTTAGAAAAAAATAATTAAAAATTGGACACGTTAATGAGTCATTTGAGCTCTAGTATATTCATGCAATAGACGAGAAAATATTTTTTTTTGTTGTAAAATATTCAATTTTCCTAAAAAGTGATACAGAGAATATGACGTCAAATATTTGATTAAGGCAATAATAAGTTTCTTAAAATGTTGTTTCTGTATCATAATCAGATATCAGATCATTAGCCGCACTATACAGGGTGAGTCATTTAAACGGGAAAGCTGAATTGCACCCAAACCGTTAAAGTTATCGAAATGAGAATAATGGATTTGAATGAGGGATGACCCAGTGCATATAAGAAAATGTTTTTCAATACACAGGGTGTATCATTTCTGCAGAGCAGGCTTCAACATAGTTTTCTCAAATAGCAACCCCTGTATATCTTTAGATATTTGAAATCGCACCTTTTTTGGCATCTCAAATCCATTTAGTTTTTGCAATTCGCTTTGACCGTTCAAAAGTGATTCCACTTTTTCTAAAAATTGATGCGTTCGCAACCATTGATCAAAGATACCACAGAGTACTTGGTTTTTGAGATATCAAGTTGTGACTTTGCCAGTGCTTAAGCAACTGCCGTGTTTATCTTTAGGTGCCAATGCCGTCGATTTGCATTAATGCATCACTTTGCTGTGACACTTCAATGTTGGTAAACTTCAAAGCACCATAACTTGATTTTTTCAAATAGCACCACGTGTACTTTGTTACTTAGTCGCGTTCAGCTTGTCGTTTTCCGTACTTTTCATCCCACAATTTGTTTTCAAGTCGTTAGTTGGGAAGATAATTTTGTTTTTCTCAAAAACACAACAAATTCATTCGAAAACACTTTGAACGTGCCACGAAAATCAATTTTTTGACATATCAACGTCAAAGTGACCATCATTTTGAACAGTTTTTGTGATTTGCGGTTGAATGTTCTCACCATTTATTTGTTATACCTCAATATAAATAACTGTTCAGTTCATTCTTCCGTCAAAAAGACCGTCTCCATGTGACGTAGAAAACATCTGATTCCTGATAAAGCATGTTACACGTTGACAGAATTTTTTTTTTGAAGTACAGTGACAGTTCAAAATTTTAGGTCAAAGTCGCCAAGGTTGTCAAAGTCACGCTTACGCCAAATTCAGTGTGGATGGTAGCATAATGATTCTTGTTTGTCAAGCGGAAATTTTACAAATTGAATGTAACTCAGGCATAACTTCAACCTTGAACTTTCAAATATGTCACAATGATTTTAATGTGTCACTTTCAGGAATCAGCTGAGATTCGTGACGTACTTGGAAAGGATCTATAGACCGTGGTAGTGTTGACGTCACTGTCAGATGACATTTTGAAATTGGGTAAAAACAAACATCAGCTCTGATCCAATCTGTATTCATTTTCCCATTTGAAAAGAGACTCTTCAATTCAAATTGCTTTTACGAAGTGAAAACGTGCTTTTAAGCTTTCAAAATGCCAATACATCTCCTCTCAGGATTCCTAAGGTACCATCAAAATCCATTTTGAAAACATGCCCACTTTCAAACTTTTTTCACCTCTTTTGAAGACATTGTAATTCGTCTTTGAATTTTTCAAAAATATCACTTAATCGGACGTTAAACCACATTTGCAAATATGAGCTATTGCAGAATATACTTCTATACTCTTCAACTTGACCTTTAAAATGCTTATTGAGGCTCAGAAAATTATTTTAGATAGAATAAGCTAGTGAACCACGATAAGGGTTTATTGTTTTGTGGATAAACCAAATGGGCAAAAAGTTTGTTTTTACCCAAAGTAGCTGTCAGTGACGTCACACTTCCACGGTCTATACGCGACGTTTTTGAAAACGTCACAGGTACCATATGATTGGTCGTGGCCGAATTTGGTATCCAAACAAGCTTTTATGACATTTGATTCTGTATTGTGTGAGTTTGAAATCAGTGTTTATGTTCAATTTGGGCTTCTTTGGACTATATTTTTGAGTGTATTACATATATCGTGTGTCCCGTTAGTGGGTATTTGATTAGCCGAGTGGAAAGTCAGCTTTTGAGGTAATAAAAAATAGTTTGTTTGGATATTTCCGTCTGACAGCTGACGTCATGACGTCACAGAAACCTAGCGTATTCAAGTTTCTTCGATTTCTAGTACAGCTTGTTCAATGCTTTTCTGCGGTCACATCACAGTATTTGACGTTTGGCAGTATGTCGTAGATTGACCGCTCCACATTTGACATTTGTCAAATTGATCCGAAAGACCCTCGTCCAGACGTTCGTGATTTTTTTTCAATGTGTAAGAGGGAGACGGAAAAGTATGACGTAACCGCAGGAAAGCCATGAACAGACTATAATTCTAAAAGGCATACAATAAATGTCATTTTTACGTTGATATGTCAAAATATTGATTTTCATGGCACGTTCAGTCTGTTTTCGATAAGATTTGTTATTAAGAAGAACAAAATAATTATGTTTAAAACTATCGACCTTTGGACAAAAATTGAGGGATGAGAAATACGTAAAAAGACAAGCTAAACGCGACTAAGTAGCAAAGTACAGGGGGTGCTATTGGAAAAAATCAACTTATTGTGCTATGAGGTTTACCAACATTGAAGTGGTACCATAATGCAAATCGATGGCATTGCTACCAAATGATACCCAAGGCAGTTGCTTAAACACTGACAGTCTCAACTTGTCTCAAAAACCAAGTGCTTTGTGGTATCTTTACTCAATGGTTGCAAACGCATCAAACTTTAGTAAAAGTGGTATAAGTTTTTAACGGTTGAAGCGAATTGCAAAAACTAAAGGAATTTGAGATGCTAGAAAAGATGCGATTTCAAATATATAAGGGTTGTCATTAAAAAAAAATACGTGTTGATGCCTGCTCTGCAAAGTGAAATTTGTAGTTATATTAATAAGCTGTTATGATATAACGAATGTAAACTAATATAGATTAAAATTATACATTTACATTTTGGGGTGTGAGTGTGTAATGATTCCTGTAAAATTATAGTTTTTACTTCCAAACCAAATAATCAAATCTGATTGTTGTTTTAATCTCAAATAACAATAAAGCCTCCTGAGAAATACCTCATGCATCATTCTGCGCAGGAAGTTGAGTTTCCAATGCTTTTGTTATGAACAAAATAATTTTAACATGTATGGCTATCAACAAAATGTGCATACGTTTCATAATAACCTAATATGAATATTGAAGATTGACTGCATTGGTGACTATTGAGAAAAAGAACTACATTTCGAAATAATTGTGCAGGAAATTGAAGAGAATAGTGAGTGTTTCCACAACAAACAGAACCAACTGTGGATGTATCTGCGGTAGGGAAACACATAATCCTCCGCACATCAGCTTTGGCCTATGGTTTCTAACATTTTTGTCTACGATGGCATACATGATTAATTTGTGTACATCAAAAATGAGTCGACGTGAAAATCGATGCTTTTTATTGAGAGTGCAAAAAAGAAAAACATACTCATACACAAGGATATTCGAAAAAGATACAGATAATTTTATTCTACAGGTTGTCCCAGCTAAAAGTATCCACCCCAAACGTCCCCTCAAAAACATAAGAAAAACACTCGGACCCGTCGATTTTTGTTTTGAGAGGGGAAAACATTTTGCGCCTTTTTTCAACTTCGCAACTTCACTTCCTTAGGTGGGACCAACCGACCTACTTTTATGAAACATACATTTTTCCTATAGGAAAACATTATCTGAATCAGGTATCCGAAATATCACAGAACATTCTCTTAGTCTTTTTTAAGGGAGAGTGGGGCAACATGACGAACGGGGCAAGTTAACGAATTGCATTTAAAACAAAATTTATGAATATCAACCGGAAGAATTCTGAGTCGTTGCAACTCTGTTAAGTCCTAGTTTAATGGATTAAATATGGATGATTCTAGTCGCAATACTTCCAGTACACTCCATAATCTATATCAGAGCATCGCTTTTAACCTGTAACTCCGAGAAAGTAAGCTTTTTTGAAGAAATCTAAGGTGAGGGTAGTCTTTGTTAGTGATAACGTAATTGTTTATAATGTCTCTAATAAGATAAAATATAAAATAACACGAATGCTCCTTATTTGTTCTTATTTCTGACTTTTTACTAACAAATTTTACCCTGGATTAAGTTGACGGGGGCAAGATGACGACTACTAATAAAGAAGAGATTGAGAAAAAAATCTATCAAAGATTGATCAAGAAGATAAAAAAACGTTCAAGTATAAAAAGTGAAGAGAAAAGTGTTAGGTGATTCGAGTCAAACCCTACCAACACAAGAAAGAAAGAAAGAAGATATTTTGTGTCCAGGTTGCCAGGAACCCAGGAACACTGAACCTCCAATTGAGGAATGTATCCAATGTGGAGGATGCGAGGAGGGTTGGTGGCATGAGGCGTGCACTTCGTACGAGAAGGGGACTGTGATCTCTGCACTTAATCGTCATCTTTCCCCCATTGGTTCGTCAACTTACCCCACGAGTGGGGCAAGATGATGAAAATATACTTTGCTTTTTTTCTTGTATGTTTTAAATTATTAAAGTTTTGTTTCGTTTCCTCAATTTGTTTGTTAGCCAAAATGTTGCTCCATTGAATAAGGCAGTCTAGTTGAAATTACGTATCTGTATTTTCTATGGAGTTTATCCCCTTACCATCGTCATCTTGCCCCACCCTCCCCTACATGTTTACGAATATTTGTTATACAAAGCAAACATAAATAAATATATTGATTAGTCCAGGGTCTGGTCTATGAATTATAAAAACAATATCTAACATCCACTCAAAAACACATACCATCGTCAAGAATATATTCAGGGATGAAACTGTAATATCCTTAGGGAGCGTGAAAGAGAAGTACCAGAAGTCATTAGAAAATAAAGCCTCATGGAATAATCTTAAATGCCAAAAAGCAAGGATCAGCCTGTCAAGAGCACTCAAAGCTTGTCAGATCGGGCACTCCTAATTTCTTTTCCTAAACGGTCCAGAGTCTAATAACATGCATTGGTATGACCAAAGCAGGGATTGAGGAGAGTTTAAACATGCAAATGCATTGTCCCGTGGCAAAACGCATTAGAAAACTATTTTTACCTGGGTGGGAGCTACGAGGGTACTCGTATATTTGTTCTGGCATTTCAAGAGCACGAGTATTGTTTCCTAGAATATTATAAATTATAAAATACAAAGGAAAATGTTATTCACCAATGTTCACATTTTCACTAAGAGTTTAGTTATCAAATGAGCTTAATTATCTCACAGGAAGATGTTTTTGCATTGGTGTGTAACGCACAACATCTTCCTATCTGCATGATCATCTCTAAAAGTTGCGGTTTTGGACTACACTGCTACCATTTTTGATGGTCCAGAAGCAAAAAGAATATCGCGAATATCCAAAAATATATATATTTTATCCGGCTTATTAGCTCAATAGTCATCAATCTACTAAAAATATTCAGGACAAGCACTGAGGGCTTCTATTCCACAACCCCACTTTCTTCTTAATAACACGGTGCATGCAGAAACTTTTGTCATAGTAGTTCGACATTGAAGTTTGATTTAAACAACACATTTTATCATATTACACTATCATGGTTGGTAAGTTAGCGATAAAAACGCAATGATGAGCTTTATTCAAGTTAATTTCCAAATCGGCACCAAACAAACAATGATAACTTCATAAAAAGGCCCTTATTTCTGCCGTGATCACAATTTTTTGTCTTGTGTTTATCTTGGAAATAGATCATATAGTTAAGACATGAAAATATTTAGAGCTTGTATTTTTTTCATCATGAAACTTCACAAACTTTGTCCATCGAATCAAGAATCCTTTAGGTAAAACACATAAATACAAATTGTATACTTAATCGATCCAAACTTAAATTTAAGAAAAAAAAATTGCCGGTTCTCACAATACATTTAGCTGATCCTGCATTGAAGTAACTGTAACATTTTCTTCTTATCTGATTATCCAAAGAAGTGATAGGTACCGAGAAATGTAAAATTTCTTCATTCCTTTTTTCCTTACGCCCATATCTCCACATAATATGTTTTCATATTATTATTCAATATTCGAACATTGAATAACTAGGATGCTTAAAAAACATTGGTGTGTGAGTTAATGACGCTTTTGGCAACAGTGATTAGGAAAGTAAGTAACAGCTAATCCGAGATTATTTCAAGATAAGTACCTGATGTCTAGAGGTGCGTACAAACCTGACGAGTCGCGCAAGTCGCGAGCTTGCTGCGCGCAAGTGACCACCGCGAATTTCTTGCATGCCTGCTGCGAGACATGTACAGTGACTATATACAAGACAGTGACGACAATGGAGGTCTTATTTTCTATTGGCTAGCGAGGGATCCGCCATGTTGCAGCTAGCATTCATTGTTTACATTTGTCATGTGTGCGTCGTTCGTGTTTTTAAATTAGATTTTATATTTCGTCGATCAAAAAATCGATTCCAGTGCCACACATTAAAAAAAAAAATTGAAAAGAAGTAAAAAAAGTACAGTGACTTTATAGAAAGTAGCATGCCCGACCTGGGATTTGAGCCCAGGACCTTCTGCACGCTAAGTGAACATCAAACCACTGAGCCACCGGGACCGGAAATATCTAAAATTCGGGGCACAGCCGCCATGTTGCAGCTAACCTGACCTCTATTGTCGTCACTGTCTTTTATACAGGGTGTCCCAGCAAGGGTGGCCACCGGCCATATCTCAGAAACTACTGGACCTAAAAGTTCAGGAAAAAAAAAATTATCACTAAAGTGGCCACGAGAAAATGCTGGGAAATATTTATAACTTCGAAATTTTTCCGCTAGGGGGCGCAATCAAAGCTTAAATATTAAAATTCGAAATTTCTCCGGAAATTCTCAGATTGAGGTATATCTTTATCAACATGGTTAGAAAACCTAGACAATTTCACGTCTTTTTGGTACAGGGCTCATTGGCGTACCGATCTTCGTGTGAGTAGGGGAAGGTAGTGAAAGTGTAATTGTTCAAGTGGCTGTAACTTATAAACGACTTGTCCGATTTTGTTGCGTATAGGCTTGTTTGGAAGATAAATGTGAGTACTTTCGTATATCGTATCCAGTGATGCGTGATTGTCTCCAGAAAAGTTGCTAGAAGGCGTAATTTGAATTAAAAACTGTTATTTTTGTTTCACCGCAAAAATTTAAATGGTACGGTATAATTCTGATAACAGAATCGAAATGAAGATTAAATTTACAAGAAAAAACCTTAAAAAAAAAAACCTTAAAAACCTTAAAACATTAAATTTTACATAATTTGGACTAGTTATTATTATCAGAATTATACCATACCATTTAAATTTTTGCGGTAAAATGAAAAACACTGTTTTTAATCCAAGTTACCCCTTCAAGCAACTTTTCTGGAGACAATCACGCATCACTGGATACGATATACGAAAGTACTCACATTTATCTTCCAAACAAGCCTATACGCAACAAAATCGGACAAGTCGTTTATAAGTTACAGCCACTTGAACAATTACACTTTCACTACCTTCCCCTACTCACACGAAGATCGGTACGCCAATGAGCCCTGTACCAAAAAGACGTGAAATTGTCTAGGTTTTCTAACCATGTTGATAAAGATATACCTCAATCTGAGAATTTCCGGAGAAATTTCGAATTTTAATATTTAAGCTTTGATTGCGCCCTCTAGCGGAAAAATTTCGAAGTTAAAAATATTTTCCAGCATTTTCTCGTGGCCACTTTAGTGATCATATTTTTTTTTCTGAACTTTTAGGTCCAGTAGTTTCCGAGATATGGCCGGTGGCCACCCTTGCTGGGACACCCTGTATAGTCACTGTCACTGTATAGATTGAAGCGCTCTCCTTACAACCATCACGTTCAGCAGTGTTAAGTGACCACTGACCAGTGTTTTCAGTTCGTTCAAACAGTGTTGACCGTTTTGAGTGAAGATCATGTCAAACTAGTGCTGTCATTTCCCAAACATCGTGAAATTTTGGTACACAGAAACCTAACGCACAAATCATTCATTTGTCAGCCGAACCTTATAGTCGGAGAGCCCGGTTGATTTATACAGGGTGTTTATTAATTGATTGCCTATACTTAAGGGTGATAATCCTTGCATGATTTTGAGACAAAAAGTTCATATGGACATAGGTCCTCAAGAGCCTAGACTTTAAGATACAGCGTGTTGAAATTAAAAAAAAAACTTTTTTTCATCATAACTTCGATACTAATCCAGATATCTTGTTGAAAATTGGTAGGCGTATTCTATATGCATCAATATGCATGGGAATGTTAGAGAGGGCGCCACTGATTGAAAAATATTGGAAGACACAGCAAGGTGTCAATGCAATCAAGTAGATTTTATTTTTTTCAACGAAAACCATGCACCGGAAGAAAAAAAATCAAGAAAACAAATTGGCTCAGGAATAAGTGGAGATTTCAAAAATAATTTTTATTTTGTGAGGAAGCAGTGGCGTACAAGTTTTTTTTCTCCAAAAATATTGAGTGCAGAACCCGTTCGGACGCCACTGGTAAAAATAGTGGAATTGTTTGTATGTTATCACAAAATGCATATCGATGCATAGAAGACCTGTACCAAATATCATAAAGATATTTGCAATAGTATCAAAGTAATTATAAAAAAATCATCTATTTTTTAAAATTTCAACACTCTGTATCTTGAAAATCAGGCTCTTCCGGACCTATGTCCATATGAACTTTTAATCCGAAAAACATTCATTATCACCCATGAGTATCGGAATTCAATCAATGAAAACCCTGAATATCTTGAGTCCCTCTCCGCTTCTAATGATGTATAACATCATGAGAGCATATACCCCAAACGCCAACGGTGCCTGCGCAAATCCTGCCGGAAACAATTTATTATAATCAAACTTCGAAATTTCTCACACTTCATATCACAAATTACATGCAAGTGGGTTATAATCTGCCAAAATCATGTCAAAAATCAAAGGAATCGTGCGCAGAAAAATTCGCTGTGTATAAGTGGGCGTCCATAACGGAGCTCAACGCCTCCCTCCGAACCGAGACTAGGACTGATGCCTACCGTACACACCTACATAAATCCATGTATTTCAATGTATGCGGTCGCAAAGAAGCGCCGACCTCCACTCGAAGCCAGGTATCGTACTAGACTCTGAATGCCGATATTAAGTAAGTATTACTTGGATGCTTGACCCGAGATCATCGTAGCGAATTATTATGGACAAGGAGTAATTGATTAGGGCTGTGTTACCATACCATAATTGAGTAGTTTTGAAAAAAAAATATGGAAGTTAATAGCGGAAGACTTCAAAGTATCAGATAAGCCCATATTTTTACTTTGACCCGGACTGTTTATTCGCTTGTGAACTTCTATACATCCGAAAGACAACTGACTTGTGTCAAAAATAAATAGGTAATAACTGTTTTCAAGAGAAAATTCCCTCTGTGGTGCATGAATCAATCCGGCTCCTGGCTCCTCGTTATGACCAGTCATGAGCGAGGGTCGGAGCGCGGGTCTGGAGTCTGGTCGTATTACCCGGGTCAGAGCGTGGCTCGAGGGTCCCCGTTATGGACGCAGCCTTAAGGTTTCCACAGAATGTCTCTGTTTTTCACATAATTTTGACACATTTGTATGTTCCGCGGCGGATTTCTCTAATCTCTTGACCAGGGTTACCAAGATAATAATACATTTTTACTGGCTCATTTCAACCAATTAAGATCAAGTATTGAGACGAAACAAGCCATGAACGCGACTTCCGCGTGGTAACATGGTTGTCAGTTGTCGACGGCATTTTCTTAAAATAAAAATTCTATTAATTGATCTTTAATTTGGTGTTTGCGATAAATCAAATTTAACTTATTTCAACACTTTTTCTGTAGATATCGAACACAAATTGTTCACCATGTTTTTTTGATAGACAAAAATTGATGTAACCTGTTACCTCAGCTTTATTTGGAATTACAATGGTGCGAAAGTCACAACGCCGTGCTTCAAATTGAAAACAAAATGTTAGTGATACAAACAAATGGTCCCCGGTCGGGATTTATGCTTATTCTAGTCGTTCAATGTTCAAAGTATTCAATATTCAAATGGAACAACAACCAAACACTTCTTTTATTTCAGTATCTTAATAAACGTGCATCAGTCAAATTATACAGATCGCGTCAAGGAACGGTCTATTAGAATATCTCGGGAAATAAAGCGATTGGGATCCTGAAAATTTATATGGTGAGATTTTCAATGATACTCCCCTCAAATGAAATACTAACGACGTTGCGCAACTTCCGGTTATACCGGAAGTATCCGGTTATACCGGAAGTAGGTGTCAACTCGCTTGTTTGAAATAGAACATCCAATAAATTATCACATTTTTGTATTCTACGTGAAATTCTAGGCCGATTTGATGTTTGATGTACTATATATCTAAGTATGAGCGTTTTTGAAATATTTTAGTTTTTATCTCAAAAATTACGTTTATAGGCTCCTATTTAAATGTAAATTTTTCGTATAAGAAAGCCTTAAATGTTGAATAAAATAAATAGACAGAGAAGAGATATTGATTGAATTGAAAAAAGTCGCATTCGAATGCCAGTGTTTTTTTTATGCTAGAAATAAGTTAAAGTTTACTATTTCTTTCAAATAAATATGGGTACAGGAGGTTCAATGAGGGTCCATGATTCGTATTTTATTGAGATACTTCCGATTTATTCTTGAATATGACCCATAAGTGAGAAGAGAGTTCGTACTCTGCATACTACTGCATTATTGTGGATTTTTTTCCAACTACTCTTCATTCAAAATGTTAATCCCAAATGACATGATCAATATTTTTAAAATAATCTACCGGAATTTAACTTACCCATATGGAGTTTATTTATGTCAGGAAGAGGAGGTAATTCTGGATTTACTTGTATCGCATTTCTTACTTGACCAACAGCTCCAAGTAGCTGAAAGGTGAAATGTATGAGATAACCCCAACCACATTTTCCAACAGTTATGAATTCAGGGTCCATTGTAAAAACTGATCTAAACATACCACTTATGCTCGTTCAAATCTCATTCTAAATCAAGTAGTATATTCTGGTTAATCAAATTCACTCACATTTTTGTTAGAATCTCTCCACCTGGAAACAGCATTGTGATCTGTTGGATTGACTGCCACTGCCTTGGCATCTTGCACCATAGGCGGAATAGCTGGTAAAGAATCAGAATTAGTAACTATAAACACGAATAATTATCAAAAACAAACCTCCTTGGAGACTATCCGATGCTCTATTCAGATCATCAATGAATTGAGGATCTTCGGAATTATCACATTCTTGTTTAGCCACTAGTAATACTCTGTTAGCAAGACGTGCAATAGCAGAAGTATTATCTACCATTTTTTGAGGTTGACGATTTTTAATTGCTTCTTCGCACAAGAAAGTGTGCTTTTTCATTTGTTCCTCTGGAAAACGATAAAACGATGTTCAAAAACTTAATAACTATTCAATTGATAAAACAAACTTATTTTCGCGAAAGTGAACGATCGATTTTGGAAACACTTCCTCTTCTTGTAACTGGTTAAAATTATATTCCATAACTCACAGACTGGAAGAAAGTTCACCTAATTACCTGATGCTTTGATGAAGTCGGCAGAATCAGTAGCTTCATCACATAAATTTCGCATTTTTGTCACAATATCAGCATATTGTTGACGCAGATTTTCAAAATGTTCATCAGCTGCCTTACTGGTTGGATAGTTCATACGAATGCTACCAGCCGAGATCAATTGAGGAGTCAAACTTTCAACTTGATTGGCTATGCTGCTGAGGGACTCAGCTAATTTTTTGTTGCCGCCACTTCCACCTTGAGATAGAAAAGATATGTTATAGCGAACCTTTATAGGCATAATGTCAATATTAAATTTTTATACAGTAAACGCCAAACAACCTCCAATGTTCGTCATCGATGCCACCGAGCGCTGTTTTATGTAGTGCTGGTATTCATATTTGGTCACCAGCAATCCAAATAACAGAGCGCTTGGTGGCATTGATGACGTAGATCGCAAGTTGTTTGGCGTCTTCAGGACAAAATAATCACGCCTCTTTGAAATATGTTTTAAACATTGTATATGTTCAGTGAGTAGACTTTTAATAACAAGTCACATATCCCTAGCATTGAATGTTATGATCACAACATAAGAAACAGAGGAGGTAGAAAAGCGTTACTGAGGTCGACACGTCACGAGCTTCCGATTTTGTATGTTTTGTTCACATCCCGGTGAAATGATAGATTTCGACGTGATTTTGCTATTCAGAAAGACACTTCTCTGTCAGTGTTCTATCAATGGAACACTACAATTCGCAATAGAAAATAGGTGGGTGTATCCTGTGAAATTTAGAAATAAACTCACTCAAGCGTCAATATCGTCCCGGGTTTCAGTTACTGGTGTGTTACCATATTTCATCAAGTATACCACACCTCCATGAAAAATTTCTTTTTTCAAAATGTTTGTCAGAGAAGTAATTTTTGACGAAAAATTGAGCAAAACTGGAATTTCTACGCTTTTTGATTGTTGATTCAGAGGATCATCTACAATAAAATATTGATAGTCCAAACTCCTCATAATCCGGTATACTCTTTAATCCGAACGCCTCAATTGCGTAAAACCATAATCCGAGCCATAGTGCTCAGATTGTGACAATCCGAACGACAATTTTTCACACGTCTCTGCAAGTTGGTTTGTTTACTTCGCCAGGTTGTTTATTTGTTTATTCACGGCTTACATTACTGTGAGTTTTATACTTGTGGTTTTTGCAGTATAATGCCAAAAATTATTCAATAACAACCGAGGCGTGGGTATAATGGATCAGAAAACCACGATCATGTCACTTGCGGAACAATCACAAAATTTTCCTGAAAATAACAGCTCATTGAACCACGATTATGTCACTTTGATAGACCAATCACAAAGTTTCTTCGAATAATACCATGAAAAGAATTTTAACAAACTCCTGTTACCCTGCAACATTGAACTCCATACTACGTACCTGGAAAGGACCCGGTCGTTGTCGACAACGAATCGAAATGTGTGTCGTCATTCCTGTTATGAGTTAGAAAGAAATAGATATCCGTAACTATCACTATCTCTCTCTCTACTGAATATAGGCCAATAACTTGAAAAGAGATAGATATCCGTAACTAACGCCATCTCTACCTGCTTCACTCTCGATAATAAGCGGGTCCGTTCCAGGTAGTATGGAGTTCAATGCTCTGCAACCACAGAACCAACGATTATACACTACACAGGATAGCTCAGTTTGCCGAATCTAACTGGCAAGGTCAAACTCGCTGTGACGTCACCACTGGTGCTGACAGAAAGCATACGCCCTATGCTTTATTTGGTATTTCTGTATGCAAAATAGATTCCAAGGAAAATTTAGGTGTTGTACATTCAAATACATTATCTCTTGTTATTGAAGAGGACGAAAACAAATAATTTTATATTTATAAAAAATTAAATTTCAAAATAAAAACGAATATACTTAATATACCTAATGATTCCAATTTTTTTTTTACAAGTCTAGGTTAAAAATAAATATCTCAACAAAACTGCCAATTAATAAGGATGTGATATTCCAATACACAATTAAATGTAATTTGAAAGTATTGATTTATTAAATTCACAATTTAAATTTGTATGTGTAAAAAGTGCACGTCGACCAAAATATTTTTGTATATGGGAATTGCAATTTTAGAAAGCTCGATACCCAATTTCCATATCGTCGCCGTAAAGTCAAAACCTCGTAGCTCGAATTTTGCATGTTTCGAGTTAGAAACGAAAATGTATCAAAACTGGCCATTGCGCCGATTGCGCGTATTAGGCAAAACCTTTCATGTCGATACAAGATGATACGTGGTTTCGTTTTATCAAAGTTTTTCACCTTATTTACGAGATTTAAGCTATTTCTCAAATAATTTTTGTGTTTCCTCTGAATTGCAATTTTGGACTTATACAATACGATATACAAAAAATTAACTTTTATTGGTAACTTTGAAGCTTGTTGTAATATTGGTACTCACTCAATAACTCATGCTGTGAATCTCTTTCATAGTCATTATAACTGTGTAACGGTTGGAGCAAACTGCCGAAGAATCTATATTAAACTTGTGTTTTCTTCTGCAGCGCGATGCACCATGAATACACTCTTTTCGTATTGTAGAAGACACTAAATCCTTGCCTTTTGGAAAAGAATTAAATATTATGCTTAAGCCTTGTTTTTTAAGAGCTAATTGATTGTTTTTGCACACAGCAATAGCACATATTCTGCCAGGCATCATGAACCAAAATAATGAACTAGAGTTACTTATTATTAAACAAAAAGCCTATTTGCTCAGAGAGTAGTGGCCATTTCACTTACTTTCGTGTGAACAAAATGCTCCTTCTTGTGCTAAATCGAATTATTGTTACACACCGTTAACCGTTAATACAACGAAACGAATAAAATATGTATTTGTATATCTTCGCCAATTCAAACTACATTAAAACTACTTGGAAAAACAAAACTATTGGACAAATTCACAACACAACACACACACGATCAACGACAAAATGAAAATAAACAAACCATTCAGAACGGGTGGTGACGTCACAGCCCTTCTCCACTCGGTGCTAAACTGCCAAACGTACGTTTAATGTAACTGAGCAATCCTGTATAGTGTATAATCGTTGCCACAGAACTTCTTTGGTTAATACCATGGAAACATATCAACAAACTCAAAACTGTCAGTGTCAAACGCGTGGTGGGCGCTTATTTGTATTGAGACGGATGAAAATGACATTGAGAATCTCGAATAAATAAATTGGTCGTGAATAAAGCCGAGTATACTACTCGCAATGATGGCTATTAATTCCTTGGAATTTTACTCCATCGCCGCTACGCGGCTCAGGTCGTAACTATCCTCTGGATTTATAGTTCTCATTATTGGTATAATCTACTATTATTGTTAAGTGACTTGCACGCTTTATGTATGTGCATACATATTGTAACTATGACTTTTAAACGTTAACATGTCACCTCAACACTTAAAAAAAGCTGATACTTCAAGTCAATTGTATCATTTTTTAATTCTATAATCTGAAGTTTTAGTAAACCGAACCTGCAATCTTTCTGTTCGGATTATCCATACATTACTGTATCAAATTCTGTTAGTTTTGCGAGTATTTTTCCAAAAGAATCTAGAACATGGCAACGTCGCTGAACGGGGGTAAATATTTTCATGAAAAATAATACAGTGATGTCCTTTCCTCTGACCTTTCGTTACTTGTTCATGGTTCAGTGTATGTACAAAGTAGATGAATTGGGTAGGTATTTTATCAAAAACATCAAAAAAAGTTTTGCCACGAGTTCAGGATTTCTTATCAGCATTTTTACGTCGAATACCGGAAACACCACGACATCCATTATCAGATTTTAAGAGACTAATGAAATTGCCAAACAATTGACGACAAATCCAAAATCCAAAATAATGCGTTTGAATTGTATGTTCCATATGCAACACAAATAGTAGGGGAGAGTGGGGCAACATGACGAGCTGGGCAAGATGACGACTTGCATTTAAAACCAAATTTATAAATATCAACCAGAAGAAGATGTCTGCATCGTTGCAACCATAGACTTGATTTCTCAAGACAAGTAACAAAACAAATATTCCCTTACTCCAACATCCCTCATATGAATATTTACTCTTTTTTCAGCTAGGTTGCATGTGCCCTGAATTTTATAAAGAATTATGAAAAAATACCTGGGAAAAGAAATCAATTCAACTGCTTATCCTCTAAATCAACAATCCCAAACAACCATAATTCCAGTTTTCTTCAGTTTTTCGTCACCAAGTGATTTGTGTCATCAAAAGACATTTTTGAAGTTTGAATTTGTATTGAGGTTCACGTTCTGTGTTGAAACTTGGCACCACCTGACCGTCAAGTTAAGACCAGTTTCTCACACGCTATTGATTATTATTGTGAGGTTAGGAAGTTATTACCGAGTGTATTCATCAACTTCTGAGGAGAAAACCTAGCTCTGTGAATTATTTTCTATTCAAAATTGCGCGATCTAGTGTTTTATTGATAAAACATTGCCTAAAAAGTCAGTAGTGTGTGACCAGAAAGTAAAATCAGGCAGACATTTTGTCAATTCACTCAATTCACTGGTAAGTAAACGAAAATAAAACTGGCATCTTTTATCATAGTGTTGGGACCAAAACATTCAATGCTAAAGGTATAGGCGTTACACAGAACACATAATAATATACAAAGTTTAGAAGACAAACTGGCGCATAAAATTTTACGGAACAATGCGCCACGGAATGAAGTGGATGCGAATCGAACTATCAGACTTGGATAAAGTATTATTGAAGATTTCTGTAATTTATTATACAGTTCCCTTTACCATAGTATAATGAACAACAAGTAGCGACGGCTCACGTCAACCCCTTTTTGTCTCAATGACAGAAATGTGCCTCATTTATACCCTGCTAACATTTTGAAATGCAAAACTGTTTTCCAAATTAAGAATTTTAAACTCCGCATAGATATTTGAACCTACTCCATAGTGAGTAATCGTATTCCATAACTTGATAGGTAATTATCACCTATGTATCAGTATCATTGAAATCATGGAATCTGCTACGGTATAGTTTTATTTTACATTTCATAATGTTAGCAGTGTATAAATGAGGCGAATTTCTGTCATTGAGTCGGACGAAATTTGACCACCTTTAGGTATATGGAGCTGTCGCTACTTGTTGTTTATTATTCTATGCCTTTACATAAAAGCACTGACATTGACTTTGACGTTGAAAATGTCTTTATTTAATAAAGACAAAAACTTTGAATTAATGTGGTTTTTTCGGTTTTTCTTGAATGTCCAAAACCATCTGGGGATGGGGTCAGTGTGGGCTTCCCATCTGCGCTGCGGGGCGCTGACCGTGTGTGATGCTGACTATGAGAAAATGCCACTCACTCCGGAAGTCTCGGCAAGCGGTGCATGGGTCCATGTGGTCTGGGACGGCTGGGCTGTACAAAACTGGTCGAGGAACACTTCTTCTGTTTCTTTCTCTTTGTTTGTTCGACCTTTTCAGGATAGTGTCACTTAGCCTCACTGTTTGATTTGTTGTAGAATACACTGGGCAAAGTCCCCTTTGTTCTTCTGGCAGAAAGTTTTTTGCCATCGTGACTTTCCTCATTTTGTGGAGGATGCATTTCTCCGGAACTTTTCCGATGGCGGCTAGAACATTGATGAGCCTCTAGTATTCCAGGTGGTATTCTGCGTTCTTATAGGTTTTTTGATGAGGATTACCAGGGCATTTTTTCACTTGGAGAGGAATCAAAGCATGTAAGACAACATGAAGATGAAGGGTAACGTTCAAATGACTTCATCTATCATCATGACAAGCTAATAAGCTGTCATGTGGCATTCCTCATACCGCCATCTTTTCAAGATCTTACGAACTTCAGGCACATCAGCGCCTCTCCGTGGATGCGAATCAAAGCTTTCACTTAGGCCCCGCCCTCCATTTACGTTTTTGTTCTAAACTTTGTATATGTGTTCTGTGAGGCGTTATGTGTCTTGTTATTGTAAGTCTATGGTTGCAACTCTGTTGAGTCATAGTTTAATGGGTTAAAGATGGATGACTCTAGAAGCAATACTTCCAGTGCAGTAGTCCATAATCTATATCAGAGCAGTCGCTTGTAAAATGCAACGCCAAGAAAGTAAACTTTTTAAAAAAAATCTAGGAGCGTCATACTAAACAAAGACCGCAAATATTGGGTACCTGCAAATTTAAACAGGGTTTTGTATGACGCTTCTGAAACATACTTCTTGGAATTTATCTCTATAAGGTTGAAAGTATAATGGAGCGATGTATGTAGATGGAAAAACATTCTTGAGTAAGTTATTTATTGTTTTTTTCAAGAAAACAGGAGCACTTATTGAGAAAGAGGTGTTTGTTTTTAATCCTATTAAAAATTTATTTTTTGTCTCTCTCTAACACATGAGTTCTTATGGAAAAATCCATCAATATAATTTTTTTGAATAATTGCGATACATTGTTGGTTTAGGATGGCTCTTAAAATCCGTCATAAAAAATCCAGGACCGTATTTAAAAAAACAAAGTTGATGATGGTTTCTCCGAAACGAAACGTCGTACGGAAAATCTCTCAAGGCTGTTTTGTAGAGCTTAAAAAGTGACAATAAAAAAGTGTTTTCGGTTTTTTCATATTTTTCAAAATAGCTTAAAAAAAAATAAAACCGAAATCGCAATATTTCGGTTTTTATCGGATATTTCCGGAACGGCTTGGAATTTTCAAATTTGTCAACCGGGATCTTGTTTGGTATCAAAATGCGCAATTTTTGTCCAATTTAACCGACACTGTATCTCTTATAGTTTCCGAGATCCCCATGCTGTGCATCTTTATCTTGGACACACTGTATTATTTACCCCACTTTAAAAGTTCATCTAGCAGCATGCATGACAACGATCCCAAACACATCGCAAAAATGGTAAAATTATGTTTTATTACCTGATCCAAATCTGATCGAAAACCTTTCAGAGATTAGATCGTAGAGAAAAAGAATCGTGCCACAGAATCAACAACCGAGAACTCTGTAATCTGTAGACATTGAGATTAATTCAAACTTGACAGTTTCAATGCCAAAACTGTACTTGTTGTTAATAAGGGATACTGGACCAATCATGACTGGATTTCGATTTTTTGGTTTTAGATTGTAGTCAAGATATTGACTGAGTCGCTCTGATTTTGTAGCACAGAATTATGTTCATTTTGTTTCTCATTTTTTATTTCGTATCCTACTTAATACATAAATTGATTTTTGCACAATAATTGTTACAATCAACATTGCTGTTTTGCTCAAAAAGTGCGTCATGTTATCAAAATCCCAATAAAATAAGTTTACTGCCTGAAGTAATAAAAGATGCAAAACGCTCTAATCTTGTCCGATGCTGATGTATTATTCCAAGCACGTCGATTAAAGATTCTACCAATTTGAGAACAGCAGAAGCGATGTAAGTTTCCATACATTCAATAATCCATATTCTTGGAAACAATTTTTTTTTCGATGAACAATGCGTTGGGGTTACAATAAAGCATAATCATTGATTAATTACTTAGAAAATTTGGTTTGTTGAAGCTTTAAAAGGTACGATTCAGGCATTTAAACGATTGCTAAAGTACTATTTAGAATTTTTTTATGCTGATAGACATACGAAACTTGACATAAAAAATACGAAAAAAATGATTTCGCAACTTATTACATTATTTATATCGTATTTATACTGTCGGCCGTTTTGATCCTTATCTTCGCTGTTATGGAAATCTTTCAGCACTGGTCATATGATTATCCAATAAATTTGAATCTGTGGAATTTGACGGGTTTGGTACTGACAAAATGAAGCTGTTATTTGTTTTCATTTCAAGCCATAGGGCATATTCGATGGAAGTTTGACATTATCTCCTCACCTGCAGCTACCATTCTTGCTGTCTTTACAGCCCTGTTGCTGAAGTTTTGCAAGTTTGAAGCCTTATCAGAGAAATTTTGATCTCTATTGGGAGTGCCTTCTGGAGCTAAGACCGCTTCAGTAAACTGTTTCAAAGGGGTGACAATGTCGATGAAATCTTCTACGACTCGATTGGTAACAGCTTGTTGGATTTTGTCTTTCAGTTCGTTCAATTTTTGTGATAATCTTGAAAGAAATGTAATTTTCATTACAAAAGTGATCCATCCACTAATGAATTTGATTATTATGAGATATTACTTCAGATATAGACTATTAATTTCATATTCGAATTGTCCTTTATAGATACATATTTTTGATATTTTAAGATCCTCAAACGACTGCATTGTAAATCGGGAAGGAATTAGACCGTTCCGGCCTTAAAGAACAAACAAAGAAATCAAAATCTTTTATAACGATTGAAATAAAAGATTAGAAGTTTTTTTATACATATAAAGTGTGCTTCACGATTGTTCTGCACAACAATTGTAAAAAACCCTGTATACAGGGTGTCCGGTAAATATATGGCACGATTTCGGGAGCGTCAAAATAAGCGAGGGGAGGTCAAAATAACCCTAAAGGCAAACCCATTGATTTTATTCTTTAGCAGTAACTTTTAAAACGGCTTGCATGATTTGATGAACTTAGTATGTTGTGTGGGTCATGAAGACCATTAAAAACATAATGAAGTCAATATTTTGAATTGTAGGGTCAACCAGGACAGGTGTCATTCTACAGAGCTGAAAACTACCTTTTCAAATACTCTGACATTTTCTCAACAAAAAAGGTGCTTTTTTTCAATAAAACTAACCGTTTTCGAGACAAATAGGTATATGTAATACACTCAAATACTACGACGAGACATCAGTTGTTGTTATTGTTGGTATTAGAAAAAAATGACTCTTTCAGATTGATTAACTATACTAGAATTGGTTAAAAACTGAAAAAAAAACAAAAAAAAAATTGAAGATGTCCAAAAAATTTCAAGTAAATATATAATTTTTTTAATTTGTTACAAATATTTTGACTAATTCTATTACTATGAGAGTGTTACAAAGTTTTTCAATACAAACAATAACAACATCTGGTGTCTCGCCGTAGTATTTTGGTGTATTATTGCAGTAACGAGTAAAACAAAAACCTATTTTTCTCGTTTCTTAGTTTTATCGAAAAAAAAAGAAAAGCACTTTTTTGTTGAGAAAAGGTCAGAATATTTGAAAAATTAGTTTTCAGCTCTGTTAAATGACACCTGTCAAAAACAGGGCCCAAGAGGTTTGGTGGCCAGTCCGTTCCTGGTTCCACCTACAAATTAAAATATTGACTATGGTTTTATGAGTCTTCATGGCTTTCACAACATACTAAGATTTTATCAAATTATACAGCCGGCTCAAATGAAAGACCTAAAATATTAAATCGATAGGTACTACTTTCGGGCTCTGTAAATCCGTTGGAAAGCACTTAACATTTTTTTTATGACAAACTGGGGTTATTTTGATCTCCCTCATACGCTCTCGAAATTATGCCATATACTTACCGGACACCATGTATATCTAGAACTAAATGAAGAAATATAACTTCAACATACTGAATAAGTCAGACGCCAATCTAACATTGAATTTTGAAAGCCTTACCTCCTTGCAATTTCCTGTGCTTGTGGTGAACTGCCTTTACCCTGAGCACATAGATCTGCTAGTTGACGAGTTAAACCATCCACTTCATCACATAATTGCAAAATTTCAGCTTTCTGAACTCCTGGAAGACCCTCGGCGACCTGGAAAGAAAATGAGAATTAATATCGGAATAACAATGTTAGCGTTGGATTTGCGGAAATACAGGGTATTTATTGATCGAATTCCGATACTTAAGGGTGATAATCCTTGGATGATTGGACAAAAAGTTCATATGGACATAGGTCCGCAAGATTTCAAGATACAGGGTGTTGAAATTAAAAAAAAAAAAAATATCATTACTTTAATACTATTCCAGATATCTTTTTGAATTTTGGTACACCGGACGAAAAAAATCAGGAACAAATATTTTGGCTCAAAAATAAATAGAGATTTCAAAAATAATTTTTATTTTGAAAGGAAGCAGTGGCGTACAAGTTTTTTTCTCCAAAAATATTGAGTGCAAAACCCGTACGGACGCCACTGTTAAAAATAATGAAATTGTTTGTACATCACAAAATGCATATTGATGCATAGAAGACGAGTACCAAATTTCATGAAGATATCTGGAGTAGTATCAAAGTAATTATAAAATAATCATTTATTTTTCGAAATTTCAACACCCTGTATCTTGAAAATTCGACTCATGCGGGACCTATGTCCATATGAACTTTTTGTCTTGAAATCATTCAAGTCTTATCACCCTTGAGAATCGGCATTCAATTAATAAGCACCCTGTATATAAAGAATGCAACAGCACAGATCCATTTTGCCTACTTACTTTTCGGCCTTCTGCCACGATTGCATTGATAGCACGTCTTCCAAGTCCCTTGTCATCGTGCCCAGGATTTGACAGCCACTTGCGAGCTTGTTCTAACCTAAAAATAAGATCAGATGTAATAATGGATATTAGAAAAGAAATATTCAAAAGCCTACCTTCCTCTAACAGTATGAGCCGTCTGTTGTAGACCAGCTTTATCAACATTGACAATGGCAGTGTTTACAGCTTGTTGGAGGTGACCCAGTTTCTCCCTGATGCCTGGGAATATACCACACAAGTCAAGAATCGTTGCTATATTGTTCAAAAAAGTTTTATAGAGAAAGACGTCCCAGTTCACTGGAACATTTTCAGTAACTCATACCATTTATGAACAAAATATATTTTTCTTTTTGATTAATAGTCATTAAGGCGTAGTAATAAAAAATCAGAAAATAGTTCAAGTTCATCGAGTTCAATAATATTATTATGTAATGCTGAGTTCCAAGTAAGTAACATAACTTTCAAAAACATATACAGGGTCATTCCGTATACAGGGTGTCCGGAAAGTATATGGCATAATTTCGGGAGCGTATATTAGGGGAGGTCAAAACAACCCCAGTTTGTCATAAGACTTTTTTCTCTCAAGCGCCTCCGAAATACAGAGCTCTAAAGGGGTAACCATCGATTTAATGTATCTGCTGTAACTTTCGAACCGTCATATATAATTTGATGAGATTTAAGTATGTTGTGTAGGCCATAAAGACTCATAAAACCATAGTAATGTCAATATTTGAAATTGTGGGAGAAACCAGAAACGGACCTGCCATCAAACCTTTTAGGCCCAATTTTTGGCAGGTGTCATTTTACAGAGCTGAAAACTACTTTTTCGAATACTCTGACCTTTTCTTATCAAAAAAGGTACTCTTCTTTTGTTAGGATAAATCTGACCGTTTTTCGTGAATGAAAAATGTTTTACAGGTTATTGCGATAATACACTAAAATACTACGGCGAGACACCGGTTGTTGTTATTGTTGGTATGGATTTTTTTTAGGACACTCTCAGAGTGATTGACAGTACTAGAATTTGTAAAATTCGAAAAAAAAAAAAAAGAAAAAATAATAAATTTTCTTGAATTTTTTTGAACATTTTTGATTATGTTTTGTTTTTTTTTCAATTTTCAACTAATTCTAGTATAGGCAATCAATCTGAGAGTGCCGAAAAATTTTTTAATGCCAAAAATACTGACAATTGGTGTCTCGCTGTCTAAAATTGGGAACAAACGGTTTGGGGATCGTTCTTGGTTCCCTCTACAATTTCAAATATTGACTTTACTATGATTTTATGAATCTTTATGGCGCATTCACAACATACTAAAATGTTATCAAATTATACAAACCGGTTCAAAAGTTAGAGCTAAAAAATAAAATCGATGGCTTTAGGGCTCTGTATCTCCGTTAGGGACAAACTGGGGTTATTTTGACCTTCCCTATACGTTCACGAAATTATGCCATATACTTACCGGACCTGTATATTGACCCATATGCTAGCGGCGTTATCTATGGAGATAGTATGAAAATTTTGTAAAAATTAAAGTTTTAGATATTCGATATTAGATATTCTATGAACATGGAAATGCTTCCTTGAAGAGCTTCAAGGTGATGAAGTTTAATTTTTATTTAGAAATACTAAGAAATACATAATATGTATTTCTAAATAATATTTGAATCAATGTCGATATTTTGATAATAAGTGGTGGGAATTTCTTGACATGCAAAATTAGAATTTGATCTCAGTATGGCTCTAACTTGTAGAGAGCGCCACCTACACCTATTTTTCCTGTTATATACAGCCATAACTTTTTTGGACGTACCTGTATCACATTTTTAAGCATTAAAACAGATTTATTTGTATTTTCTACGCAGAAGTATACTTGTTAAAAGTAGCTACGGGCGTATTTGAAATAATAATTTTGAAAATATGGCGGAGGTTACTTGCTAGAAGTTATAGAATATTTCGTATGATTGCTACATATTTCCAGTAACAAGATAAAATGTATGTGGTGTACATCACAAACAATAATTTCCATAGATATTATTAAAAAAAAGGAAAAAAAAAGGAAAAAAATTAAGAAAAAAAAAACTTCAACTCTAGCTCTGCAACGAAGCATTTGCAGACCCATGTTCATAGGACAATTTCGACTCAAATTTACCTAAAGAACACGTAGAAAAATTTTGTTCCTTACCTCGCGTGACACCCTGTATAGAGGATGTCCACGGATAGACTTCCCTATAGGTATAATTGACCAAAAATTTTATTTTTCTACAAAAAGTAGCTCTTCATAAAAAGTTCTGCTTGAAAAGTCTATTGCCATACTTTAGATTTGGAAATATTATACAGGGGGGTTGAAAAACAAGAGAACCTGAAATACTATCACGAGTAAACTACCTTTATTTTTCGTTTCGGAGCAAAATGGCAAATAAAAAAAAAAGATTTCAAATCCTATCCAAAGACTTATTTTTAAATTTCAACTCGGTATCCCATATTTAATTATTTTGGAAAGTTTTAAAATTTTGTTCCTAATTTATTCTTTTCTACATAGCTCATTTCACGTATGATTCACCTATACAAGTTGTTACAGACCAAAACTTCCTATAAACATGTATCCGGAAATGCTTCTTTACAGAGCTAGAGGGTGTTGAAATTTTATTTTCATTTTTATTTGTTTTTTTTTTAAATAATATTTGAACCAATGTCGATCTTTTGATGAAAATTGTCGATTGGGGGTTTTTTATCATGCGAAATTCGAATTTGACCTTAGTATGGCTCTAGCTTGTAGAGGGCGCTACCTGCACGTATTTTACCTGTTATCAACGGCCATCACCTCTTTGGACGAACCTGTATTGTCTCCTACCATTTTCACGCAGAAAATGCAAACTATCGCTACTTGCAATCATTCTCGAAATATTTGAAATAATTTATACATGGGATTTTGAAATTACGGCGAAGGTAACCTGCAAGAAGATATGACTCATTCAAATATCATTTAAACAAAAACAAATTAAAAAAACTGAAAAAAATAAAATAAAAAATTTAACCCCCTGGAGTAGCTTTGTAACGAAGCATTTTCGAACAAATGTTTACAGGATTTTTTTTTCTTATTTTAAAGCAGGCAAACTCATCCTGTATTTTTGTCACTATCAATAAAACACCATGCTTGGCCATAATTTCATTATCACAATACATGTATTCATTATTTCAAATCCAAAAAACTCAAGAATGGTTGCAAGTAGCGCCTTCTAACAAGTATACATTTTCTGCGTGAAAGTAATGAAGAAATCGTTTTTATTAGTTAAAAATATAACCTAGGGACGTCTAAAAAGTTATGGCTGTTCATATCTTGAAAAATAAGTGTGGGTACGGCCCTCTACACGTTAGAGCCATACTAACATCAAATTCGAATTTCTTTTTGATAAGAAACCCCTAAATACCAATTTTCATTAAAAGATCGACATTAGTTTAAATACTATTTAGAAAAAATATAAATGAAAATAGAATTTCAACACCCTGTAGCTCTGTGACGAGACATTTCCAGATACATGTTTTGTTCTTATTTTAAAGCGGGGGAATCCCGATTTGTTTCGCAATAATAATGAAACACCCTGTTTATGACATAAAAAGTCACAGTGAAATACTCTTATAATACTGGCGCACAAAAAAACCAGAATTTGGTTTGTTTTTTAACTTTACAGAAAAATAAAAATTGGAATAGGTACTGAGTTGAAATTTTCGAATTAGTCTGGATAGGATTTAATTTTTTTTTTATTTGTCACTGCTCAAAAACAAAAAATAACGGTAGTTTACTATAATAGTATTTCACGTTTTCTTGTTTTTTGACCCCTCTGTATTATATTTCCAAATTTAAGGTAGACTTTTCAAAACAAGCAGAACTTTTTATGAAGAGTGACTTTTGGTCGAAAAATGAAATTTTTTGTCAATTATACCTAAAGGGAAGTCTATCCGTGGACATACTGTAGATTGAGTCAATGGACATCCGAGACCTCAAAAAATTACAAAGTTTGACACTTCAGTAGAATCTGGAAAAAATATGAAAAAATTTGACGCTACAAAATACAGAGCGTCCCATTTAAAAAATACCAAATTTGTTCTTTAACTCATAAATGGTGACCCAAACATTTTTTTCCAGTACGCCACTGTATACTACGCCAAAACATCTATCAAGACCAATTTTTACTCTTTTTCTGCGAGATATGACAGCACCCCAAAAAGTGCAGACTTTCGTTTTCACCCTATATCTCAGAAACGAAAAAATATAGGTTATTTCTTTTTGCGACAGTAAGTTTCACGAAAAAGTGGCATGGGTTCGCGAAAACCACGATGCTCTATCTTTATCAATAGCTGAGATACCCTGCAGTCTCAACCAAAATGGGACACAGTGTACGGTGTCCGGATACGGGTACGGAGCCGCTGTATCTCGATAATGGTAAGACCTAGAGGTTTGAGTAAAACATCTTTATGAGTAAAGTGGGCAAGAGAAATGACTGGAAATTATTTTGAACTCAGTGATTCGACCGCGAAGGGGTGTAAATGCAATGAAGAAACATAAACCAAATTACAAAGTCGAATGTCCAGTCATTTCTCTTCCCCACTTTACTTATAGAGATTTTTATTCCAAACCTGCAAGTCTCACCGTTATCGAGATGCAGCCACTCCGTACCCGTATACGGACACCCTGTATAGTCGTGAAACTTTGTGAATTGCTTATTTATGTCAAGTCCGCCAACCCCTAAAAACAGAAAACTTTTAAAATAGCAAAGCTGCTATAGGGGGATGGCGAATTATAAGGAAAAACCCGGTACCTACACATTAAAAAAATCACACCAAATGGATGGTGTTGTGTTGATATGAGTGAATAACAAATAAAAGCAAACCTCTTGCAAGAGACTCCGCTTGGGGACTAGCGCCTTTACCATCCTGTCTAAGCTCGCAAAGAGCGTCAGTCATAGTGGTCAAATCAGAACAGATTTTCTGTATGTTATGCGCATCTTGTGGAAGACATCTCTCTGCTATTTTCTGTGCGTCTTCTATGATTTGCCTAAGTGATTTTTCGCCGACTCCTCCACGCACTGCGTTGGAGTCCTGTGCAATGATTTATAATAAAACATTTTCTATACACCGTGACCGGAAATTATGAGCAAAAAAATCAGGGTAGGAATCCAGACCAAAAATAAATGCTAGCAATAACATTTTTCCGCAAATTGATTTTAACGGAGTTACAGGGTGTTGAACTTAAACTTTATTTGCTGTTTTTTGGCAATACGTTTTGCCACGCTCATAATATTTTGACGAAATCTCGTATCTGGGGCTTTATCGGGATGAGGAATATAAATTTGCCCACCGTTTTTTCGCATTTTGTAAAGGGCGCAACATACAAACTTATACTTTGATTTGAAGCTACACTGTATGCAACTTTTGAGTTAAAACTTCTATTCTCCTAATCTTTTGACATGAAAAAGGTATTCCACTTTTGTTTCGATAGATCTAACGGTTTTCGAGAAAAACGCTAAAATAACTCTGCTTGCATGTGATGAATACGAAATTATTTTAATTTATTTTCAACCTTAAACAGTCCCTGATACAGCTCATACCATCAAGCTATAAGTACGTTCGTTTATAGCTTATCCGTGACGAATAAAACAACCTCTCTACGTGGAAAAACTTTGTCAGAGGGACGTTTTTCTTCGGCACCTCGGTAAATATTTCGATGTCATGTTTCAGGTTCTTTGATGAGTATCAAAGTTGATACTTCCAGGAATGCTTAACTAGGTGTAGTCATGCTTCAGTATAACATTGTCCGACAACAATATTAGGTACTTCCACTTTGTCCAACACCCTGAAAATGAAGAGGTTTAGGTTGTCGCGCAAAGTGGAAGTACCAAATATTTTTGTCGGACAATGTTATAGTGACGCATGACTCCACCTAGTAAAGCATTCCTGGAAGTATCAGCTTTGCTGTTCATCACATAACCTAAAATCATGACATCGAAATATTTACCGAGGTGCCGAGAAAAAAGGTCCCACGGACAAAGTTTTTCCACGTAGAGAGGTTGTTTTACTCGTCTTGGATAAGCTATACACGAACTTACAGCTTGATGGTGATCATCTTTTTTTTTTGTACGCTGTATCAAGGACTTATAGCATGGTTTGGAATCATGCGCTATGATTTGCCGTAGAAAGAAGTTTGGGTAGAATAATAAGTTTGACAGTTGATAATTTTGTACATTTTCTATTATTTTTTTATTTTCAGTATTTTTATCATTGACCACCATCAGCGTAACAACAAATCTTCAAAAAATCACCAACTTTCAAAACTAATTCTTCCCAAACTTGTTTCTACGGCAACTCATACGCATGTTTCCAAAGCATGCTATGTTTACAGTTGAAAATAAATTTGAATGATTTCGTCATAGAAAAGTGATTAAAATATCATATTATTATTATATTCACTTTTCTATGGATTTCGTATTCATTACATGCAAGCAGTCATTTTAGCTTTTTTCTTGAAAACGGTTAGATTTATCGAAACAGAAGTCGTATTTCTTTTTTATGTCAAAAGGTTGAGAGGATAACAATAATTGGTCAAAAGTCGCATACCATGTAGAACAAAAAAGTTGAGACCATTTAAATCGAAGTATAAGTGGCGCTATCTACCATATGCGAAAAAACGGTCAGAAAATTTGAATTTCCCATCACCATAAAGCCCCAAATACGAGATTACGTCAAAATATTAGGACCGTCGCAAAAGGTATTGCGGAAAAATTGCAAATAAAATGTATCTTCAACACCCTGTACCTCTGTCAATAATCAATTTTCGAAAAAAAGTTATAGGAAAAGGTGGCATTTATTTTTTGTCTGGAATGCTCAACTGAATTTTTTGCTCATCATTTCTGGACACCCTGTATTCATATACTTGATCAGAACGACTTCAATATTTTTTTAGCTAAGGAGTAAGATAAGAGTCGTATGGATCAAACCTTGTTTGTTTATGTGTATACACTGCTCCGCAAAATTGCGTTATATATTTTTTAAAACCGACGTTTATGGATCAGAATATTCCTACAGTATGTCCGCGGTCGCGGTTAACAAGAGGGGAAATGGACCAAAAATTGAAAGATACGACAAAAAGTCATTCTTGATAAAAAAAAGTCTGCTTGACGAAAAAATAGGACCTATGATGAGAAAATTGAATTTTATTATACAGGGCGTCTCAAAATTGTAAAAACATAAAATTGAACAAGAGCAAACAGTCATTTTTTGACCTTTTAACGTGAAATGATAAATAAGACACTTGCTCCAAATTTAGTCATAACCTTGATCCCGAACTTACTGAAAAAAATTTGAATTTATAATTTTTTAAAAAAATTTAACAAAGTTCCAGTCCGCATTTTACCACTAGCATATTATGACTTTCATACCTGTTCATGATTACCTGTTGTTGTGGTAGTTATGAAAGTCATATATGGAACTAGTAAAATGCGGACTTGCAAAATTGTTCAATTTTTTAAAAAAATTATAAATTCAATTTTTCTTTGGAAAATTCGGAATTAAGGTTATGACTAAGTTTGGAGCAAGCTTCTTATTTATCATTTCACAATAAAAGGCCAAATATAACTGTTTGCTCTTGTTCAATTAGATGTTTTTACAATTTTGAGACGCCCTGTATAATAAAATTCAATTTTCTCATCGTAGCTCCTATTTCTTTCGGTAAGCAGTATGACTTTTTGTCGTATCTTTCAATTTTTGGTCCATTTCACCTCTTGTTAACCGCATCCGCGGACATACTGTACAGGAAGGGCAAGTAAGAATGCGAGGTACTGTATCTGGGAAACTTTTCATCGTAGAGACTTGCGGCAAAAAATTTTATGACTAAAACGGCCAAGAAAAATACCTGGAAAAAATTTTCAAGTTTCTGAAATCGTCACTAGGGGGCGTAACAACCAACACCAAGTAGAAAAATAGGATTTTTATAGAATTTTGCTCACTGAAAATATATCGATGATATTATTTTCATATTTACTGACTTTTTACCAACGCTATGAAAATAATGGGGTGGGGAGAGTTTAATAATTTTTTTAAACAAACGGAGATTTCTCCCGTTTAGCTTGACCGATTTCAACGAGCAACTACAAAATGCTTATTTGATTTTGCATTTGTTACCTTCGCCGTCGCCGCTAGATGGCGTTATCGAAATGGTCGCTTATTTTTGAGTTTTTTCAAAAAAAATCAAATGTAATGGTTTATTCATTTTCAAATATTTTAAAAAAGGATACATTTTTCTATTAGAAAATTTAAAAAAATTTAATATAAATGCGGAAATAGTATCATTGGAATAATATTTTTATTAACATATCAAGTTAGCCCGATAACACAAAAAATTGGAGACATTTATAGTTACTATTTAGCCAGTTCACAAAATGTTATTCGTGGTAAAAAACCTTGCTTCCAAAAAGAGGTTTTGACAATATCGAGTCTTGCATTAGATATTATTATAAAGAAAGCGCAATTTTCTTTGGAACAAAAAGTATGTTTCCAGAAAAAAATGAGGAACTTGAGTTTTTTCATAAATTATAGGAACTACAATACAACACTAGGTAGTAATAAAGTCGTTTTGTTTTTTTTTATCACTCCCAAATTAGCACACAAAAAACAAATTTTATTTATTCAAATAAAAACTCTAATGACGAATAAATTGTTTTGACAAATGAAATGAAAATGTCCCTATGATGCGGATTTTCTGTTAAGTCCAATAGGTTAATGGTAAGTTTTAAGTCATTTAATTGAATTATAGTGTTCATAATTTATTTATTTTTTGAATTGTTGCTCATTCGCATTCATTGACACTGTTATAGGCTTAAAACCAACGACTTCAATCGAGATAGAATCATAAGAGTCGCTAAGGAACATTCAAACAGTGATAGAAAAATGGGATCGATAGTTGGAGCTTAGAGTAGCTGCAATATGGCGACGTAGGCAGGGGCGAACTGGCAGACAGATAGAAAAACTTCAGAATTGTTACTCTAGATTCAAACTTAATTCGAATTTATTTAAGGTAACATTATATTTTTGATTTATTAATCATAATTGTTCCAATTTACTATTCTTCATGTGTGAAGTATTATAAAACCATCCGGAAAAGTATTTTCCATTCGTGAAACTTGATTCATGTACAAAATGAAACAGTACTGGAGTAGATACTTAACAAGACAATTGGAAGTACAACTAAAACGAAGCAACAAACAACAGATGTATAACAATTATTAGTTATGCTATAATAATACAAATCATGCATTTCAATATTCACTTGGACATTAATAAAGAGAAATGAGAAAAATGACAGTGAACAGGAAAATTAGAGAATTGAATTTTGAATCTTCCATTGCAAGCGAAACGTGGTGGTATGTACAGTCGTGTGCATAAATCCGTTGTACAAAATGCAGGACAAATTTGCGGAAAACGCGTCCAGACACGCATATATTTTTATCGGGCACAAGAATTTGAGGCACAATGTAAGTTTTTACTAATGTGGACGCGGCTTTACAACGGATCAATGCACACGACTGTACATAAACAGGAAAACTGAGAAGTGAGGGAGAATAGATTTTGAAAATGTTTATTATATTTTGAAAGATTAGAAAAGTTCTGGAATATTTTTATGTATTTAAGAAATTAACAAGTATTTGGAATCTGCAGAAACAAGATATTTAATTCAATGGTTGTTGGATTTTGGGTTTTAGGGTCAGTGAAAACTCCAGGATTGATTGAAAACTTGTGCCTACGTTTTGACAAAATGGATTGCTTTGATGAAGCCCTGATCAAGGTGTAATATACACCAAAACGTCAACACAACCTTTCAATCAATCCTAGAGTTTTCATTGACCCCAAAGACTACAATCCAGAAACCTTAAAATGATAAGATTGGGCGTAACATGCGATAAAAAAGATAATCAATTTTTAAAAATATACTTTCTACCTAAGTAGTGATTTATAAAAAGAAATAATGATTGTTATGTCCTAAATGTAGAATTTGTTAACATGTTTTATTATTATTAATTAGTACCATCAGTACCTTTTGACAGTGGTTGTCATTGATATATAAAATTGTGAGATTTGACAAAATAGATTCTCATAAAAAGATTAATATTGAATTCAATTGAAATAAAGACTTATTTCTTGTTACGGCGAAGTAACAATTTGGTGACCCCGACGTGATGGACAATGAAAGACCAAAGAGAAGCACTGCAGGAGTCCGACGATTGTCAGGAAATTATACCTGGCCGAAAAATTTTGGAACTGGAATGATAAATGGAAACTCAGACTTGAGTGTAGCGACTATGCCAAATCTTCACAAAGAGTTTTTGAAAGATGTGAACACCCAAGAAGTGGCCAGCAGGACATCTACGAGAAAAGACATTATGGAAATCCGTGGACAGATGAGTTCTGGAAGGTCACAAGTTAGTTTACAAATGCAAAGACTTGAGATTGAGGAAGAGAAAAGGCGTCAGGAGCTAGAAATAAAACGAAAGCAGATTGAAAATGAGATGATGCTGCTGGAAATGGAAAGTGAGTTGAGAAAAGCAGAAATCAGACAGAACAGTAGATCATCTTCAGAAACAAGAAGCCTTCTACCATCAGTCATGGTAGAGGATCATGGTAGCGTGTCCAGCAATAAAATGACAGAAGAATGGGTGCAGCAGACTGTACAAGCTAATCCAGACATGCCGGAGTGCGCGAGATCCCTTTTTCAAGATGAGAAAAGTGATGCATCTCTTAATATGGGAAACTTGAATGGAGCTGCGATGAAATCAACGAGTGAAATGATTGGTGATGATACCCAGGTAACTACCTGCCACCCAGGTAAGCAAGATACCGATATAAAGCTTCTTTGTGACACTATTTCAAAAATTCTGAAAGCCACTACAGCTAGAGATTCTATGACTGACAATGCAGTTCAAAATAAAAATATACTTGCCCGACAAACCATATCTAGAGATTTTCCGATATTTTATGGGAATCCTGATGAATGGCCAATGTTCTATAAACATTTCGAGACAGTTAGACTACTTTGTAACTATTCTGATGAAGAAATTCTGATTAAACTCCAACAATGTCTCCGAGGTGAAGCTAAAGAGACAGTATCAGGCATGTTATTGGCTGGGGCAAAAGTTGAAATTATCATGAATACTCTAAAAATGCGTTTTGGAAGACCTGACCATATTGTAGAATCGATGGTTTCGAAAATCAGAGACATGCCCTGTATAACCTAGTGTTGTCATTGTAGCGACAAGATTTGAGACTTGATTAGAGAAAAGTTATCTCCTGAACTTCTAGCTTTGTCAAAAAGTTTAGACAAGGATCATCAACATAGAGTTCTAGGTATGTGGTGGGATGCTGAAAAAGATGAGTTCCTGTTCAAAATACAAAAGATTGACATCAAAAACCACGTAATAACAAAGAGGTTGGTTTTGAAAACTATTATGTCACTTTTCGACCCTTTAGGGTTAATCAGCTGTTTCACATCCAGAGGAAAGATTTTAATGCAGGAAATTTGGCGAGCAGGTTTAGATTGGGATGTGAATCTTCCAGATTATCACGAGAAAGCATTTCAAAAATGGTACAAAGATCTACAAAAAATTGAAACAGTAACCTTTCCAAGATGTTATTCAATAGGTATTCCAAGAGCTGATGAGATACAGCTACATATTTTCTGTGATAGCAGTGAAAAAGCATTTGCTTGTGTTGCTTATCTAAGGGTATTGCTAAGCGAAAACGTCCAAGTTTCTTTAGTAGCTGGAAAATGTAGAGTAGCACCAATAAAACCATTTTCTATACCTAGGCTGGAGTTACAAGGAGCTTTAATGGCTAGCAGACTCAATAAGACGATTCGAGAATATTTGGAATTGAAAATCGCAAGAACAATTTTTTGGACTGATTCGAGATGTGTTCTATCTTGGGTTAGAAGTGATGGTAGAAGATTTAAGCCATTCATTGCTCATCGGATTGGAGAGATTCAGGAGTTGACAGATTGTATGGACTGGAGATGGGACTGGAGAGCTAAACGTAGCGGATGAGGCAACCAGAAGTGAAACGAAAAAAGATAAAGTTATTTCCAACCAGTGGATTCATGGACCAGATTTTTTAAAAATGTCCGAAAATTATTGGCCTTCCGAAAATATCGAGAAATTTGAAGTTAGTGAGGATATTTTAGAGTTAAGAAAAGAATTCTCAAATGAAAGAGTAATGATTATCACGGAGTCTCTGAGAAATTTGCCTGACATAACAAGATTCTCGAAATGGACCAGACTTATAAGAACTACAGGCTGGATTTTGAGATTTGAAAATTTGATGTCGGCAAAGAAGAATAAATTGAAAATACATTTTTCATCAGAATTAAGAGTAGAAGAATTGACCAAGGCTGAACAAATTTGGATTAAAAGTACACAAAATGAAAGTTTTGCGGAAGAAATTGGAAAATTGAAAAGTAAGGAGCCTTTGGACAAAAATAACCGATTGGCTAATTTGAATCCAATCTTGTCAAACGGAGTAGTAGTCATGAGTGGTAGGACAAGTTTGTCAATGACTATGATGGAAGAAGCAAAGCATCCCATAATTCTGTGCCCAAAGCATCGATACACGAAACTTTTAATACATCATTTTCACGAAAAATTTGGTCACAGAGGTTTAGAAACGGTGCTTAATGATCTTCGACAAAAGTTTTGGATCATTAATGGGAGAGCAGCGGTAAAATCAGTTTTCAAAAATTGCCAAGTCTGCAAGAACGAGAGAGCTAGACCCAAACCACCAATCATGGGACAATTACCTGAACCAAGAGTTACTAGTGAAGAGAGAGCATTCACAAATACGGGAATGGATTTTTTTGGCCCTATACAAGTTGTCATTGGCCGAAGAACAGAAAAAAGATATGGGGTAATCTTCACGTGTATGGCAGTCCGAGCCATTCATTTGGAAATAGCAAGTTCCTTGAATACTGACTCAGCAATCATGGCCATAAGACGATTTGTAGCAAGAAGAGGTTTTGTAAAGAATATCTATTGTGATAACGGGACAAATTTCAGATCTGCTAGCCGACATTTTCGAGAAGAACTTGCAAATTTGGAAAAACGAAAAATCATCAATCTCGCTACAACCAAAGGAATAGACTTTCACTTCAATCCACCTGGAGCGCCTCATATGGGTGGAGCCTGGGAACGATTAATAGGGTCTGTTAAGAAGACTCTAGGCAAGATATTGCATTGTCAGTCACTACGGGAAGAGACGCTACAAACACTCATGGTAGAGGTAGAAAATATAATTAATGCCAGACCCCTCACAAAAGTATCAGTTGATCCAAATGACCTAAACGCTCTAACACCTAATCACTTTCTTAAGGGTTGGTCAAATATTGATGCCTTACTCCAAGGAGATATTGAAGGGAAAAGTCTTCGGCGGGAATGGAGAAAATGCCAGATGTTGATAAAATCCTTTGGGCAAAGATGGACAAGAGAATATCTACCCACACTTAATAAAAGAAATACTTGGAACAAAGACTCGCGACCTCTAAAAATTGATGATATTGTGACACTGGTTGATGAAAATACACCAAGGTACTCATGGAGGCTCGGACGAATCCTCAAAACTTATCCAGGAGTTGACGGACGAATTAGAGTAGTCGACATCAAAACCAAAGATGCAGTATACAGACGACCAGTAACCAAGATTTGCCGCCTGGAAATCTCGAATAATGAGGAATAGAACAGAAGTTGTAAAAGTCTCTTTTACGGGGTGGAGAAATGTTATGTCCTGAATGTAGAATTTGTTAACATGTTTTATTATTATTAATTAGTACCATCAGTACCTTTTGACAGTGGTTGTCATTGATATATAAAATTGTGAGATTTGACAAAATAGATTCTCATAAAAAGATTAATATTGAATTCAATTGAAATAAAGACTTATTTCTTGTTACGGCGAAGTAACATTGATAATTGAGATTTTTTTATTGTCCTTTGGTTAGTATAATAGTTTTATTACTTTTATGTCTTATACCGACTATTACCTTTAAGAATACTAGATTTATTAAAGAAAATCACTCGTAGGCATATCTAGGTACTTCGCATCAATGCTTTTCAATAGTAAATACCTATCATTGTCCAACACAAATGGTTCATAGTCATGACTGAGTAAATTGGAAAAAATATTGGAATCAACAAAATGTTGGTTAAACATTTACAAATCTCAACCATATAAGTATTTCAGTAAACTTGACACAAATTTCATATCCCGGTCCTGTATTATGCAATACAAACCTATGAAATGTGATTCCAGTCGATTTTTTCTTATCGATAGCGTCTCTACTCGTACAACTTCTCAGGGCACATGAAACCATAATTGAGAAATGTAACAACACACAAAAATCCCAAAATAATCCTCACAATACAGCCAAAACTCAGAAAAACCGTTCTACAAATGTGAACAAGGCCTCTGACAGAACAATCGCGGTAAGATGGCGAAAGTGATCCCATTTTAGTCACGTGATGTCGTCTCCACCCCTTTCTACCTCCATGCTTAAAACATTATTGTGTTACCTTGGCAACGTTGCACAATGGGACACACTGATCATGTTCGAAAGATTGTCCCGTCAAAGCGTCAATTGTCAACCAGTCAGTCTATTCCGTTTGTCAAGTCAAAAAAGTTTTGAATCAATCTTGGCATTTGAGGTAGGTTGAAGTCGAGATCCAAGATTCCGTTCCTTCAGTGTATAGCTTTCTTTGTCATCCTCACTACGTTATATCTTTCTTTTCTCTCGTGTAAAAATGTCTAATTAACGTTTGTTGTCCTTCACATAATTTATATTAAAAAGCGAAACCTTAGCAGCAGTTGCTGAGTGACCTAATCAAATTCGCAAAAAGAATAGTTTTTCGAGTAAGCTTACTTTTAGCCGCTGAGCAAAACACGCAGCAAAAATTATTCAAACTGATTATCAACAAAAAAAAATCGCAAACTGTCGTTATTCAAATTTGATCAGGTCAGCAACTCAGCTGCTGAGGTTCGCTAAACACGGCCAATGTTTCACACAATCACTAAAATGTCGCTGGCAGTAAACAAGATAGAAACTGAAAATACACGACAGAGAACAAATCAAGCACCTACGAATATGACGCGATATCTGCAACCAGTCACGTTCAGGGGGGCAGTCTCGTGTTAAAAATTGGGTTGCTGCGCACATTGCACAGCCGGCTCCTTTTCTTAGCGGTTTAACTCTACGCCCCATAGCGACCATTTCGGAAACTTGAAAATATTTTCCAGGTATTTCTCTTGGCCGTTTTAGTAATGAATTTTTTTGCCGCAAGCCTCTACCAGTCGTCCAGATATATAAAAATAAGTTAACGAAATTGAAAAACTGTAATCATACATGGATTTTTGAGAGGAAAGTCTGATCACTTCCTGCTTATCCAAACGTTTTGAAAAATACTCCAAAATTTAGACTACCTGCATTCATTTTCGTTGTGACATAGCATACGATTTTTTTCAGATCAAGAAAAATGGATCTCTGTATTTTTTGTTTATGTTTTGCATGATACTTACCAGCAGCCAATCGTTAGCTGCATTGAGTTTGTTCTGGATAGCATTCTGCAACTTTTTTAAAACTGTTCGATTATCAAGATCACTCTGCTCTTCATCATAACTTGTCAATTGCAAAACTCTGAAATTGAGTCAATAATAATAATTATCATTTTTATTATTATTATCAAGGTATACAGGGTGCGCCAAGGTAAGTGGCCTATTGGAATTAGAATATCTCGGGAAATAAAGCGATGGGGATTCTGAAAATTTGTATGGTGAGATTTTCAATGATGCTTTCTTCAAATGAAATACTAGCGACGATGCGAGACTTCCGGTATACCGGAAGTAGGTGTCAACTCACTTGTTTCAAATTTAACAACCTTTATATTATCACATTTTCGGATTTTACGTAAAATTCTAGGCAGATCTCATGTATCATGTCCTATACCTAAGTATAAACGTTTTTGAAATATTTTAGTTTTCATGTTAAAAATGTCGTGGGCTTCTATTTGAGTGTGAATTTTTCGTACAAGAAAGCCTTCATTATTTAATTTGTATTGGATTTCTTGTTGAAAGGACCCACATTAGTAAATTTTTCACAACATTTTGAGAATAAATATTACAGTTCGGCCCAAAAACAAGCTCTAAATTTAAATTAAGAATTTCAAAAATCAATTTTCTCAAATAGAAACCCGCAATTTTTATGATTTTATCTTATTGAGCATTGAAAATAAAGGTGAGCTTGTAAAAGATTGTTAATTTAAAAAAAAAATATTATCATTTTTTTTTTGAATGGATAAAGCAACAATTTTTTTTTTAATGCTCAATAAGATAAAATGATAAAAATTGGAGGTTTCCATTTGAAAAAAATTATTTTTGGCAGTTTTCTTCATATAAATTTTGACCTTATTTTTGGGCCACCATGTAATATTAGTTTCCAAAATGTTATGAAAAATCTTTCAAAGTCCCTTTCAACAAGAAATCCAATACAAATTAAATAATGAAGGCTTTCTTCTACGAAAAATTTACATTTGAATAGGAGCCTGGAAACGTCATTTTTGACATAAAAACGTAGATATTTCAAAAACGCTTTTACTTGAGTATAGGACATGATGCATAAAGTCTGCCTAGAATTTTACGTTGAATCCAAGAATGTAATAATATATAGGGTGTTCCACTTGAAACAAGCGAGTTGATACCTACTTCCGGTATAACCGGAAGTCGCGCAACGTCGCTAGTATTTCATTTGAAGAAAGCATGATTGAAAATCTCACCATACAAATTTTCAAAATCCAAATCGCTTTGCTTCCCGAAATATCCTAATAGGCCACTTACCATGGAGCACCCTGTAGTTTGAACAATCTGGCACATTCTAAGCGTGTGTAAGCTCGTTTTTTTTCATATTATCGAAGTGAACCAAAAAAATTGTTATGGAGCTACCTGCCAAGTTTTTATTGTCATATCAAAATTCAAAATAACTGATTCACGGTTAATTTAAAAAGTGTTTTGATTGCAAGAAACGAACTGTAAAGGATTGATGTTTAGTTGTAGTACCCTCTATGTGACTGACCTGATAATTTCATTGATTTCATCAGTCATCCTCTGAGCCAAATAGTTTCTATTTTCAGCGGCCTCATCTGCTCCTTTTCCTCCTTGCGAGACAATATGGATGTAGATCTTCATCGAACAGATTAATATTGGCGCCAATGTTTTCACTTGCTCTAAACATCTTACAAGTATTTCCGAATGAACCTAGAAAATTGTATTCGGTGTGAGTTATTATATTTTTTGATTTTCACACTTAGGTATACAGATTTTCCACGAACAACGTCTTAACAATTGAAGTGGTGACTACATGATTTTGTTTCTATGTTTTGGAGATACAGGTTATCAAAATTGAAATCTAATTTTTTGAGATGAGATGGGATGAGAAATCGTAATTTGGCGTTAATTTTAACGTAGCGGTTAGAGGGCACTACAGTGACTATACGTATACAACACAGTGGCGAGAAACGTGGACCCGGCGGCAATTTTTGGCCTTCATAATTTTTTTGACGTGAGATGTGACATGGATGTGTAATGCTCAGTATATATTTTGATTTATTTATTTTTGCCTACAAGATTTAGTACTTATTACTCCCATTTCCTGAAACGTAGATAAATTGGAAGTTTCGAAAGTCTCACCTATGGAGGAGTTACAGTCCTCCATAGTCTCACCATAGTATATCGTCTCACTTTGACAAGACGAGAAATTCCGGCGGCCATTTTCGGCCTTATTTATCTTGTCATTGTCGCCACTGTCTTGTATATAGTCACTGAAAAGGGCACTACGTACGCAATTATCATTTCAACTAGTTTGCCCCTACTTTTTGTCATTTTCGGACCAATAATTATATGAAACAAAAATCATGTTTTCTTATAGTCTTCCCTATCATTGTTTAAGAGTTGTTCGCGGGCACCGAACTTGAAGTTACTTGATTGGTTGGATACAGTTCAAATTCTGCACATACAAATTACCAATTCAAATTCAAAAAACACACATGATTTTGTAATTTTCAATAATTCACACTTTCATGAACAAATTATCATTGTGATAAGATAAGAAAACAATGTGAAAACAAGCCGTGGTATTACAATGTGGCTAACCTGTCAGATAGTTCTTTGGAGTATACGTCAGCGCTCAGACCAGTTTGAGAGTTTACTTTGAAAGTACACGCAAAAAGGTCCAAGTGTATACTTCAGGCATACTTCAAAGGTCTAGCTGACAGGTCCACATTGTTATATCAGCAGACACTGGTTTCACATTGTTTCCTGGAAATTGAAGATTACAAAATCATGTGCAGAAGTTTTTTGTTGATCTTTGAAATGTATACCACCAATCTGGATGCTTTTGAGATTATTTCAGCTGAATAAGTCTCAAAGTCGAACGGTGTAAACAGTTGCGGACTAGGCTGGTCCGCGCTTGGTTCGGTATTCGCCAGCAAGTGTACCAAACTAGATTTGGTTCGATCTCGATCGAAATTATAAGGTTATGTTGATTGTGATTATTTTGAATTGTGTTGTGATTTTGTTGGTTCTGACTTTCTAAGGCTATCTGAGCGTACTTACTACTTACTCATGTTTTTTTTGGTTACGAATTGTGTTGATAAATAATTTCGACTTGTTTTCGACATTTGACGAATTGCGCACGTACTCATTCAGTTCACGCGTTGCAAGACGGTGTAAACGGGCGAGATGCAGGCATTGGTCCTACCGTACTATCCCCACCAACTTCGTCCCATCGGACCGAACTAAACGAGTTATCGGTGTAAACTAGGCTTATGATTGGTGTAGTTGGTGGGATGTCTTCTTTTTGTATTATTAAAAAAAAGAGAGCCTCATTGCCAACAGGAAAGCAATAGACCGGTTATAACAACATTATGATTATAAAAACCTTTTTTCTTATAATAAAATTATTATTGTTACATAGCTGTAGAAACATAATATGGAAGCAAAACATAAGTGTCAAGTGAATATTTACCTGATGAGTCAATTCTTTCTCTCTAGCACTCACTTCCCGGGATACTCTGCTCAAGCAAGGACTGAGATCCCTTAGAAATTGTACTAATTCATCCAAAGTTTCTATTACTTCAGCTACCGCCAAATAATCCAGGACCCTATGACATTCCCTTATGATTTTCCTCACTTCGGACTCGTCAAAACACAAAAGAAGAGCTGATGTTGCCTTGAAATGATATCATGAATAAAGTATTATGTTTCAAAACTTTTAGTAAACAACTTATTAATCCAACTCTCTTACCTGTAGGATTCCACCACTTCCTTCGATCAATAGTTTTCGGGCAGGAGCAGAATATGGGTCATCTTTCAGTCTAGCACTAGCTTCTTCAAGTAATCTGGATGATCTTTCCACCCTAACCAAGGCGGCGGGCATATCTTGACGTAAAATAGCATCGTCTGAACTATTAATAGTATCTCTACCGACCTTGAAAAGAGAAGTAGTTCAAACTTTAGTATTCATAGTGAAACCAACTACTACATTCAACCCATCTTGTAAAAAAAAATTGTTAAGAATCGGCATCTTATCACTTTGTGTAATACTTAGAATAATAATTATGAGTTCACCTTGTTTGAAATTGAAATTGAATAGAAGTTATCGACTTTGAAATTGGCCTGTTATTTTCCATGTACTTGGTAAATGGAGTGCTTCTCTTCTGTGATGATGTTGAATTTAAAATGACAAATGAAAATGAGGTATAGGAAAGTCAAATTTTTAATTGTGATTCACAAAGAATGAGTGTCCATGGTGGAATTGAGCTTTAAACATCAAAACTTACCAATACATACTGTATATCTCCGCCATATACTTATGAGAAAATTTTTATCATTCATATGTTTGAGAAACTTTTTTCATATGCCGATTTTGTAGCAAATCAGATTTAAAAAAAAATAGAACTGAGATTTCATTCTTTCCATTAAAATTAAAATGAAAATCGAAAATGATGATTTTATTTCAAAATTAACTTTATTAAACTAAATTACACAGGTTTGATGTTAAATCAGCCGAATTTATTATGAAAAAAAAACAGTCAAGGGATATGAATTTGAAAAAATACCTTCTGGTCGTGTTCCTAACTGTACCCATGTTCGTTTTGTCGGATTTTCTGGCGATCAGAAAAATGATTAATTAACGAATACTCCCCGGAATATTCACTTTAGTTCGAATATAGTTTAATCTTGAAAATGATGATTTTATAAAATCATATCTTCTGTGGAAAAAAGGACATTATTTGTCTTATTGGTACAGAACAAAGTTTTATGTCAGGTATATTATTTGCAGCTTAGATCTGTGGGGTATCAATATAAACTTGGTAAAAGTAAGAGTATACAAGCCTAGAGCTCAAAAGATTTTTTTTAAAGTTTAATTTCGTTCACGTCATTAAATGCTTTTTGAAACATATAAACTAACGCTGTGTCTAGGTACTCGCTAACTTGTACGTAGACCAGAGAGTTAGGTACACGCGAAACGTCATCAAAGCGATGACGTCATTTTTTAGCGTGCGCGTATTGGATGTATTCACTGTACACGCTAAAACTTTGAGCGTGAGCGCTAAAATGTGTACAGTGATGCTGGCTAAGCTTGTTGAAGTTCTGTGGTTTACCGATACTAAAGAATTGTCTCATTTATGATTAGTTTGTATTCATTATGCAATGTGGTCAATTATTTAATTCTTTTAATCAGTTTCACGACATCTTAAAACAATATGAAAAGGAAAACCGGCAAAGATTTGTGATTGAGGGCAGCAGAGAACAATTGAGTTGAGAAGGCTCAAAGAGTTTTAAAGGGTTAATTAAACAAAGACCTCAAATATGACGAGGCTCAATACATTTGTGTTCATGTATGAGCAGTAAGAAATCGTGGAAAAGGCATTCGTGATACAAGGTAGGAGATAAGATACTTATTATTGTGAATTACTACACACGCCGGCAAAATTAGGGGAACGCTGTATTTAACCTGTATTTATATATAATATATGTAACCCTGTATTTTCGTTAAAAATTGAGATATCACAGAAAATAAAAAACGGAAATGTTTAGAAAAGATCAGGCTACAATGTGATGCTATAGACCATATTCAACTGTCAGCGGTTCAATCCACAGAGTGTCTCAAAAAACAACAACAAATCTTCACTTCCTTTTCGCCCCTGTATATGGTATAAGACGAATAATTTTATAACGAAAACTAGTCAGATATATTCTTGAAGAGCCGATCGACAATCCAGTAAAAAATATATTGAAATCGAGCATAGAGTTCTAGAGAAAATTGATGTCAAACTTTGTATATATATATTTTGTGCGTTCCCCTAAGTTTGCCGGTGTGTTTAATTGAATTTATCAAAAAATACCTGCGATAAATTTTTAGCTGGGAGTCATTGGCATACGCATACCCTTGTTGAATATAGGACCTACCTACTTTAGGTACCTATGTAATTCAGAACTTGCAAAGGTATTGTTCATCATTGATCAATCTTCGGGCTACAAAGACGGGTGATCTTCTTGAAATCAAACATTTAGTAGAGAAACATGAAAATCATGACATGGAATGTACAGGGTGGGCAATTTATTGCGTGCTCTATACCTTTTCTCAGAAACTAACATTTTTACAAAAAAAAATTGTTTCAAAAGTTTCTTGGTTTTAACAAAAAAATTCAATTGTTTAAGTTTCATTTATAGAGCATGTCTCATAAGTGCTGCACCGATCGCAACACCAGAAATTTGAATAGGATGCCCTGTATATTTTAACATTTTCCGATTACTTGAGATCTTCCTATTTGACTTTTGTGTCGTTTAGACAGAAACTGATACATAGTTTTTTTTTTGAAAATCATTTCCTCAGCAAATAGCGTGTTGTGAGGCTAGTAGCTAAGATTATTTGATTAAATTGGAATCATAGCTCGACAAGATTGCTTTCTAACGATCTACGATAGGTAGGTGAAAGAAAAAACTATGATCTCAGTTTCTGTCTAAACGACACAAAATTTGAATAGGAAGTTCTGATGAAACTTACGATTATTTCTGTCAAGGAATCGGAGAATGGAGAAATATACAGAGTGTCCCATCTAATTCTCTGGTTTGGCAGTATAGGAGGTGGTACATCAAATCTGCCTAGAATTTTACGTAGAATTCAAAAATGTAATAATATATAGAGTGATCTATTTAAAATAAGCAAGTTGACACGTTCCGGTATACCGGAAGTGCCACCATCTTGAAAATATTTCAGCTTGAGTGCCTCAAATAGACTATGGTATATTATACAGGGTGTCCCTGAAATGACTGTACACCGCTCAACCACCAATTCCTCAACCAAAAATAAGGTGATCCAGGCAAACTTACCTATATCCAAAATTGCTTCGTTAAGTCTACAGAGGGCGTCAAAGATTTGGAAAAAAAATTGGTTTTTTCTACATTTTTCAAAAACATGCAAATCAATTTTGATAATTTTTGGTACATAGTCTTGGACCATGAAATTACGTTTTTTGTTTCTATAGCGACCAGTTGAAATTAACCGGAAGTGTTATAAAGGTGACGTCATAGGTAGTTATTTCTTTTGATTTTTTTTGGCATTGACTTTTTGATAATTCAGACATTTTTATCTAAAAGTATAATGAATTGGGGAGTTTATCTCTCTCTTGAAAAATTTCGCTAAGATAAGTGGTTGTGCCAAAAAAATTTTTTTTCCAACAAGCTGCACAGATATTTTACTATTGATTTATTTTTTTCCAGCATAACTACTTATCCCAGCATATTTTTTCAAAAGAGGCAAAAACTGTTTTACTCACTGGGTTATTCGATGAAAACATCTGAATCATCAGAAAGTCAATTCCATAAAAAATCAGTGACGTCATATGCATCTTTATCTTTTGATTTTTCATGGAATTGATTTTATGATGATTCAGATGTTTTCATCTAATAACCCAGTGTGTAAGAAAGTTTTTTCCTCTCTTGAAAAAATTTGCTGGGATAAGTTGTTATTTAAAAAAAAATAGATCAATAATAAAATATCTGTGTACCTAATTGAAAAACAAAATCTGGCACAACCACTTATCCCAGCGAAATTTCTCAAGAAGAGGAAAACTCCCCAATACATAGAACTATTAGATAAAAGCATCTGAATTATCAGAAGGTCAATTCCAAAAAAAAAAACAAAAGAAATAACAACACTTGAAGTCCCTTTTTAACACTTCCGATCAATTACAACCGTTCGCTATAGAAACAAAAAACGTGATTTCATGGTCCAAGACTAGGTACCAAAAATGATCAAAATAGATTTGTTCTTTTTTGAAAAATGTAGGAAAAACCTACTTTTTTTGAATCTTTGACGCCCTCTGTAGTCTTGACGGAGCAATTTTGGATATAGGTAAGTCTGCCTAGATCGCCATATTTTTGGTCAAGGAATTTGTGGTTAAGCGTTGTACAGTCATTTCAGGGACACCCTGTATAATGCCAAATTTTCAAAATCTTCCTATGTATAGTCCAAACCAAACAACTTTCGATCTACGTCATCGTTGCCACCAGGCTGGTTGTTATGAAGTTTACTGGTGGCCAGATTTGGTCACCTGCAAATCACATTGAAACTCGCTTGGTGGCAATTGTGACGTGAATCGAAAGTTGTTTGGTTTGGACTATAGGTATAGTTTTCCTCGAGGTTTTCCATAATATAGATCGAGCTTGTTCCCGGAGGGACACCCTGTATACCTTCCTTGCAATAAATCGATGTCGATCTTAGATTTTCGTTTTAGCGTGTATGGAGAATACAATCGATATGCGCACGCTAAAGAATGACGTCATCGCTCTAATGACGTTTCGCGTGTATACAGTGAGGACGTAAATAGTCCCCCCCCTTTGGAGGTGTTGTTCAGGGTAGGCTTTACTAAGTTTTGACCTCCAAAAAAAAATTTCAACTGTCAAACTGACAGCTGGGCACCATTTTGAAACAAATTATTAAATGGAAAAGGGGGTCATGTGATACCTTATTTGAAAGGTCCTTCCATTCTCTTTTCACCCCCAAACTTTGAAGTCCTTTTTCTTAAGGAAATGGCGCCATATCGAAAATAAATTATTTGGGTCAAAATACTATCTCTAATTCTTAAAAGAACTTTATTAACAATGAAAAAACTAACCTATAACATAAGTGATTGTTTCTACAACAGTATTTAATAAAAAATTTCAAAAAAAACTAATACTAAAGATAATATAGACTAGATTAGACACAAATAATTTATTTTCGACATGGCGCCATTTCCTTATGAAAAATAATAAGGACTTCAAACTTTGGGGGTGAAAAGAGAATGGAAGGACCTTTCAAATAAAGTATCACATGACCCCCTTTTCCATTTAATTTTTTGTTTCAAAATGGTGCCCAGCTGTCAATTTGATAGATGAAAATTTTTTTTGGAGGTCAAAACTTAGTAAAGCCTACCCTGAAACACACTTCCAAATTTGAGCCAAAAATATCAATGCGTTCAAAAGTTAGAGGGGGGGGGGACTATTTACGTCCTCACTGTATAACTTTCTGGTTTACGTACAAGTTAGCGTGTACCTAGTCACAGCGATAAACTAAACACCGATAGGTCAGTTGAGTTGTTCTTGTGATACCCTAATTTGCTTTCCAAATGTATGCCTTCGTCAGCTTTTTGTCAAAGAGTTTTGTGAAACCAAGAAAAATACAGAGAGCATACTAAATTTATAGAAAAAAAATATTTGTAAGTTCTCCGCAACTTTTAAAAAATGTATTCCCCTGTACGCGATTATTATTAATTATTAAACTTCTAATTTTGATTCGTGGAGAAATATGTTTTCCAACTGTTCGATGAATATGTGCTTCGTGGAACGTATCTGTTTCCGTATAAGTCGCTCGCACGTTTCTGGTCATTAATCCGTTGCTCGAGATTCTACTTAAAATGAACGTTATTTGTAATTGGGTCATTAACATTCTCAATTCAACGAAATATTTATTTTCTATGTAAATAGCGGAAAAGTGAATCTCTAGTCAATGGTGAAATGTTTATAATGAAATAATATTTATCGCCCACTGGCATGGCGATAAAATCTATCATTTAGCCCCAATGATTTTCCAACAACTAGATATAGCCCGACGTCTCTTTGTGTGTCACATGTTTATACATTGAGGGGAGAGAGGAATTCTTGCGAGTTTGCCAAACTGCAAATTTAATAAGTAGCTACCTTGTATCCAAGGTATTTTGATTCTAATTAAAAATACTCTATACTCTATGAGTGCATATCCGGTGGTTGCCAATTATATAATATGTACATTTTTGGATCACTAGTGATAGTGGAACATTTTCAATGAGACCCATATTTTTCCATGAACCTTACTTACTTATGTAGACACGATGCAACGAAATACATCTGGCAACACGACACAAATGCCTAATTTATATCAACCAATCACAGCTGATAGTCGTTTTAACCAATCATAGCCTGTATCTCCCTTGGAACACTGTTGTCGGCTTGTTCAAAATTCAATATTTTTGAAGGCCGAACAGCTGATTTATGTGAACAAAACTTATCAATAATCAGTAAATTATAACTGTCCTATAACACCAACGATATTGAAACAACTAAAAAATCGAAACATATCCTCGTTAATACACTGGTTAATCCCTTTTGATAAAAAGTGGAAATTCTGAGTGCTTTCTATTTGCAACAAGGCAACGTTGAACGAACGTTGAACGAATTCAACGGATGAGATGTAAATAATAACATGTTTATTATAGTGACAAACAATTTGCCCGGAATCTAGGCTATACGCTAGTTCTAGTGGGTTCTATGTTCTAAGTTAAGCCCAATCTACAAATTGGTATATTCACAGGAAAACGCATAAACGGCAAACGGTGAAGTGGTTTCCCTCAAAACTATTCTCGAACTTACAATTTTCGCCTGAATTAGAATCAGCTTTTTTATCGAAATTTGATGACCATATTATAACCAGCAACAGATCAATAATTATATCATAGCAGATTAGTTCATTTCATTTAAGAGATATGAGGTACAAATATGAAGTTGATTATCAATATTCAGTTTAGTACCTATGTATTTTTTATAATTCACTACTACTCACTTTCACCAAGTTCGATACAGCACTACTGACAGTCCGAACTGGTTGTTCCAAATCTGGCATAGGGATTCCATCTTCAGCTTCTTCATGGAGAATTACCAATTTAGAGACCTTGAAAGAAGAAAAAAAAATCAAATTTCAATTAAACAATACACAGTTTTTGTTGTTTATGAAACTCACACTTGGATTTTTTTCCTACAGGGTGTCCACTCTGAAGTGTCCCACCCCTGTAACATTTTTGTTTATTGACCGATTTTCATTTTTTTTTGTTTGTTAGGTCTCGTCAAACACTTTTTGAACATTATACCAAATCAGTTCCAGGGACGTACTTTTGGGTGATTATGGGGGTTCGAAGTGGGTCAAATTTTAGAAAATCGTATTAGGGGATTCTTTAGGAAAAAACTGACAACGGACAACTCAATCAGAATGAAATGTTAATGTTTCAGTTATTTTTGTTTTGTTAATTTAATACTTATACTGCTCATTGAGTCTTCCTGGGCGTTCTAATTAATAAGATGTTAATAAAATCTCAGAATGTGTGTTTTAAACAAAAAATCATCGATACCTAATAAAGGGTGGTGGGCAATGACAAAAAAACCACAAAAATCAATCTTAGTTTGAACTTTTGAAAATAACGATGTAAAATTTCGCTCATTAATGAAAGATACAGGGTGTTGAAGTTTGATTTTCAGTATCGTTTATTTCTCTATAAAAGCTATTTTTTTTTAGATATTGACATGATGAGGGATCGGGGGTTTTTGGGGATGAGAAATATGGTTTTATTCTATTTTTTTTGTATATATAGGTGGCGCTAGTACACACTATTTTCCCATGCCCATACCATAACTTTCTTACCACATTTTACCGTTTTATTTTTTTATTGAAATACTCATATTATAGAGTGAAGAATTTTCAATTAAAAAAACGAGGAAAAGAGGTAAACTACATTTAGTCGATACAAAAAACCGTTTTCGAAATATAGTGACCGGCTAAAATAAGGAACAAATCCATTTAAAACTCAGGGTTTTGATTTTTTTGAAAACGCTTGGACACGTCGATTTTTATTTGCGGATGCGGTTTTTTACTGACAAATTGATGTATACAGGATGGACCAGAAATAAGTTACGACCATCCCTTCTTTGTTTTGAATGGAAACATGTATTTTTTATTTCATTTTTAAATTCTGCGTGAAATTCTGAGTATACTTCATGCAACATACCCCATACCTACACTTATGGACAAAAACAAAGAAACCGCCTAAATTTTGAGAAAAATTTGTCCCTACATCAGTTATCAAAGAAATGATGGTGCATTCAAAAACTTCAATTCCTTTGTTAGTTTGCGTGTCCTGGCGATTTTTTATAAAAAATGTTTTAGTGCTTTTTTTACGTTAAAAAAAAGATACTTTTCAAAACTTTTGTTTTGTGTAATTTTTGATAAAGATGGCTAGCAACATTCGAAAGAGGGACAAAAATTATGTACTTCCTGAAATCTTTACAATAATTTAACGAAGGATAGTCTTGCTAGAAAATCTTGAACTTGGCAAAAACGACTCATTTTTGTAGAATTTTATATCTAGACTACCCTTGGTTCAATTAGTGTGAAATTTTCAGGAAGTATAGAATTTTTGCCCCTCTTTCGAATTGTGCTGGCCATTTTTATCAAAAACTACACAGAAAAAAGTTTTGAAGTGTCCTTTTTTTTAACGTGAAAAAAGGGAACTAAAAGATTTTTTGGAAAAAATCCCAGGACACACAAACTGACAAATGGATTGAAGTGTTCAAATGCAGTTCTTGATATCTGATGTAGGGTCAAAGTTTTCTCAAATTTTAGGCGGTTTCTTTGTTTTTGTTCATTAGGGTATATTCCGAGTTCCGTTTTCGAGAAAATGACATTTTAAATCCATAATAATAATTATTCAAACACTGGTTAATGTTTTATTGGTTGAAAAATTGAATCAAATGTTCATTCAACAATTTAAATAAGTATACCAACTAAAAAAAACTTAATCGCGGAGTTACCTATTGTTAATATTGGTGCCTCTTGGCGGCGATTATAAAAATGGGCAAATACGCGATTCTGTTTTTTTGAGTTGTTTAGTTACTACTTGTTTACGTTGCTGATTGGACATCCAATTCGATTATTAACCAATAAGAACAATAACCTGTTTTTTAATTCAAAATAGTATGGCTTTAAAGGGCCATTTTCTCGAAAACGGCTAGATAAAACTATGGTGGTGATGAAATATACTTCGTATTCCACGCAAAATTCAAAAATGAAACAAAACAAAGGTGAAAAAAAGAAGTTGATAGTCGTAACTTATTTTTGTTGCATCCTGTATACATGAATTTGCCATGATAAAAACCGCATCAAAAAATCGACGTGTCCGAGCGTTTAAAAAAAAATCAAAATGTTGTTCCATATTTTAGCCGGTCACTGTATTCGCATTCAAATGAATGTACAATAGAGTGCACAATTTTATCATGGGATTCTAAAAAGTTCATTCCTTGGGGTGGTGGGTAATAGTAATCAATGCGCCAAAAAGAAATCCTAGTTTGAACTTGTGAAAATAACGATTTGCCAAAGTCAACTCCTGTTTTTCTTATGGGAGCCATATTTTTGAAAGCATTTTTGATGTGGATTTTGGAGATGGAGAAATTCAATATGACGCCCATAAGAACAAAAGTTGACCTCGGCCGGGCGCAACTGGTAGGGTAGGCATAAATTTTTTTTGACGTTAAGACTCGTTGCGGTCGTATCCTCTTACCCGTATCCTGAATATTTGAAAATGTTAGCTTTTATAAAAAGCAAATTATTGTGGTTTTTCAAAAATGGACATTTTCCTCTTCCACCCTGTAGGTATCTGCATAACGGTATCGATTCAAAATAAAACAAAGATAGAATGATTTTGGGCACACAAATACGCTACTTTTCTTCCATTTTAGCAACGTCGTATTTCTTACCGTCTCCAAAATCCGAAAGTGGTATTTTTTTTGCCAATTTTTTTTTAAATAAAAATTATTTTGAATTTTACGCAAAATTAAAAGTGTGATTACAAATAATACAAAGTGGGTAACATTTAAAAATTGAGCTTTGGACCTTGTACCGACTTTGAATTACACCCTGTATACATAATTTTTCTCTAAAACTGGAGTGGAGAAAAATCAAAATCTAATATAAAAAGTTAAAGACACGGTTAAAAAAAAACATACAATTTTTAAAGCGAGTTTTAAAGCGTTCAATAATTTTTCTATAGGTAGTTGTTTTGTCTTTATTGTGTTGTTTTCTGTTTGTGAATTTGTCCGATGTTTTGATAGTTATTTTCGGAGTGAAAACAAATCCAATATATCAAAAATCTTGAAAATCGGTCAAGCGGTTCTTGAGTTATACAGGGTGTCTCACGGTCTATGGTACCTTAGACGTTTACGGAAAACTAGACATAGGATCGATCTGAAAATTTGGCTCAGCACATAATCGAGTATGATCTATATTTTAAAAATATTTTCAGTTCTGCAGTGCCGCTTCTACCGAAAAGCCGTGGCAACTTTCTTATTTTAAATGAACCACCCTGTATATTATTATTTTTTTGGATTCCTTGACTGATTCTGATCACTTTTGCTTGATATACATACCTATCGGCAGCGGTTTTCGAGATATAAATTAATTTATAATATTTTTGTCGTAAAACACATCAGTGGATTGAGTTCAATAATTTCGTACTTGAAAACGGTGGAGAGTTGAAATTGCTATGCCGACTAGAGGAAGGTAGGTTTATATGGTTCCAATGGAGAAACCGATCTGAAAATATACAGGGTGCTTCAAATTTATTAATCTTTTTCCTATACACAAAAATGATAAAAAAGCTATTTTTTCAAATGGAACCCACTGTATATTACTTGAAAAATGAAAAGACCAATAAATTTCCTTTCAAATGTTATCCCATGTAAAAAATAAATTATATTGGTATTATTGATATGAAACATAATGTATAGTCCAAACCAAACAACTTTCGATCTACGTCATCGTTGCCACCAGGCTGGTTGTTATGAAGTTTACTGGTGGCCAGATTTGGTCACCTGCAAATCACATTGAAACTCGCTTGGTGGCAATTATGACGTGAATCGAAAGTTGTTTGGTTTGGACGATAGTTGCAGTTTGCTACTAAAAATAAATTGTTATTGCTGTGTGACCTGGCAACTATAGGTTGCCCTAGAAGCTACATTATGTTTCATATCATGTATACCAATATAATTTATTTTTTAGTAAAATGCATTTTTCTTTTAGATCCTGTAGGTTTAGGTATAGGAACATGGGATATCATTTGAAAAGAAATTTATTGGTCTTTTCATTTTTCAAGTAATATACATATATTCCATTTGAAATAATTGATTTTTTATCATTTTTGTGTGAAGGAAAAAGATTAATAGATTTGAAGCACCCCTGTATATTTTCAGATCGGTTTCTCCATTGGAACCATATAAACCTACCAAGAAACCTACCTTCCTCTAGTCGGCATAGCAATTTCAACTCTCCACCGTTTTCAAGTACGAAATTATTGAACTCAATCCACTGATGTGTTTTACGACAAAAATATTATAAATTAATTTATATCTCGAAAACCGCTGCCGATAGGTATAGGAGTATATCAAGCAAAAGTGATAAGAATCAGTCAAGGGATCCAAAAAAATAATAATATACAGGTTGGTCCATTTAAAATAAGAAAGTTGTTACGACTTTTGGAAAGAAGCGGCAACACTGCAAAACTGAAAATATTTTTAAAATATAGATCATACTCGATTATGGGCTCAGCCAAATTTTCAGGTCGATCCTATGTCTAGTTTTCCGTAAACGTCTAACGTACCATAGACCGTGAGACACCCTGTATGTTGTAACCAACCCGACTGGCGCCTCATAATCAATATATATGTTGCGTTGAATGCATTTTTTTCTTTTCGTAAAATCTTCATCTTTAAAGATGCAGAACATTGAATTTCCATGGTACCCCCGCCTCCCACATCCAAAATAGGTTACGATTTTCTAAAGCTCCGTTTCACGATTAACCGATTGTATTTATGTCGCTGAGATGCCCGAGGGGCGTCCGCTGGCTAGGAAGCGGTGGAGAGGGTTGCCAGGGCACTACAGATTTGGAAAAAAAAACAAAATCTGTTTTCTTAAGCACGAAACTTTCACGAGAAGAAGGGTATGTTTCATAAAGTACCCTAGATATAGTCCGCTGGGTGGTGGAATCATGGTCCGCCGAAATTCGTAATTTTGAAAACCATTTGTCAACCAAATGTCAGAAAATTCTGATGGAATCTAATATTTTTATCGAGATTTACGAAAACAAGTAACAAGCTCGGTGATACCAGAGGTCAGTGGTGATACCGTTAAAAATTCGACCTCTTCCTTCAGTAAATGAACATCTTCAAATTATTAGTTTGATAGTTTGACAAACGATCAGAATTTCCTGAGATTTGGTTGACAAATGGTTTTCAAAATTACGGCTTTCGTCCCCTTTTGGATTCATCGGACTATGATTCCACAATCTTCCACAACCTTCCACGCAGCGGACCATTAATAGGATACTTTATGGAACATAACCTTTTTCTCGTGAAAGTTTCGAGCTTTAGGAAATTATCCCAGTTTTTTTTTCCAACTCTGAAACCCCCTGGCAACTCTCTCCACCGCTACTTAGCCAGCGGATGCCCCCGTGGCATATCGGGGACATAAATACAATCGGTTAATCATGAAACGTAACTTAAGGAAATCGTTCCCTATTTTGTACGTGGGAGGCAGGGGGGTTGTCTCTGGCAGGGCTATGGTGTTCTATCTATATGGCGTTTCTATCTGCAGTATTTTTGATCGTAAAATTGAATAGCCCCATGTGTAGAAGGTACTACAAAGCTGAAAGGCTTTGTTATTAAAAGTTATCATAAAACCTCATCTTGTGACACCAAACATGTTGTGCGATCGTGCCTGTGCGTTCACTGTTATGATGCTGAGTGTAGTCCATGTGTAGTCTCGTCAGCAGTGAGTAGGTGATCTCATTTATCATAACAAGTGGTTGTTTGGAATTTCCCTCGGGATTTCCTGTTAAATGAAACCTTATAATAAGTAATAACCGAGGTAATAACCCAATCAAGTTTTGACAGATACTTAGCTATACTCAAGAAAAAACTTGCGGCTCTTATACCTAATCAAGTACTGTGCGCTCACCCTCCTCAAAACTCAATATTGAACTACTATGCCCAGATATGCTATGTTTTCATGTTTTTTCGCCTACCAACAGGTATTGGAGAAAATAAGCCATCTTGAAGACTGCGTTAGATAAGATATCTTTCACTTACTTATAATAGTTTAAAAAACAATATAAATTACGCCATACAACCAAACACTTGATGAAATTTCCGGAAATTTCCGTTCAGACTACATAATGCAAATCTTTCATCAAATGTATTCACAATACTGAGCAAAATACTGTACAATCTTGTGAGGATCTTTGAAATTCTATAAAATTCAAATTTATGGCAGTTGTCTGTCCTGCTTGTTTCCCTTTTGGCTCTGTTGTGTCCGAGGTTTTTGTGCATCATCTATTCGATTCTTTTGTAATTGCGCATAAGTAAGTGAGTACTTTACGGGGTAGTTTATAGGTTTGTTCCAACCCGACCGAGAACCGTACTTGGAACGATTCCCGTCGTGCGCACTATAGAAATTCCGTTCCAACCGCGTATGAATGATTCCTTGCACCGTCCCGTTACGCGTTCCAACCCAGGTTCCAACCTGATATGAAACTAAGCGAGGTGATAACGTATGTGAGTTCATAGTAAAATGTTAGGTAAAATAAGTCAAATCTCACAATTCCATAAATTTGTTTAATGAAGGACTACCAGTTTCAGGGTCTAAACTTTACACCCCATCTTCAGGTCCCGTAGACCTGAAGATGGGGTGTAAAGTCCAACTGCTGCGATTCTGGGATCGTGATGGAAATTATGAAAATCAAGATCATGCGCAATAATTCAATTCTAACCGTTCCAATAACCGTTCCGGAACGGTACCAATTGTGTAGGTTGGAACAAACCTTATGATAACTATGTTGCTCTTTTTTTTTAAGAATACACTTCTACAACAATATTATAGCCAAAATTAAGTGAGGTATCGAAGTTCGTTGCCAAATAGAGGATTTCAAGGATTTTCTTGAGCATTTTTTAACCTCCACAACTACGTGCTTTTAAAGTTACCTTTACATAAAATAATACTCATGAACTAGTTTTAACTCGAGTTTTAATATTATAAACATAAATGGATTACAAGCAATAGACAACATATTGGTAAATAAATGTTCATCAATAAAAGCAGTTTTCGGGACTGAAAAAAAGGATAACTCAACTTGCCATTCCGCTAATAGATTAACAAAACGACACACTCTCGGGCATAAATTCATCTTATGACGTGTTGTCCTTATTTAGCAATTACTGGATATTAAATTCCAATCATTAGTATATGTGGGCTTGGGCTTGCAAATTGAAAAGGAATATTATAAACAGTGGAATTGTGACACGACACACGTCACAATCTTTTTTCATCGTTTATTACCTTATAAGGCGGGGCAAAATAGACTTGACCGTGATTGGTAATCTGGTATTTTCAAATTGCCGATTATTAAAAAGAAAACAAGAAATCCCATCATATTTTTTTGTTTTTCAAAAAAGCACAGTTCACTGTTCAGTTGGGTAAACATTTTATGTCTCATTAGCTTGACCAAACATTTTACAAAAAGTTGTAAATTCAAATTTCAAAAAATTGATCAAGCCAAAGATCAAACTATTGAGCCGACATGAGCAATCGAGAACTAGACAAGATAATAATATAAACATTTTTTGGATCAATAAATATGACCTAAATGAGAAATACTCGAGAAATAATGACAATAGGAGTTGAAAAAAAAAATGTTTTTGTCGTGTCAAATTTCTAAATTATTACCCCAGGTGATGACTCAAGCGCTATTTTTGGAGTTATTTGTTGTTACAATTCAAATTACCTGTTGTGCAACGGGCTCCAAAATAGATTCGATTGTTTTTGTATGAAAAACGGGCATTTTTCCTTTATTTTTTATTCACACAATGCACAATCCGATGAACTGTCACTGAATATAGTGAACTGAAAAGATTGGATAAATTTCCAATCGCACAGTTGCACCCAACACTCAACTAATAAACATCAGAAACAAAAAATCTAAAATTAGTTCACATAAAATTTCTAACCTCCCGATACCATCTGGTATATTGAAGTTTGCCTTTGTCAAGACATACGTCTTCAATTAATTGACGAGTTTTAAGTGATTCCAACAAGGATAACACTTCTAGAGAGAATCGTAAAGGTGAAGAATATACGATTTGCAATGGCTATTTTCAATCCCAACAAAGATAAAGATAGCCCGGACACACTCATCAAATTCAAGACTTGGAGCGGAGCATACGAGGGATAATCAAACAGAACGTAAAATGGAAAAATATTTTGTTAGCTAAACTGGCTGTAGTAACTATACGTACTAACTGTACTGCTTATTTATAACTACAAGCAAAAAAAATGTTTTTTTTATTGATCAGCAGGTATAATTTACTCTTATTGTAGAGAGCTCAATGTTCCCATGCAGTAATTGCAGTGGATAGTAGATATTAGCTAGTATAATTCGGGTTGTAGATTCCATACTTGCTTAGAAAAATAATCGAGTATCAAGGGGTACATAAACACCGTACACCGTTTGCGGAGTGCGTCACTTTTTCTTTGGGATTAAGCATTATCTGCTTTAGAAGCCCTCCATATATTTCTGGTCAAATTTTTACTCTTGAGTTTTTCTCGTCTGACATAAGACATTAGATAGCAGATTTGATTTTGCAGGCAAATGGTTGATTTGTATTTTTTACACGAGAACCGTGCGTCGGTGAAAATGAGGAATCCAAAACAAATTGAGAAAAATGGCGTCACTATGCGTACAGTGACAAGAATTGAGTGACTCATTTTTGATTGGACAATCGTGTTTTGCAAAAACATATGGCCGACAATATTTTTGCCAAGTCGTATTTTGACGTTCACATTTTTCAATTTATGATATAAATACCCCTAAAAGTCCATTTAGAACCATTGAGTAATGATATTGAATATAAATATAAAAATTGGACATTCCTATGAATACAATAATTGAAGCTTAACCAAAACGAAAGTGCGGAATAAGGTAATAGTTAGCTATATAAGGGTAAGGGATGTAAGTTAGGTTTGTTCCAACCCGACCGAGAACCCTACTTGGAACGATCCTCATCTTGCGCACTAAAGAAATTCCGTTCCAACTGCGTATAGATCATTCTTTGCACCGTCCCGTTTCGCGTTCCAACCTTAATTGGAACCGTTCCGGAATCGATTCCTGAACGATTCTCTCGATACCTGACTAAAAGTGGGAATTGATTGGGATGACATGCGCACTCTAGCCTAGAACCGCCATGTTAGTCTATTCATGTATGTTTTGGCTTTGTATTTACTATGCAGTTGTACTAAATGTGTTTTTTTTGTTGATGGTGTATATTGGGTTTTCTTTTTTTCGATTTTTGAGTGAAAATATTTCATTATAATGAGTGATGAAGAAGGTTCAAAAAGTGATTCCTCACATCGGTACCTGAATCCGTTCCAACTGCTGCGATTCTGGGATCGTGATGAGAATCTAGATCATGCGCAATAATTCAATTCTAACCGTTCCGGAACGGTACCAATTGTGTAGGTTGGAACAAACCTTATAGTGCGCACGACGGGAATCGTTCCAAGTACGGTTCTCGGCCGGGTTGGAACAAACCTAATATTTACCAGTCGAGGACGAGTTTGCGCCCGAGCGCGGTGCGATAGCGAGCAGAGCTGCCAAAAAAGTTCGAGATTCGAGACTGGTTAATGTACTTACATCCCATATGGTGAATAACATTTTTCCCTCTTGGCTCTGGTACACTTTAGGAACCCTCGAATTTGGCACTTCTAATGAATTTATTTGAATGGTAACGTGAAATCTTGAAGGTGTGTGTAAAAAAATTTATGGAATATTCATAGTTAACAAAGAAAAAACGCAAAAAATGTTGTTTCAATTACCTTTGTAAAGCAAGCAAGATCCTACATTGTCTGGTAATTCTCGCATTGGCATGTTATATTTTTTAATAAAATAAGGCAGCGATAACGATATTATTCTATTATTAAGCCAATAAGAGTCGATGACAATACACAATACTAGTGTCAATGATGACGTTCATGCAACATAGGAGGTATTGATAGTTATTAGATCATTGGTATTGATTCATGTCGTTTTCTGTTATGGAGTGACGAGTGACGCAGTGTTGCCAGCGACATCAGGTCTAGATCATTTGATACTAATGGCCGATTGCACCAACCTATTTGAGGGCTACTTAACGCTTAGGAACCCTTAACTTCAAGTGTTTGTTTGCATCAACGTTAAGGAAAGCTTAAGCTTCCCTTAACGCTCCCTTTATTAAGTCTCCGTTGATGACCACTTAACGCTGACTTATCAATGTAAACGATATAAATTTGAGGTTGTGATACAGTTGTTATTGTCGTTTCTGACTTTTTATATCAATTAATAATTTTCAAAGACATCTATGATTTATTTTTGAAACTATATCGACGCCGTGTGTTGAGTTATATAGGAGTTTGGCTACGACATTGTATAATTTTAATGTGATTGCGCCTGTTGTCTGCCATTTAAGAAATTCTCCAAGTTCAATTCAGATTTGAGAAGTATATCCAAATTTTAATCACTATAGGCACATCATCCATCTGGTTGTACATACCCAAGGTTAATTGATAAGTAGTGAGAATGGATCACTTGAACTATTTGGAGTTTGGATGATATGATACACTAGATTTACCAGAATACCTACCTCGAAAAATGTATGAGCCGCCAAATCACAGGAAATGGATCATAGGGTTTTTTAGGAGACTTTTATTGAGATAAGCAAACTCTTTTAAATGTCTTGACTCAGATGGAAGATCAACTCGAATATGATCATGACAGGTGAAGTACATAACTTTCAGGGTTTCTTTGTTTTGCATCCATTCCCGTGTGCCCGTGTGTGTTTAAAGAAACCCTGCTAAAAACGCAATAAATTAGCAGTAGTCAGATAAAACTTGTGAACAATATCACCAACACATGTAACCACCATTCTGTGAACAAAAACAAATGAGGTTATGACATATCGCATTGTTCTCGTCAGGTTTTCAACCTAAATACGCGACGTTTTTGAAAACGTCACAGGCACCATATGATTGGTCGTGGCCGAATTTGGTATCCAAACAAGCTTTTGTGACTTGTGGTTTTGTATTGTGTGAGTTTGAAATCAGTGTTATTTGTGTTTAATTTGGACTTCATTTTTGGGTGTATTACATATATCGTGTGTCCCGTTAGTGCGTATATGATTAGCCGAGTGAAAAGTCAGCTTTTGAGGTAATAAAAAATAGTTTGTTTGGATATTTCCGGCTGACAGCTGACGTCATGACGTCACAGAAACCTAGCGTATAATGGAAAAGTTACTAGAAATGACTAAATTTGATCAACGTTGCCAAATCTAGGACACACTTAAGGGCCCTCAAAGAGTGTTGGTGCAAATGAAAACGAATTGAGGGCTGCTTAAAATTTAATGCCCCCTTAGTTAAGTCCTTGTTAAGTGAAGGTTGGTGCAATCGGCCATAAAACTAACAAGATATGATCACGCGCAGGTTTCGCTGACGTCATTGTGAGCTCAAACCTCAAAACTCATGTGTTACCTAGGTAACTATGGCTATGGGTTACCATGATACTAAAAAAAAACAAGATAAACTCACGCCATAATACAATAACTCTCGCACATCCCCCTCAGTTGTCATCACGTGACCTACCTCAAACCTATACAATCAATGTCACGTGGGGACGTCATGCGTGAGCCAGTTCAAATTTCAATCAGCAAATGGTTACTAGGTTATACGGTATTGATGTTTTACATCTAACCTCACTTTGGGCTCGCAGTGACGACATGCGCGACTTGGTTCTAATTTCATCCAGCAATCGATCATATCTTGTTTGTTTTGGTATCATGGGTCTAGTCTAGATGATATGAGTTCGTTCGTTCTGTTCGTAGAACAATCACAAACCAGTCAGAGCCATTCAGCACTTGCAGTTTACAAACTATTCCTGATTATTTTGACCAATCGATTAAGCGCTGACCGATTTGTGATTGTTCTACGAACAGACCCATGGTAAAATTTACTTTTTGGTAAGATTGGGTTAGTTTTGGTTAGTTTGTGTTGGCAATCAAAGCGACATCACATAGTGCATGAACTGAATACACTTTAAAATATGCAGCAGTTCGTTGGTTAGCAAAAGGTTAACATTACAATTTTGTATATCATAATTGATGTGTCGTGTGTATGGGTATTGTAGTGTCGTGACGTGAGCGTGTAAACATACCTCTCTCTAATAATGAAGTTAGGCTGTCAAATATGACAAAACTAGATGATAGTTCGCCAAGCTCCATCGTTGTCAAATCCACTACCTAGCATTCGAAATGTCATATTGTCATGACTCAGTTGTGAATTGACACATTCTTGAAGAGCGCGAGCGGGAAAAATGTTGTTGACATCCCTGTTGGTTGGTTGAGTTTATATAGTCCTCAACTTGTCAAATCCGAAAGTTGGTGATGTTCGAAGATATTAACAGAAATACAGGTTGCCAAAGTTGAATTTTAATTTTTGATTTTTTCAAATAACTTTTGAAATTATATCAATTATTTTTGATGAAATCTCGTATATGGGTCTTATCTGGTCTTAGTATGGGTCTTACATGTAAGGGGCGCCACTTACACATCTTTCAACTCAATAGTTAACTTTTTTGTACGCACTCGAACATTTTTTTTTAAATTAAAAAAATGATTTTTCCGTCATTTTTACGTAAAAAAGGTACACCTTGTAGGAGTCGATAGGAGTGACCATTTTCAAGATATTTGCCCTTGAACTAATCTATGCAATGTTGTTTTCTAATGGAAAATTTTAAAAATTAACATAGGGGGCATCGAAAATGCCGTTGTCACGGTAATTTTGACAAGCGTCTCGATGTTCAATGTTTCTTATTAAAACAAATCCAAAAAAAGTAAAAAAAAAAATAAAATCAGAATGATTTTTTTCATTCTAAGAAACATTCAGCATTCAAGCTAATGTCAAAATTACCACGATAACGCCGTTTTCAAAGTCTCCTATGTTAATTTTCAGAATTTTCCATTTAAAACCACATTGTATGGATTACTTCAAGTTCATGCAAATATCTTGAAAAAAGTTACTCCTAGGCACTTCTACAAAGTAAACCTTTATGCATGTAAATATGATGGAAAAATCATTGTTCCAATTTTAAAAACATGTACGAGTGCGTACAAAAAAGTTCTGACTATTTGAATGAGTGAAAAGTTGGGTAGGTGGCGCCCCCTCTACAAGTAAGAGCAATTCCGTTGTCAGATTTGAATTTTGCATATCAAACAACCCAGATGTACGAAATTCCATCAAGATAACATGATTATTTCAAAAGTTATTTGAAAAAATCAAATATCAAAATTTAACTTTGACACCCTGTATCTCTGTTAATATCAACTTTCAGATTTGATAAATTGACGTCTATCGCAATATTTTTGTGTGAGGAATCTACTCTGTTACCGTATGACCCGTTACTTCTGGTCCACCCTGTTACTCAACCCAATTTCAAAGCAATAAGTCGTTTGTCAATAATCTTTTCAATCCCCATACATTATTAAATTCTATACTATGCGTGCATTTGTTTCAAGTTCAGAAATTATAGATTTGAGAGGTAAGCACATATGCTATATGTTTGAGAAGCAGCCGCGTTATTGAGTATATGTATTGTATATTTATTATATTCAAATATGAAAATAATAATATAATTATAACGCATTTGTTATTTTTAAAACATACTCGATTTTAAAACTTTCGAAATTTTCTATCCCAACAACTAACAATCTATTATTATTATAATATACAAACAAAGGTATTTAATAAGGTGAATGTTATACCTACTGCTTACAACGTATTGTTGGAAAAAATGGGATACGTTATGTACTTTGATATTCCTGGCATAAACGCTATCCTTTAGACTTCTTGACTTTTTATCCGGCTCGAGAAACATAAAACACAATAAGCTGGAGCATGACACGTTTTGGTAAATTAAAAAATCAAAATCAATAGTAAAATAAAGGTATATAAGTTCATAATAATAATGGTTTACAAAGAATGAGTTCCGTAAATTTTAGACTTGTCAAAAATGAATGATTTTTTTCCATTTTTGAAGAAATCATGAAAAATTGGTCATTTTTGGCAAGTTTGAAATTTCATAGCTAGAATATCTTTTGTTCTATAATTATTGAGAAATTTTCAGGAACCACATACATTTTGCCTCTCATTCGAATGATGCTAGCCATTCTTATCAAAATTTATACAGAAAAATGTTTCATTTTTAACATTTTTTTTTGAACGTGACAAAAGAGCCCTAAACAATTTTATGGAAAAAATCGCGTACTTATCAAATGGTTTGAAATTCTCAAATAGACCATATTTTCTTTGATCACTGACGCGGTATCAAAGTTTCATCAATTTTTATTCATGTGCTATTTATCTGACTATGCATGAGGTTCAACGGTTTTCAAGAAAATGGCATTTAGTATCCATATGTTATTATTTTTAGAAACTGATCAATGTTTGTATTGGTTGAAAAATTAGAATTAAATGTTCATTTAGCATCATAAATAAGTGGTAACCACTCAAAAAAAAAGTCGACAAGGGCCTACCCAGGGTCTGAACTGGGGGGAGTGTGGCAGATTGACAAAAAATCGGTCTAATAATGTTATTATTATTATATTCAAAATATGCGCATTCGCCATAACATATAGAATGTCTTTTTATGTCAATAAATTTTTCTACCAAATGAATGTGATATTAGGACTTCTTCAGAAAAGAAACAATCAATGTTCCTAAAATGTTTTCACTCAATTAAAAATCAAACTCCCATAGTAAAAAAGGATATACTTTGTACTCTTGTGAAGCATCCATGATTTACCTGATCTTTCTGGGTATTCCGCCGTAGCCTTTCAAAACATTCTCACAAAAGGAACTAGAGCTTGACGCAAATTTAAATAAAAACTCACTTATCTAGAAATCTAAGATTCACTGTTTCTTTTGAAAAATTAATCAAGCCAGTGCTTATACAGTGAGGACGCGTAGGTTGGAATAAATTCATTCCAAATTCAGGGGTTAGTTTTTGTGAGAAAACGCTCGGACACGTCGATTTTAATTTTCGACTGCGATTTTTTTGATGATAATTTTATGTATCAAGGGTGGACCGAACATAAGTTACCATCATCAACTTCATCTTTTCAAATGGAACCCCCATTTTTTATTTTATTCTCGAATTCTACATTAAATTCTAAGTAATTGGTTGATGATAATTTTATGTGTACAGGGTGGACGAAAAATAAGTGACTACCACCAACTGCATTTTTTCAAATTAAAATCCTCTTTTTTTATTTCATTTTGGAATTCCAAATCACATTCCAAGTAAGATTCATGTACCACGTCCTTAACATTACCCCAAGAGAAATTTACTATTGATCAAATGGACTGTGTTTCTGAACAATCGTACGTAAATTTCTCGATAACTATTGGAGTGAGATTAAGGACATGGTATATGAAACCTACTTAGAATTTGATATAGAATCCAGAAATGAAATAAAAAAGGGGGTTTCCATTTGAAGAAATGAAGTTCATGATGGTTACTTATTTTTGGTCCACCCTGTAAAATTATCATCAAAATATTACTTAGAATTTGATTTAGAATTCGAAAATTAAATAAAAAATGGGGAGTTTCTATTTGACAAAACGAAGTTGATGGACGTAACTTAATGATACATATTAAATACAGTATCATCAAAAAACAAACCTCTGAATTTTGAATGAATTTATTTCAACCAACGCGTCCTCACTCTTTATACATACCTACTTATCCTATTTTTTTTTTGTTATCTAAAAAAGATCCTTTATGAGTATGTAAATGATAAAACCTTTGAACATCAAACTTTTGGAAAGCTGCCTTCTTCAGTGGAACCTAAAAAAATAATTGATTAGGTATTGCAAAATCAAAGAAGTACATATTTCCTAATGTGACGTTTCCCATAAATCAGCAAAATGCTTAATCATGTCATTTTAATTATTACGCATATTGGCCCTTTTTTGCTTAAATTTGTAGATAAATGATTTTTTATTATTTCAAATCGCATAAAGCTTATAGCTTTGTTTTTGTGAGAATTTTTTGATTCAATCCACATGGGAATCGATACAAAATATAATAATGAATATTCACAAATTGCTTTACTGGAGCTCAAACAATATACAATGACAATGTGTCCCCGGATCGACGCATGAATAGGTGAAAAAGACAAAAAAAAATTGAATTGAAATTTCATCTTCTGGGGCTCAACCCTGCTTGGGTGGAAACTAATTTGTGTCTTCATTTTAGTTTTGAAAAATCAAGCATGTTTTGGATATTATACCTATAGAAGGTGCTTTTCTCACTAGTGAAGTGCTTCTTCTATAGGTGATACGACAAAATGTTATTGAACAAAGTTGTTCAGAATAAAAAACCGAGTTAGAATGCAAAATTTCAATACCCTCCGCCCACTTTGAGTTTTTGAAGATATTAGAAAGGTTATCACCAAAAACTCTTTTATTGATGAATTACGCAATTTTGCAAATTAAAAACAAATTTTGGAATAAAAAAACACAAACAAACTTAAAATATTGAGATCAAATCTATTTTCATTCTATTTTGAAAACTTGGAAGGAAAAAATACAAATTATCAAAGTAGGCGGAGGGTTTTGAAATTTTGCATTCCCGATTAAGTTTTCATTTCTAAACGACTTTCTTCAATAACATTTTGTCGAATCTTCGACAGAAGAACACTGATCTGCAGAAGAAGCACTTTACTGCATGGTGAGAAAAATAGTAACCAGGTGAATAGACTGGCTAAAAGTCTGACGTCACAAATGTAGGTCGGAGCTTAAAATGTTTCCAAACAAACTCATCATAAACTATTTTCACTGATTTTGACATCCCATGTGGAAAACCAGGAAAACTGAGTTTTGAGTGTTTTTGGATTCATTATATGCGATTTAGACTTTTAACGGTGATATTTATTTGGACAAAAGTGAGATTTACTGGATAAGTTCAAGTTTTTGATAAGGTAAGTTGATTTTAGTGTATAATTAATACTGTGAACATTTTAAAGTTACGTTGTTTATGTTTACATGCTAATTATTTTGATTTGTGAGTTATAAGTGGTTTAGATCGACTTTTTTTCAGACTTTTGTAAGGAACATGGCCTCGAAGCACGTTCTCAAGCTTTCTAGCAGAAATACCTTCTTTGTGAACGACAATAAAACAATCAAAAAAGGTGAAAATGCTTTGGAATCCAATCATGTCCAGAAAATGGAGTTTGACGCCAAGCTTTCTATGAAGTAGGTGAAGTATTGTCCAGTATGAAGAACAAAAGCTACCAGCTCCAGATAAAGTTTTCAGATTGAAAAAAATGTGCGCAATAATTGATGACGATAAAATAAAACATACTGCGATTGTGCCGACTGGTCAGGCTTCGAATGAGAAGTGGTTCCTTGCAAGGAAATACCGTGTGATTGCGAGTAACTTTTGTCTCATTATTTCGGCAAATTCAAAATTTTTCTTATGAGATGTAAACATAGGTTACCATGGTTACGAGTTTGTTGTTTGTTTGGAAACATTATAAGCTCCGACCTCCGACATACGTTTGTGACGTCACGACTTAGGCAGTCTATTTCCAAGACATACTTGATTTTTCGAAACTAATAAAATTATGACACAACTTAGTTTTTCTTCAAACGTCAGTAAAACGGACATTGTTCGACTGATATCGGCCGCAAAGTTTTACTTTTCCTCCGCCGGAGGGGAAAGTAACCATGACAACGAAAACTTGAGCCTGGCGCCGCCGCCCGAAGGTATATTTATGAAAAATTGAAAACATCATGTTTTTGCATCAATTATAAATAAAAAGTGGTGGTTATTGGGAATGAGGACAGTTAAAATGAGAATCACTTATTCGAAAATTATTCCCGACGTTTCGGCCTATAATTCAGGCCTTTTTCAAGGGCTGAAACAAATGAATACAAGTGTTATTCTTTCCTAATATAGGCCGAAACGTCGGGAATAATTTTCGAATAAGTGATTCTCATTTCAACTGTCCTCATTCCCAATAACCACCATTTTTTTTTAATCTACAAAGGACGCTAAGTTTTCAATCATTAATTATAAATTTGTCGACATTTGAAGAAAAAATAGCATTTGGAGGAAAAGTTACTTTTTATGACTTGCTCTCTATTATCAGCCTCACTTCACAGTATCACTTTTCCTCCATATAAAATAATATACTATATTCTATCTAAGCAGGGCTGAACTCCAGAAGATGAAATCTCGATTCAAAAAGTTTTATCTTTTTCACCTATTCATGCGTCGATCCGGGGAAACACTGTATATAAATGCAATAAATGCACACTTATTTAATTATGGGATATAAATGTAAAGGTAAACATCACAAATTCATGTTGTGCCATGAAAACCTCAATATAAAAATATATTTATCCATAGAAAAGTAGCATACGTTAAAAAAAAAGAAATAATTGTACATCTAACATAGTTACATGTTGTTATTGTTGTCTCTTGGATAACATAATACTTGTTATTTGTTATAATTATTGCCCTGCATATTGAAAGCATGGCTACAGGAAAGCGTACTCATGATGACGTCATGACCCTGCTGGCAACTTGGCAACGATGCGCCCAGTTGACGCAATTTTATCTGTCATACTTGTCCGGAGTCCGGAGCACTCTGCAATTCTGAAAACTGGCGGCTGGATGTAGCTCCCGTCATCGATTTTTAAAATGGCTCATGCACTAACCACAGTGTTGCCGTATCTCTGTCTGTAAAAGTTGGGTTTGGTTGGGACTATTAGGGACCTTTGAATAAAGAAAACAAAGGTTGGGACTGTTGGGAGTTGGGATTGTAGATTGTAGTTTGTTAGGGAGGGGGGGCAAGCTGTATCTTTAAGTTTATGTTTATGGGGTTATTTTGATGTTTAAAATTTGTGTCTTGCATCTTGCACCTACATCTCATCAGAATATTCATAAATACATTCAAATACCTAACCTTATTCTTTCGCGATACCAATCCGTTTTGATCATGGGTCTATGATGGATAGTAAAATATAATTGTGCTGTTTGTGAGGACATTTTCAACCAATGAAAACCTGAACCAACATTGCAAGAATCATTTTGAATACGAAAATACTGAAGCATCCTCAGGCGAGTATTGTGACTACTTCACCACAAGACTGGCAATAAAAAAGACATCTCAGGATATTTTTTTGTGTAAAACATAATGTGGGATTTTTTTTTATTGATTGCAAAACCAAAATTCAAATATCACGAAAAGATGATGCATAGCCGATAAACTAATTAGATGCAATTAGAATGGTTGTAAGTCGAACATCATACACGGTAGGTCAAAAAATATAAAAATTGTGCAAGAGTAATAATGTACCTACCTACGCTTATTTAAAAAAATACAGCAAAACGTTATAAAGAAAAGGTGTACAGAATCTAGAGTTTTGCTTTATTACCAAAACAAAGCGCCCTAGATTATTTTGGTCTGTATTAAATAATTAACTCAGAGGTAGGTATAATGGTATCGAATACAAAAATTGCACTTTGTATAAGATAGTTTATTGGTATACAGTGAGGACGTAAATAGTCCCCCCCCCTTTAACTTTTGAACGCATTAATATTTTTGGCTCAAATTTGGAGGTGTTGTTCAGGGTAGGCTTTACTAAGCTTTGACCTCCAAAAAAAATTTTCATCTGTCAAACTGACAGCTGGGCACCATTTTGAAACAAAAAATTAAATGGAAAAGGAGGTCATGTGATACTTTATTTGAAAGGTCCTTCCATTCTCTTTTCACCTCCAAAGTTTGAAGTCCTTATTATTTTTCATAAGGAATTAATAATTAAATAATTGTGCATGATTTCGTTCTTAATATTATCTTTAGTATTAGGTTTTTTTGAAATTTTTTATTAAATACTATTGTAGAAACCATCACTTATGTTATAGGTTAGTTTTTTCATTGTTAATAAAGTTCTTTTAAGAATTAGAGATAGTATTTGGACCCAAATAATTTATTTTCGATATGGCGCCATTTCCTTAAGAAAAATGCTAAGGACTTCAAACTTTGGGGGTGAAAAGAGAATGGAAGGACCTTTCAAATAAGGTATCACATGACCCCCTTTTCCATTTAATAATTTGTTTCAAAATGGTGCCCAGCTGTCAGTTTGACAGTTGAAATTTTTTTTTGGAGGTCTAAACTTAGTAAAGCCTACCCTGAACAACACCTCCAAATTTGAGCTAAAAATATTAATGCGTTCAAAAGATAGAGGGGGGGGGGGACTATTTACGTCCTCACTGTATACCTACCTACATTATGATTATTGATAGTTTACAATGTTAAAAAGATCTTTTGCGGAAATTCAAAGTTTTGTTCAATATTGTTGCATTGCAACGAAAATGAACTATGTGATTTCCTAAAAAAATAAAAATCTAAGTGGATTTCACAAAAATGCTTCAATTTGAAAAAAGTTATGAAAAAAAACAATACCTACGTCACAACTTTAATATTCAGGCATAACTTTTAATTCTAGACAACTTTTTTTCACGACACTTTGCGGATTTTTTTGAAATACTTAAGTGATACTTTGGTACTTTACTGTTGTTACCTTCATCAATTTCTATATTTTTTGACCCACCCCGTGTATGATGTTTGATCTGCAGCCATTCTAATAGCAACTAATAAGTGGATAAAACATATAGAACATACACCAACTTTTGATGATATTCAAATTTTGGATCTGCAATTAATAAAAAAAATCCCATATGTTTCACACAAAAGAATATCCTGAAATGTCTTTTTTATTGCCAGTCTTGTGGTGAAGTAGTCACGACACAATACTCGCCTGGGGATGCTTTAGTATTTTCGTCTTTAGATGATTTTTGCAATGTCGGTTCAGGTTTTCATTGGTTGAAAATGTTTTTTCACACTGTACTATCCATTAGGTATAGACCTATGATCAAAACGGAATGGTATCGCGAAAGGAAGCTAGGTATTTGAATGTATTCATGAATATTCTGATGAGATGAAAGTGCAAGATGCAAGACACAAATTTGAAACATCAAAATAACCCCATCATAAACATAAACAATCAGCCTGCTCCCCACTCTCCCAACAATCCGAGCAACCCAACTTTTACAGACGAGATACGGCAACACTGTGGCTAGTGCATGGGAGCCTTGATTTTAGAAATCGATGACGGGAGCTACATCCAGCCGCGAGTTTCTGAAATGCTTGAATAAAAATAAATTTTGTTTATTTTGAAGTATTCGGTCGTCTGCTTATGTTTTATATTTTGTTTGATTTAGGATTTAGAATTATAAAGACAGAATATCAGTGATCAACATTAGTGTTTGGAAACATCTTTTGCACGGATTATTGTGTTTATCTGAACATTCAATATCTGTGTGAGAACTTGGGTATCTGTTTTTCATCTTCTGCAAATCTGGATGAAAAACCGGAAATCATGATAGCTGCCTCAGATCCACAGGTATGCTTAGCACCACAATTTCAGTTTTTTCAAAATTTCATGATTGGAAACGTTAACTTTCTGAAATTGCAATGACAACATAATATAAAGCTTCACTAGCCGGTTACTTGTGAATCTGCTGAAAAGATCATTTTTGTCTTTCATTATCAATTTCATAAGAAAATATAGGTACCCATTTGCATCAGAGATATTTCATATTGATACTCTGGCCCTGGAGGGTAATTTTTGGCATCACGTCTATTTTTTAATTTTTAAAAGTGTTTTTTTTTATTTTTTTTCAGGAGATTCATTTTGTTATAAGCTAGTTAGAAAGAGACACATTTTAGAAATTCTCTTAAATTGAAAAAAAAAGATCAAAAAAGGTGACAACGTTCTCGCCCTCCAAATCCGTATACGAAGTACGAAGCATAGATGAAAAAATATTTATACGGGGTACGAAGTATGCCGGCTGCATATAGGCAAAACATACAACGGATTAGCAATAGGCACTTAAAGTCGAGCGCTGATTGGCTGTTGCTAATACGATGTAGGTTTTGCCTGCACGATTAAGGCAAAACGTACATCTGATTAGCAATGCGCATTCTGTACGGACGTTTCTTATCGAACTCATTAAACACCCATCCATACGTTATTTTGAATTTTCCCACATCTCGATATAGCTTCATTAGTCCTGTTGTGCGAAAAAAAAAACACCTTTTGAAAAGCAAGATTTGTATGTCTTTGTTGCCAATACAATCTAATAAACGTTTTTTATGATTATTTTAATAGTTAGAATATAGAAAAAATGTGTTTTTTATACCTTTTAATTATTATTTTTGAACAATGTTCGAAAAAATGAGGTACAATAGTTATTTTTGCACCAAGGCTCGTGAGTGTTACTTTTTTGGCCAAGGATGCAGATGCCAAGCTGAGGTGAGTAGGGCTGGAGTTTACAAGAATGCGAGTACAAAAAAGTAAAAAAGTAGGTATATGCTACAATACTATACAGTGCGACCTTAAAGGTTGGAACAAATTCATTTAAAATCTGATCGTTCTCCGACAAAACCAACCCCTGATTTTGATTTTTTACTGCGGTTTTTTTGATGATAATTTTATGTGTACTCACAGGGTGGACCAAAAATGAGTTACGACCATCAACTTCATTTTTTCAAATGGATATCCCCATTTTCTATTTCATTTTCGAATTCTACATCAAATTTCAAGTATCATGATGATGATGATTTTATGTATACCTACACGGTGGTCCAAAAATAAGTTCCGACCATCAACTTCATTTTTTCAAATAGAAGCTTCCTTTTTTATTTCATTTTGAATTCTACATCAAAGTTTCATGAACCTTGTCCTTGACCTGGTCCCAACCGTTATCGAGAAATTTACGATTATTCAGGAATACAGTCAATTTGATCAGGTCGGAATTTATTTTTGATCCACCGGTACCTACACATAAAATTATCATCAAAAAAACCGCAGCCAACTCGGCAGCCAATAATAAAAATCGACTTGTCCGTGTCCGACCGTTTTCCCACAAAGCAAACCCCTGAATTTCAAATGAATTTGTTCCAACCTTTACGGTCACACTGTATGAACAAGTGTTTCAAAAACCCTTATACTTTTCTATGATTATCATGAATTTGAATTATCAACTACCAATCAAAAAAACGTCTTCAATTATTCGTATTCAGGCAACAAACTTCAAAAACACGAAATAGGTCTTTGATTGGTTCAAACCCCGGTTCAAAAGTAATGCGTAAGTATCAAGCAGGAAGCAGGTACAATAAAAACTTAATTTTATATGATTAAATGCGATATTGCCAATTTTTTTTTTCCGTTTTGGTCTCCCATTGTGCAAATTGACAAGTGGTAGTATGGGCATAGAAGTTATACTAAAGACACATACGATCAAAATAACGATATCTGTTATACAAATGTTTACTGTTTATCATATTAAATTTTCATCTAATTATATTAAGTGGTTGAAAAGTTATTCAAGAAAAATTGATTTCCAGTGGCGTCCTTTCGGGGCCCGTATCTCCGTAGAAAGGGCCTCCAGGAAAAAAGTTCACGGGAACTTGTCATCTTATTTTTCAATGTTCTATATGAATCCGAGAGATCTCCCACATTTTCCCGGACACCCTGTACATTCCTCCTTTTTATTTTTCCTGTAAATGGGCGTTTAATGTTGATGTTGTGTGCTCCGTATGCGGACTATAAAAAGTATATTAGAAAGGTTGAATCAAACAAAAAAAAAATCTACAGGGTGACCAAACAAGCGAGGTAAGCGGCTGTATCTCCGAAACCACACATTGTAGAATGTAGAGATTTGCGATAAAAAACTATATGACTAAAGTGGCCAAAAGAAACACTTGAAATAATGTAAGTGATTTGTTGGGTTTGAGGATCAGTGAATTAAAGTCCAGTTAGTTTTAAAGTGGCCGACGTTTCGCAATATATAATTGCATCATCAGGGCGCTGAAATCAAATATTTATTTGATTTCAATAGAATTTACATTCGGATACCATTCACATGTTACAGAGGATACAGCCAAGAAAGAAAAAAGAAAGAAAGCAGATTACAAAGAAACGTAAACAAAACTCACATTTTAACATTCTGGACTCAAGTCGCAAGAATACATATTTACACGACACACAAACAGGAAAACTCTTAGGTATATGGGACAAAAGATGCAAGAAACTAAATACAGACAACTGGTCTTCATCAAAAGTAGTGCAGTATTGAAGCCTGATAACAGTTTTGGTAATCGAGATTGTCTGTGTTTATTTTGGTAGTTTTTTATTTCTCCGGTATATTTATATCCGGCGAATTTGATGGGAGTTTTAGTACAGACATATAATTATTCAATTTAACTGATTGAGTATATTGAAATACGCTGAATTGAGATTTTCTGTATCAGTCCTTTTGTTGACGGTGTTATGTCTCTTGATATGGATCATTTCTGAGACTATTCTTTTTTTTGTAATTAGTCTGTTTGTCCAGAATCGACGTTCTTTCAAAATCAAATGAGTGTCCCGTGTCGTTTTTGTGTTGTACTGAGGCTGTAGGATTGGTTTTTAATAAGTAGTTTTTTTCATCATTTTTATGTTCCCTAACTCTGTTTTTTAAATATCTAGAGGTTTGTCCTACGTAGCATTTATCGCAAGCTTTGCATGGAATACTGTAAATTACATGTGACTTTAAAAGATTTCCAGTAAACAAAAGTTGACTTGAAATAATTTTTGAGTTCATACCTCCACCGCTAGGAGGCGTACTATCTATGGTCGGGTAGAAATATTGACCTTAATCAAAAATGTTTAATTATAAGTTGCTCAAAGAATATCACCACTGTAGTCCTCGTGAAAATCTGCATCGTCTTGGTTTACCATTTTTGACTGTAGAACATCAGATACAGACGGGGGGAAAAGGTGAGGTCTGTCTTATTGAAATGTCTATAACTTGGGTTAACTCAACATATTTGAACAAATAAGGTCTCGTTTGAGAGAGGAAGCCTTGTTTATTAAGAGCAAATATAGTCACGAGAGATTGGTTTACGCTGCTCCCTCTAGGGGGCGCCAATGCAAAATCTATAGTTTTTTCAATTTTATTCCGAAATTTTAAATGGAATGATATAATTATTTGAACAGAAACAGGAAGTAGATCAAATCTATATGAAAAAACCTGGAAACCGCCTCTCGATAACTTCACGCGTTCAGGAGTTATTGCCTTTTCCTGATGAACACGTATGTTTTTATAATTTTATTTCGGACTCAAAACAGTCCGGTAAATGACACATTTTATCTTCACAGCCGATAAAATTGGATCAGAAGAATATATAATTTAAACCAACTTTGAAAATTGTAGTATGGTTACGCTGAAGCCATCTCATGGTAAGAATGTGAGAAGGACTGCTACCACCGCCCTCTCAATGTGTGGTTTGACAAGAAAGTACTATCTCTTTTGAATAGATTGAGAAAAATTGTCACAGTATGAAATAAGACATTGTAAGATACGCAGCCCTGAAATGTCATTAAACTACTCGTCTAGAAATTCCTATCATAATAAACATCTCGACTCGTACTTTAATAAGTCACTGAGCTGTAATAAATATACACCTATAAAATCTATGTTAAGTGCTCTTGATATGTTGTCTGTTCGTCAAAAAATAGAATTCAATGTATTTATATTTATTTTTTAAATAAGACCTAGTTTCAAAATACATTTGTGATAAAACGCAGACTTTCAAAAGATAAGTGATTGTGCCAAAAAATTTTTTTTTCATCTAGCTTCACAGATATTTTACTAATGATTTATTTTTTTCTAGCATAACTACAAAACTTTTCCCAGCATACTTTTCCAAAAAAGGAAAAAAACTCTCTTACACACTGGGTTATTAGATGAAAACATCTGAATCATCAGAAAGTCAATTCCATAAAAATCAGTGACGTCATAATATGCAGCTATATCTTTTGATTGTTTATTGAATTGACTTTATGTTAATTCAGATGTTCTCATCTAATAAGCCAGTGTGTAAGAAAGTTTTTCCTCTCTTGAAAAAATTTGTTGGGATAAGTATTTATGTATTAAAAAATAGATCAATAATAAAATATCTGTGTACCTAATTGAAAATCTTCTTTTCTGGTACAACCACTTATCCCAGCGTAATCTCTCACGAGAGAGAAAAACTCCCCAATACATTGAAATATTAGATAAAAGCATCTTAATTATCAAAAAGTCAATTCCAAAAAAAAATTGAAGAAATAATCACATGTTATTTCTTCAAATTTTTTTTGGAATTCACTTTTTGATAATTACAAACACTTTTATAACACTCTCGATCAATAATTACAACCGTTCGCTATAGAAACAAAAAACGTAATTTTATGGTCCAAGACTAGGCACCAAAAGTTATCAAAATCGATTTGTACGTTTTTGAAAAATGTAGGAAAAACCAAAATTTGTTTGAATCTTTGACGCCCTCTGTAGACTTAACGAAGCAATTTTGAGTTTGCCTAGATCGCCTTATTTTTGGTCAAGGAATTTGTTGTTAAGCGTTATACAGTCATTTCAGGGACACCCTGTAGAACTCGTAACAAAAAGGATTTCGTCTTAAACAAGAAAGCAAACTCTAGGACGCTTTCTAGCACCATATTTTATTAGGGGGTAATTGAATTTAATCGCTTACCTAGGTCCCTTGAAGAATGTGAAAATGTAAAAATGTTTGAGTGTGGTGTTCGTCAATAAGTATTGATTAATTTCTAACTAGTGATATTCAATTTTGACTCATCATAAATATATGTTATACACTTTTATTTTTATACCCCATTGTATTAATGCATTTTCATATTGCAAATAGTTGAAGTATACTTGGTAGTTTTTTGTAAAGCACCTTGCTAAATAATAGTATATTATTTAACGAGCGGGAAATGGTGGATATTACTCACGAAGATGAAGTTTGCGCTACGAGTCGTAGGCGAGTAGCGTAATCATCTGAGTGAGTAATAGTCATTTCCCGCGAGTAGAATACTATACTTTTTCTATGATTATTCAATAGTTGAAGCGAACTTTGCAATATTTAATTTCATTTGGACGGCACTCTTTGACAACGACTGACTCAAAGTGAGTTTAGGTTGTTAACACACAATGTGACAATGACTATAAAACCAGTATGGACGGTCAATTGGGCTGTTTCAAAATGATGGATTTGAAGGTTGACATTTTGTCGAATGTTCTGATTGGCTCTAAAATGGTGGAGTAATGACATTAGATCATTTCATTGGTTAAAAAAAGTTGAGAAATGAAAAAAAAGTCATTAGTAGGAGTAACGAGTTACATTAACCAATAGAAACTGGATGTATATTACATCTATTATTGAATAGTCATAGAAAAACACAATATTCATATTTATTCATCTATTTTCCCGCCTGGTTACGTGAATACTATTTCACTTGGGTAGTCCATGGAAACCAAAAACAAACTTGGACAGAAACGTCAAATCTTTGTTTAAAACAGTTTAATTATTGATTTTGTTTGCATATTATGCTGTCTTCTTCCCTCTTCTGGCAATAAACGCGTCAAGTTAGCAAGATGCGGCTACGAGGTTTCTTCTTGTAATTCTTATCTACTTTCTGTCTCCGTTGAAATAATTGTATCATTCTATTTGAAATTTCGGAAACAAAATAGAAAAACTATAAACTTTTGCATTGGGCCCCCTACAGGAAGCAGTGTAAACCAATATCTCACGAGTATATTTTGCTCTTAATAAACAGGACCTTATTCGTTCAAATATGTTGAGTCTAACTAAAGTTATAGGCATTTAAATAAGTCAGAATTCACCCTTCTCCCATGACTTTATTTGATGCCCTACAATCAAAAATGGTAAATCAGAAAGGTGCAGAATTTGACGATGATTACAGTGGTGGTATTCATTGGCAACTTATAATGAAACATCTTTGAGTAAAATCAATTTTTCTACCCGACCATAGCTATTATGCGCTCTTGCGGTGGAGGTATGAAGTGGAAAATTATTTCCAGTGTTTCGTTTTGGCCACTTTAGTCATATATTTATTTTCCGCAAGTCTCTACAATGTGTGGTTTCTCAGATATAGCGGCTCACCTCGCTTATTTGGCCACCCTGTTCATTATTATACAAGGTATCCACTAACAATCGTGAAACAATGACAGTGGTGATTCTTCATGAAAAAATAAGTTTTTTTTTCGAATTAACATAGGTACGATTTTTTTTTTTAATTTTTTTTTATTCAAGTACAGCGCTACATTATTGAGGAAGTATACCTCTCTCTACAAAAAAGATGAAGAATTAAGATTTATTCATAAAAAATCTCAGAGGTTTGCTGTCAAAAAAGTTAAGTCAAATTTATCTTATCTACTTTCTGTTTCCGTTGAAATAATTGTATCATTCTATTTGAAATTTCGGAAAAAAAATAGAAAAACTATAAATTTTTGCATTGACGCCCCCTACAGGAAGCAGTGTAAACCAATATCCCATGACTATATTTTGCTCTTAATAAACAGGACTCTCTTAATAAAATCTCAGAGGTTTGCTGTCAAAAAAGTTAAGTCAAATCAAATGAAATAAAAATAGTGTACGTTTCGCCCTCTAACCGCTACGTAAAAGTCAGCACCAAATCATAACTTTTCACCCCAATAAAACCCCCCGCCCACCGTATCAGATTGTGTGCGAACATATTGGGAAAAATCGAAAATAAAATTTTCGAACCTATGTTCATATGAAAAAAAAAACATGTTTTATTTGATTATCTAGAGAAAATTACTGTGTAACTCCCAGTAGCAAAATACACGCGATTAACAACGTCAGTAGAATCTGTACAAAACGTATTTTTACCCACACCAATAGCCAATCAGGGCTCTACTTTAAACGCCTACTAAAGTCTAATTTTTTATTTCAAAAATCTAAACTTCTGTAGGCATAAATATTTTAGTTAATTTAGAGGTTTTGGACCAATCAAAAACCTGTTGTGCATTTAAACATTAGTTGTTACATCGTGTTCAAGACGTTTGTTTTTTTTTGTATTTAGACCTACCTATAAAACACATTTTTTTCAAAAGTATGTTTTAACTGATAAATCTAATATAAAACACGTTTATTAAGTTATATTGATAACAATGACATAATTCTCGCTTTTCAACAGGTGTTTTATTTTGCTCGAAAGGAATAATAAAACTATATCGATAGGTGGGAAAATTGTAACATTCAGGGTGTTTATAAATTGAATGCCGATATTTAAGGTGAGGGTGATAATCCTTTTATCATTTTAAGACAAAAAGTTTATATAGATATAGTTCCGCAAGAGCCTAGATCTTAAGATACAGGGTGTTAAAATTTAAAAAAAAAACTTTTTTTATAATTACTTTGATACTATTCCAGATATCTTTTCGAAATTTGGTACACGTCTTTTATGCATCAATATGCGTTTTGTGATGTACAAATAATTTTATTATTCACCAGTGGCGTCCGTAGGGGTTTTGCACTAAATATTTTTGGAGAAAAAACTTGTACGACACTGATCCTTTCAAAATAAACATTATTTTTGAAATCTCTATTTATTTCTGAGCCAATTTCTTCTCTTGATCTTTTTTCGTCCGGCGCATGGTCTTCGCTTAAAAAAATTAAAATCTACTTAATTGCATTAACACCCTGCTGTGTCTTCCAATATTTTCAAATCAGTGGCGCTTTCTCCAACATTCCCAAGCATATTGATGCATAGAAGACGTGTACCAAATTTCAAAAAGATATCCGGAATAGTGTCAAAGTGATTATAAAAAAAAAGTTTTTTTTTAAAATTTCAACATCCTGCATCTTAAAATCCAGGCTCTTGCGGTCCATATGAACTTTTTGTCTCAAAATCATTTAAGGATTATCACCCTCAAGTATCGGCATTCAATTGATAAACACCCTGTATTATAATGTGCGTTTGCATAATGGATTCGATTGAAGACGTCTGTACAGAACGTCAATTGCTAATCTGTTGTACGTTTTGCCTTGACCGTGCGGGCAAAGGCTACATCGTATTAGCAACAGCCAATGGGCGCCCGACTTCAGGCGCCTATTGCTAATCCGTTGTATGTTTTGCCTATATGCAACCCGGCTTTACGTGGAGTGTAGTGGAGTGAAAAAAGGGGGACAGGGTAAGATAATTAGAGTAAAACTTAGGACGTTTGGTCAGTTGTTATTATAAAAGATACTGAGTAGTTATAAACATTTATCATGATCAAGATAATAATGTATGTGCCTATTTACTTACTCGAAATTATGAAATACCTTGTGAAATACTTACTTATTCTCGAGCCTATTCCTATTCGTCTCTAGCAGAAGCTAAAGTAGCTTACCCTATAAATAACTAAAACTTATCCAAAATAAATTGATCTCAACTAACTAGGTATAACCGAAAAAGGTTACCTATCTCGCCGATTCTCGCCTGTACCATCAGATTTGAAAAAACATAAATCTATATTTTTCCGTAATGACTGTACATAATAGGTCTGTTCGTAGAACAACCACAAATCGATAAGCGCTTCATCGATTGGTCAAAATAATCAGAAATAGTTGGCAAACTGCAAATGCTGAATGCTGATTGGCTCTGACTGGTTTGTGATTGTTGTACGAACAGACCTAATATAGTGTGTCCCCGGATCGACGCATGAATAGGTTGAAGAGACAAAACAAAATTGAATTGAAATTTCATCTTCTGGGGTTCAGCCCTGCTTGGATGGAAACTAATTTGTGTCATAATTTTAGTTTGGAAAAATCAAGCATGTCTTGGAAATTGATCCAAGAGCTATTTCTCTCACTATTACAGAGCTTCTTGTATGAGAGATACGATAGAATGTCATTGAAGAAAGTTGTTCAGAATGAAAAACTGAGTGTGAATGCAAAATTTCAAAACTACTTTGATATTTTGAGGAAATTGGAAAAGTTCATCAGCTATTTTTTTTTAATGATGAGATACACCATTCTGCAAATAAAAAAAGTATTTACAAATTAAGAAAACACCAATAAACGTTCAAAATAAAGATAAAATGTATTTCCATGCTATTCTGAAAACTTGGAAAGGATAAATGCAAAATATCAAAGTAGGCGAAGGGTTCTGAAATTTTGCATTCTCACTCAGTTTTTCATTCTGAACAACTTTCCTCAATAACATTTTATCGTATAGTTGGTTTAACATATCGCCGCGCGCTAGATGGCTTTTTTCGATATACAGAAATGGTCGATTCCCTCAAAAAAAAAATTAATGTATTGGGTTTTTTTTTCATGAAACAGTAGCTTAATGATGCCTTGAGTAGCTCGCGAAAATCGCATCTCGATATCTTGTTCCTAACTCGAAATATCGGCCAATGGAAATCCCCTTTGTAATTAGCAAATTTAAGTTTCAGACTAGACACTGACATGTTTACATTTTGGTCAAAATAGGTTATTGTTGGTTTGGTTGCCACGGGAACGTGATAGGTCGTTTCTTTGTTTGCCACGGAAACGTGAATTATAATGACTAGTGAGTTATGGATCATTTACTTGTCCAAAATGTCATCAATAATGTCACCTATAACTATCATGCGTCAGATAAAAGTTTCTTTTTTATGATTGAGAATACTCATAACGTTAGTCCGCCGAACATTTAGATTGTGAACGTCAGTTCTAAAACGGAATCTTTTAAGAAGATTTTGGGGGAGTTTGAAATGTTACTGTTCTGTAAAAAAACATGATGTTATGCATACCCAAATATAAGTTTTAGACATGAGTTTTCAACTTTTTGTACCCTTTTCATGTCTAGCGAGTCTAAGCAGTGCCCATAAATAGAGGAACAGCAATTAAATTGAGAAAGTATTAACGTGTCGCAGAGCAAAACCTTGGGATTGCGGTTCAAATAATGACGAGGGTATAGCATTTTTAGAGTCGCATAAGCTTTACCCATTCTATTATTAATATTTAATCGAAATGTAGAGTGCGTGAGCCAGTAGGTAAGCGGTTTCTCCAAAAAGTTGTTCTAAATACTTAGCTATTGAACATACCAAAAGTCCCGGCGTCTGGAAGAAGAGCCAAAGTCAGGGTTCTTGTAAGGCCCCATTCTTCAGTTTTTCGCTTATATTTCGAAAACTATGCATCGGACAAAAAAGTTCTCAGGTACAAAAACGAAGCCTATAAAATTATCTAAAACTTCTGTATTCAACACTTTTTTGAATTCGCAAGCATTGTGTTTTTTTTAGGTGTCAAAATTATGTCAAAAATCAGAGAAATTATTACGAAAATTAGTTAGTGACTGCTTCCCGTATGATTTGCGCAGGCACTGTTTTTTTTAGTTGGCGTTTTAGGTATATGCTTTCCTGATGAATCGGCTATACACTCGGTTATAAAGAATTCGAAATCGAATCGTAAAGGAAGTAAAGGTATCAAAACTGAAAAGGTCAAACATTATTTCAAAACAAATAATAATCATCGATATGATTTTAGTAAAATTTTGATACATGTAGAAAGTACGAGTATACGGGGGTTATTGAAAAAAAAGCAAAAATTATGTTTGTTTAGTTTTTTTCCTGTTTACACTCTGGTTGGTACAGAACCGTAATATGTCGAGAGTTACATCCATGTGAGTAGCGCCCTCCTCAACCTTTCCGTTCAACATCGGATAACCGTAAAACAATGTCTTTTTATTCCATGGACGAGAGGTACAGCTCGAACATACTCCACATCTATTTGCGTTCCCTGATTTGCGAGCCAATAGATGGTAGTGGTTGTTCAAAACAACCGCTGCACATTCATACCCAGATTAGGGTATTTTGCCGGGAGTTACATTGATGTGAGTGGTGCCATGCTGCCTTACTGATGATTCCATATTCGGGATGAAACCGGTATAAGGAGGGCACTACTCATATAGATGTAACTCTCGATATTTATTACGGTTCTGTACCAACTTTTCCGTTTCATAATAAAATTGTGTCTACCTATGAAGAATCTTAAACAGGGAGCTGGGAGTGCCTGAATATACAATAATAGAACTTGTATATAAGTCTAAGTCATTTGGATACTCTAAACTGTTTTGAATACTAAGAAAAAGCGTATCAATAATTTATAGTGAGTACTATACAGGGTGGTGCAACCAAGATGGGGTGGACGATTGTGAAAAATGGGGAGTTATCTCGGGAGCATGATACTACGACAAACAGATAAGCTCACGCGCATCTTGTCGGGTGACCTTTGTGAGGTTATGTTGTCAAGCTTCTGTCAGTTTGCAATGTAAATGTTGTTGTTCTGATATTTGTGTGATATAATGTCTTATTATTTCGTGAATTTCGCATAATTTGATGATGGTGTACTGTGCCGTGATGTTCTGCAGAAGCAGCAATAAGAAAAATAAAGAAAACCGTCCGTGTAAATACCGTTCATTTCGGTTTCCAACATCCAAGTATATTCGCAAGATATGGATACAGAAGTGTTATCAAAAGGACAGTTTTGATGTTGAATATGCTAGAATTTGTTCAAACCATTTTTCTGAAGACGACTTTTGTGACAAAGAGAGACATTTGCAATTGCCCAAAACCACAAAAACCACATCGAATCATGTAGAAAAACAAAAAGCCACAAGGAACCACATGGAACCTGAAAAACCGCAATGGAACCAGAAAAACCATATGGAACCACAAAAAAAACATACAGAATCACATAGAAACACAAAGAACCAGAAAATCTACATGGAACCACATAGAATAACAAAAAATCTCTCAAAACCACAAAGAACCAGAAAAACCGCATGGAACCACAAAAACCACATATAGAAACACAAAAAAACACATATAGAACCACTGAAAACCACATGGAACCACAAAAAAACACATAGAACCACAAGAACCCCATGGAACCACAAAAAAAACACATAGAACCACAAGAACTACATAAAACACAATAACGAACCTGAAAAACCACAAAAAAAACATAGAACCACTAAAAACCACATAGAACCACAAAAACCACATGGAACCACAAAAAAAACACATAGAACCACATAGAAACACAAAAAAAACTCAACGAACCGGAAAAACCACATCGAACCAAAAAAAAAACACAGTACCACATGGAACCACAAAAAAACACAGAATAAAAAGAAATCTTTCGCAGAACCACAAAAACCACATGAGGAAACCCAAAAAAACACATATAGAACCACTTAAAACCACATATAGAACCACAAGAACCACAAAAAAACACACAACCACAAGAACTACATAAAAACACGAAAAAAAAACACAACGAACCTGAAAAACCACATGGAAACACAAAAAACACATAGAACCACATAGAACCACAAAAACCACATGGAACCATGTAGAACACACAAAAAACCATAGAAACCACATGGAACTAATAAAAAACACATAGAACCACAAGAAACACATAAAAACACAAAAAACACATAGAACCACAAAAACCACATGGAACCATGTAGAAACACAAAAATAGAAACCACATGCCAAAACCTCTTAGAACCACATAGAATTGCAAAAAGCCTCTTAGAACCACAAAACCACATGGAACCACATAGAACCACAAGAAGCCACATAGTACAACAAAAACCAAATTGAACCAAAAAATAACCACATGCATGGAGCCACATAAAATCACAAAGAACCACATAGATTCTCAAAGAAACACATAAAACCAAAAAAGAAGGAAGAAAAGAACATAGAATCACAAAAAACCACACAAAACCACAAAGAACCAAGTGTGTCGCGACCTTGAAATTCCACTCCCACCGCACATAAAAAAGTTTCACCTCAAACATCCTTTCTAACGTCGAAAACCAACTGAGAAAAATGTTTTTTCAATGTAACGGCAAAATTGAAAATACGATCTTTTTTTAAATACTATTTAACCAATCTGGTGGGATTTGCGTAGATTATATTATCAATTTTGGATAGATAGATAACCAACTAAATACATATTATTCATTTTGGGATAAATAACCAACTATAATCATCAGAATTCAACAAAATCGCAGTATAAGCCATGCTTTCCAATGCTATTTTATCCAATTGGGTCACCGGATAGCTTGATGCGCAGTTCAGTTCAAAACTCGTTCGGCTAGTGAGCATATCTTGTTTGTCGTAGTATCATGTCTCGGGAGTTATTTAAATAATTTTTTTTTGTATATCATAGTTAGTCAAAAAGACCATGTTTTGAAAATTAAGTCATAGTACAGGGTGTCCCAAAAAATTTGTGGCGAACTAAACTTGTATTTTTTTAAATGGAACACCCTGTATATAAGAATTCTAATTATTTCTCCTATCTCGTACGATCATTTTGATATAGGGTTTGTTGGGTCTAAGACTTATAATAGAGGAATGAGAGGCGATCAAAGTTGAAAAAGGACTCATAGTTGGGCTTTTTTTTAAGCAAAATGGAAAAAGAGTCGAAAAACCAACTGACCCATGAAACAATACTTATCCTCGAACACAATAATCACATACATTTTTAATAAAATTATTTGTTAATATACAGGATGGTCAAGTTTTGCAAACACAACCTGTACACATTTTTTTTAAATAGAACACCCTGTATATTATATTTCCATCTTAAAGATAACATCATTAGCTTTCAAAAAACACCATACATCATACCTTTCTGATCATTAGTTTTTTCAGAAATCTCCCGCGAATAAAAAGTTTCATCATTATTTCCTCAGTTATAAAATTATGTGGCTATGAAGCCATGACAATATCACGAATGAAACAAAATATTGATAACTAGTCAAAACTACTACGTATAATCACCGAACAAATAACAATAAGAAAGATCACTCTGTCAAGCGCGCAAACGACCCGAGGAGTGCCTAAGTTCCCAAACTAACCCAACACCATTCCCCGTCCAACCGGTCCGAGAATGCAAGTCTGTTCAACGTCCGACGTTATCAGTTTACTATAAGAAGCGCTGTTAACTTGTGATTTTCAAATATCGGGCACGTATGTTCTGTGCTTCGAAACCGATGTGCTCCCGAAAGGCTCGGCGGGCTGTCACTTGATGCTGGTACACAATAGAGTGAAGAGTGAGCCTTCTTATTGCTACTTGTTCGGTGATATAATCAAGCATAATGCATTATTTTCAAGTTAGGTGTCTCTGCCACAATACGTTGAATTAAAAAGAAGACTTTTGGATACCTACTTGCTAATTAATTAATTAATTAATCAATTAATTGAAAAATTAATTAATCAACTAATTTCTGATGTTGTCATGGCTTCATGCATGGCCACCTATAGTTTTATAAACTGGGTAATAATTTGTAGTACAATGAGGAAACTTTGTATTCGCGGGCGATTTCGGAAGAAACGATTGATCAAAATGATGTATGGTGTTTTTAGAAAGCTAATGATCTTATCAAATCCAATCTTTATTTATTTAGCAAAAAAATAGCTAGATGGAGATATAATATACAGGGTGTTCCATTTGAAAAAATTGTGTACAGGTCGTGTTTGCAAAACTTGACCACCCTGTATAATAACAAATAATTTTATTCAAAGTGTATGTGATTATTGTGTTCAAGGATAAGTGATGTTTTGTGAGTCAGTTGGTTTTTCGATACTTTTTTCTATTTCGCTTAAAAAATGGCCCAACTATGAGTCCTTTTTCAACTTTGATCGCCTCCCATTCCTTTATTATTAGTTCTAGACCCAACAAACCTTCTATCAAAATGATCGTAGGAGATTGGAGAAATGATTAGAATTCTCATATACAGGGTGTTCCATTTAAAAAAATACAAGTTTAGTTTGTCACAGACTTTTTGGGACACCCTGTACTATGGGTATATTTTCAAAACATAGCCTCTTTGACCAACTATTATGTACAAAAGAAAATTATCCAAATTCCTCACTATTTTGCCAGAATCGTCTTGGTTGCACCACCCTGTATAATTGTTCTAGTATTAGCATTATAAACGTCTTCAGATTATTTTCAAAGAATAGAATAATTTTTATAATTTAGGAACTTGATAAAAAATACCCTCTAGTCGCATTGTAATATAAAAAATGTATTTTTTTTTCAAGTTTCCAAACTACTTTTTTGAATCTTGAAAATGTAAAGTATCTACGAAAGCACTATTTTGACCATTCACTCGACTATTCATGTGATGTTTTTTTTTCTAATCAATGAACATTTTAGGAGTTTATTCCCCGTGGCCGGCAGCAAGTAACAAAGCACCCCGGACCAACGGAAACCTTTACAAAAAATGAATATCATGATGATTGTATACAAATTGGCCTGCAAAGAGTATCATTGTCTGAAGACTCTTCAACTGAGTATTGGATCATGAGAAGTGTTCCCGAAGATGAGATTAACACCAGGTACAGTAATTTATACGGGGTGGCCATTATGTATGTTCAAATCTTTAAATATTATTTTAGGAAAAAAACGTCCTAAATTAAAGCTCTAGGGTTGAGTCTAGCGCAAATTTTGACTGTCTCAGTTTTTCTTCAGCTGTCATTTTCTAATGGGACCGTATAGTGTGGAGTAAATCCAGTTTTTGCGAACTTTTTTTTTACAACCCCTAAAAATTTTAACATAGTTGAACGCAGAAGAATGAGGTTTTATTTTCAAAGTTATTTTTTCCAAATATTTGAAGATTTGTAAGCGTGTTTCCATACTGTATATTGACAGTGTTCACCATTCAACATTCTCATATGAAAGTTTTGGATAAAGTAAACAAAAATAATTCTTATTGACAGTGTTCACCATTCAACATTCTCATATGAAATTTTTGGATAAAGTATACAAAAATAATTCTTACTTTGTATGCAAATAATTATTGAGTATCAAATACCTCAGATTTTCTGGTTCATCAATTCGATTACATATACAGGGTGATTCCTGTAAGTGGTTTATGCTATCGGGGAGTGATGGAGGGCGTCGAAATATTAATTTTAATATAGCACACTCTGGGTCGGAAATGAAAAAATTACCCGATGCGTATTACATCTACGCCACTGGTTGAAAGCAAAACCTCTTCTTTTTAATATTTGAAGCATCTGTTAGAGAGAGGCCTATAAAAAAATTTCATAACGATACCTTCAACTGTTAAAAAACTATTGAAGAATATCTTTGATTTTTCAAAAAATTCAACACCTTGTATCCATAAGAAGCATTTCCGATTCATAGTGTGCTATATCAAAATTAATATTTTGACGTCCTTCGTCAATTCACGAAAGCATGACACACTTACAGGAATCACCCTGTATTCACATACGGTTCTGTTCAGCTACACATCTGAGTTTCTCGGATGCGTATTCCTTTACCAGCCTTATGCACAAGGTTCATCCTATGGAGGACTATAACTAGGAGACGAATCGACATACGAATATCACTGAAATTCTGTCCCTCTTTTTGGTTAGTTCATTTGAGGGCGCTCTTGCTAGTAGCGCTTTTATTTATTCATTGCCATGGTAACGTTTATTGCTTGTCAATAATTTGTCAAGATACTTGTATCACATTTTCATTCATTTTTTCCAAATTCCCACTTTACATTCCACATTTCTCTATAAAGAAAAAATTAAGGTTGAATCGTCGCAGTATCGAGTTTCAAGCCCATGGTTTGTTCAATGATGACTGTTGTCAATGAAGCATATGACGTCACTCAGTTACACTATCAATTAATGCAATCAAACAAAAAAATATGAAAATTCTAGACATTTCAGAATAATGTACTATATAACAAAAAATATATTCATGACACCTATTATCATCAAATAGTGAGAGTTTTGATGCAACCTAGCTAATTAAAATTGTTGCATTTTGATAGAGTATTCGTAACGTTGTTCCAATTATGTTACCTAGGTAACATTTTTGTTTGACATGAGGTCGCTAACGACTCTTCGCCATCTGTACCCCTATTCTTGAATTTCAGGGAGTAGAAATTATGAGAGAGATTTGACGTTTCTCCATGAAGTCTAAGTCCAAGTCTAGTGAGAATTTTCTCTATTCGCTTTCAAGAATAGTGGCACTGGGGGTAACAATTGAAGCTGAATTACGATTTAAAACCTGGACCACTTTTATGCATTTCGATTACTCTCCTAGTTACAGTCCTCCATAGTTCATCCCGATGTTTGGTCTTGTTGCCTTGTTTTGTAGACTTTAAAAAATAAACAACACCGTGCCCCAAAAATAAACATCGAGTTTTCTCCTTGGCACTGTCCAGCAATAGATTATATTATGTGATAAGTCACTATGAGTGTGTGAAGGGAATGTGATTATGGTAAATCTTCCAGAATAAAAGATATCAATCCCGGAAAAATAGACTCTCCGAAAAAGAACCCTGTTGGCCCTATGAATGAAAGCAGTATTTTTGACTGTAGTCATCTACTGAATGAGTCTTGTGGTTCAAGAATCTCTGATGAAAACATGCATTTTTCTAAAAGAACTTCGGATGCCAATGTGAAGTATCCTAACAAAAAGATGCCTGCTAAAGGTGGCAATGGATGGAATGAGACATTGAACAATGGGAAATTCGACTCCATTCAAGGTAAATCAACCATTGTCGACACTACATTAGATTTTGATAAAGAAAAAATATCAGAACCAGATTACCCTTCAATCTTGGTTTTGTTACTCTCAATTTTCAAATACTTTAAGCTAATGACATGTGAACTGCATGTTAAAACTACCTCTTTCCAAGAGATTCTCATTTTTCCATTTCTGCAAGAGTTTTTGACGATTTCTTAGTTTCACTTTATCTTTATAAACCCAAGTTTGAAGTATTCTCGGAGTAAACAATTATTAACACTATATAGGTATTATTCTGTTAATTCTTTTGTACAGGGTGTCCCGATATACTTTAGACAATGGACGTATAAGTATGGTAATATTTGACTGCTTCATTTGTAATAATTCACGTATGAATTCGAACTATTATCTATGTCTTATTTGAAAAGGCAGGTATTATAATGTCTAGTTGATCGAAGGTGGTCAGAAATTGGCTCCAACTAGTGTGGTGGCCAGTCCATTCACAATTTAAAACATGGACTTCACTGTGGTTTCATAGGTCTTCATGGCCGACATAACATATTAAGATTTCAATAAATTATACAAGCCGGTTCAAATGTAGGAGTTAAAAAATCAAATCGGTGGGTTAGGGCTCAGAACCTCCGTTGGGAGAAAAAAAAATGTTTGACAAACTAGGGTTATTTTGACCTTCCCTATCATCCCTTTAAGTTTGTCGTATTTTTTCGGAAAACGGTTGATGGTTGTTGAGAGTACAGGGTGTCCTATTCCGGGTACTTTTGCGGAGTATCTCCGTTATTCTTATATATAGAAAGTTGCGGTTTTCGCGACAGTGTGCTACTTTTTCGTGAAACTAAAGATGCCGTTGACAAAATTTTCATAGCCCTTTTAGTTTTCAAGACACAGGTCTAAATTGAAAATGTTCCATTTTGAGGTACCTGTCGTATCTAAACTGAGTATCAGATAAGTTATGGAAAATGTGAAAACTGTTTCTCATATAACTTTTCCCGTAGAACTCGGAATTAGTATACAGGGTCAGGTCAAAAAGTTATCGGACCCAACTTTATTTTTTTAAATGGAACACCCTGTATATTTATAGTCCATAAGATTTGTCATTTTTTTACCTTTTCAAAAATATAAAACAGTATGCTCTTTTTGAAAAATAAATTTTTGTCCGATAACTTTTTGACCTGACCCTGTATACTAATACCGAAGGCAGAATCGAGTTCTACGGGAAAAGTTATATAAGAAACAGATTTCACATTTTCCATAACTTATTTGATAGTTTATATACGAGGGGACCTTGAAATGCAACATTTTCAGTTCAGCCAGTTCAGTTTCCTAAAAACTAAAAGGGCTATGAAAATGGTAGCGGCATCTTCAGTTTCACAAAAAAGTAGCACACTGTCGCGCAAACCGCAACTTTCTATTTATAAGAATAACGGAGATACCCCTCAAAAGTACCCAACACCCTGTACTTCAAAAAAAAAAAAAAACTATTAATGTGTAACACGCTTTTTCAGGAATCAGATGTTTTCTACGTCACATGGAAACGGTCTATTATACAGGGTGTTTCCTAAAGATTGGTAAAAAATTCGTTGTGTGATTCCTGGGGTATTTTCATGAAAAAAAGTTCCTATAAACATTTGCCGAAAAATGCTTCCTAAGGGAGCTACGCCCCTTTAAATAGGGCACCCCGAAGACGGTTTTTCCTCAATATTTCCGAAACCTTACATACAAAAATCATGAAATTTGGTACATCATACAAACTTTTAATGCTGAATGAGAATTTGAGCTCAGAATTTCAAAATTTTAATCAGGGGCGTACCATACTGGCGGGGTTAAAGGTTAAAAGAATCCAATTTTTTAAATGGTATGGTACGCCAGTATGGTACGCCCCTGATTAAAATTTTGAAATTCTGAGCTCAAATTCTCATTCAGCATTAAAAGTTTGTATGATGTACCAAATTTAATGATTTTTGTATGTAAGGTTTCGGAAATATTCGGGGTGCCCTATTTAAAGGGGCGTAGCTCCCTTAGGAAGCATTTTTCGGCAAATGTTTATAGGAACTTTTTTTCATGAAAATACCCCAGGAATCACACAACGAATTTTTTACCAATCTTTAGGAAACACCCTGTAGTTCATCGCCCACCACCTTCAGACCTACTTCAAACTTCCTGGTCACTATAATTCAAGTTCACTCTATCCACAGCAATCTGAAAAACTCGAATACTTGACAAAATCCCTCAACACCTCTCCAATATTTTCAAAAAGTTCTTAGAAAATATTATGTAGTTTTACATCGGCCATTAGTTTGTTTGGAAACAGGCATTGTCATTAGTGTCACTTTTGACTAAAATTCAGTGCTACGAACATAGTTATGACGTCACGACTATTGAGTCTATTCATAAGAGGCTGAAATTTTGGAAACAGTTCACCAATATCCTGCTGTTCTAGTTGTGTGTCTCAGGTTTGCTTCTGCTTTCTACAGAGTCTTAGAGATTATGTGATTTTACCGATAAATATAAAAATGTCAAAAACTTTTTTTTTTCAAATAGAACACCCTGTATATTAACAGATATCCTTGAAGAAAATGACATTTCCTTCCAAATGATATAGGTCGGGTTTTCGAAATAAGAGCAAGTTTCCGTGAAATGCGCAATATTTTGACATATTCGTCCCAGGCAGCTGCCTACTATCAAAATAAAACATTACAGATATTGAACTTCTTTTTTATCAGCCAACATGAATGACGAGTAAAATGCGGATAGTGATAATTCAATAACATGATATGTGCAAAAATAAGAGAACATTCACAACAAAAATGTTTGATTTGGCGACCGGTAGATTCAAGAAGCTTCATTTTGATGCATGCCAAGGTTATTAGATGTTTACAAGAACTTGCTTTTATTTCCAAACCCCTACTATTTAGGTATAGGAACATCCTATATCATTTGAAAGGAGATCTCATTTTCTTCATGAATATTTGATAATACACAGGATGTTAAATTTGGAAACATTGAGTCTTTGAAATTGTTATAAAATATGCACAAATAAAATCAGATAATTTTGAGCCCCTTTACAACGCCGAAGAAAATCCGTTACACACAACTAACCCAACACTCCAGTCCAGTTTCTTATGAATCCAAATACCGTAGTAACAGACATTTGATTGAAGTTATTTTTTAAGAAAAAAAAAAAGTATAGGCAAGTATTATGAAAAAATTATTGGAAAACAAAAGAGAAGCCGCAAATATAATAATACATACGTTGTCTCATTGAAATTAGTAAAGTTGATGCGACATTTTCAAAGAAGCAGAAGCGCTGAAAACATTTTAGATCGATAGAGCATCACGTCTAATGTATATGATCAAATTTTCAGGACGATCCCATAGCTGGTTACCCGTAAACGTCCAAGGTACCATCGACAGTGAATCACCCTGTATACAAAATGAAATTATAGAAAATGTACTACAATTCATGTAATAACTTTTTCTTCGTAGAATGAATAGTATTAATTGAATCTTAATACAGGGTGTTTCTTAATGGTATGTCATAATTTTCAAGGGGAGTTCCTGGATAAATTTTAAGTCGAAAAGGTCATATAAACTTGGGTCTTAGAATGCTTGGTTTTTAAGATACAGGGTGTTGAAGATTTATTTTCTTTTCAGTTTTTAATACACTTTCCAAAGACGGTTTGAGATATTGAACTGAATTTTGCCCCAGGATATCATGGTATAGGAACACATTTTTTTTTATTTTTATTGTTTTATTTTTATTTATTTTTTTATTTTGTTGGATTTGTCTTTATCACAAAAAGGATAATAGCTATTGAGATCTAGAAAAACTGTTGAAACCTAGGAGAAACGAAAGTATTCAAAATAATCTGTCAATTCAACAACAACAACACATTGACCCTGACTTTGACCACTGACCATGATACTAACGACGCACAGTGGTCCAGAATTTAAAAAATATGCCGCATTGGGTCCATAATCGACACATACCAATACACATTCTTTTATCCTACAGGTGGTGGAAAAGGATGTGTTTTTATCAAAATACTACAGGCATCTTTATTTTATCTTGAATGGAATCAGTAATCAGTCGTCTTTTGTGTGAAATTTGTAGTTGCGGCAATCAATCTATTTTTATTATTTAGTTTTATTTTGGGACGTTGGAAAAATCTTCCAATAACGTGAAAATATGGATGTTAAAATATCAGGTATTTATATTCTATATCACCTAAAAATCAGCCAAATAATGAATTTTGTGGTGAGGTTTCAAATATATAAAAGACAATAAAAAATAACGACCAAATGGTTATTATACAGTGAAATCTCTCCAGAGGGCTATTGAGAGCTGCCATAAATCTTCCATATCTAGGAGTATTGGAGTCTCCTCTAACTACTAGACCAATGTTTTCATCTGTCCTGATCCGTCTGATGACATTTTTTTTTGTTTTTTTTTTATATTGTCGTTAATTTTTTCCCGGCAAATACACATAATACTCATGGAATGTATAACCTCACGTACAGAATTCATTTAAAACTGTCTGACTTGTTCATTTTAACATAAAACTGTCATTTAAGGGAGGATAACATGATATGATTTGAAGAGACATTATTTTACGGTTATCCGATGTTAAACGGAAAGGTTGGTACAGAACCGTAATAAATGTCTAGAGTTACATCCATGTGAGTAGTGCCCTCCTTATACCGGTTTCGTCCCGAAATTGGACTCATTTCTAAAAACAACCACTGCACATTTACCCAGATTAGGGTAGTGGATAGAGTTGCATCGGTGTGAGTGGTGCCAGCTGCCTTACTGATGAGTCCAATTTCGGGACGAAACCGGTATAAGGAGGGCACTACTCACATGGATGTAACTCTAGACATTTATTACGGTTCTGTACTAACCTTTCCGTTTAACATGATATGATTTGTGTACTAGATTTTTAAATGGAGGTTTCAATAACCGACAAGAATCTGCTATAACGGAGGAAATAGTTCTATACTTGAACGATCAGGGCATACCAGGAAGGATAACTGCTAAGGCCCGGTACTTTCACATTCAAGTAGTCGATTCTATTCCCTCAGAGTAACCTCCAAATTGGTCCCGCCATGGTAACGCTCCATTTGTTATCTGACAGTTGGTTATGGCTCTATCAAAATCACATAAGGAGAGAAGGACTAAAGGATTCCATGAATTAAAAGAACATGAAAGAACAGAAATTGGAAAAACAGAACATGAAAAAACAGACCACGAAAAAACAGAACAGTGAAAAAACAAGACAGTGAAGTTTGTCAAGGCTCTGTTACTTCAGTGTTCTTTTTTTTCTCACTTCTGTTTTGTCATGGCTCTATTTTTTTTTGACTTGTTTTAACAGTTTTTTCTTTTTTCCTTGCTATGTTTCATCGATGGTGTTCTCTTTTTTCACTGATCTGTTTTCTCATGTTATCTTTGTTCATGTTCCGTTTTTTTTTATGTTTTTTTCTTTCATGTTCTGTTCTGTCCGGCCATGGGACCAAAGTTACCTTATAGATCTATATTACTCTTTGAAGCTAACAGAAATATTAAAATTTTCATTATAAAAATCATTTATCTCAAGACAGTCATAATAAATATTTTTTTTTGGGTTTGAAATAAATCCTTGTCAAAAGGTTCAAATAGTAATAGACAGTTCTCGTTGCTCAAAAAATGCAGCTCCGACTAACGCTAATTGACAACTTTGACATTTGGATGTCATTTATCGTATATCGATACCGATAAATGCCGGTTGTTAACGGACGATAGTCATAGCGGTTAACCTTGCGAAACGCATGCGCAGTGGAAGAGAATATGTTATTTGACATTTGATTGTCAATGTTTTGAGGTTTTGATTTCATTGTTTTTGTTTATACTTTCGCTGGATTCAAGACCAAGACAATTTACGCAATGAATCCAAATCAAGAAGCAGCAAGTTTTTCAAAAACAATCAGGCGAAACCGAGTTTGGTTTACCGATGAAGACGAACAGATCTTACTCACTGAAATACTGGCAAACAATCCATATGGGGATGTATCTATATAGAGTGTGATTGTTTCCAATATTTTTGAGGTCACTAGTAAAAAGGTTTCTTTGAGGGGAGTTAAGAACATATTACATATGTATTGAAAAAGTTTGAGGAAAAAGAAAAGGGCAACGATTTCCGGAAAGTGTCAGATGATGTAAATGTCCTCTCTATATTGGATGACGTTGTTGTTCAATACTTCTAATAAAATGGCATCTTAAAAATCAGCATCTGATTCGTCACTGGAGTCCAATAATACCATATCAGCCATAGACATATAACTTGGTTATACGCATAGAGAAATAATTAAAAAAGAGAGTTACTGATTATATGGTACACTTTGGAGACAGTGTTACGCTGGCGCCACCCTTGGCTACAGGAGAAACTAACAGTCTTGGCGGGCTTTTTGAAACCAACATTTTGTATTGTTTTTTGTTTCACATCAAAGTACCTATCATGTGATATGCGACTTGTTTGCCTGGAGGATGCTAAATATTTCAAAACCAATACAAATATGAATGATTTCACATCTGAGTGGCATCGCATGGTGCCACTGGAATGTGAAATCATTCTTACTATCTTTGTTGGAGAAGGTCATGTAAGCAGCATGCTTCCTGGCTGCAAGTCGCACCTCGCATGCTACTTCGATGTGAAACAAAAAACAATCCGTGTTCATCTAACAAGATTTTGCACTTTTCTGATGGATTTTGTGTAAAAATAAATTTTAGTTCAAATTCAACAATAGTTACCTGAGAAAAGTGCAACATTCTTTTCAAAATAAAGAACCAATGTTTTTTTTCTTTATTGTAAACACATTTTCTATAAAATAAAGTATTTAAATAAAACAAGTCTAGTGTCGAAAAAATGTATTGAGAATAAATTAATAAACAAATAAAAAAATCCCTTCACTTGAAAAATAGGAACAGTTCTTACCCTATAAATGGTTATTACAAAGAAAACAATTCTTACCTCGTAAATAAGTATCACAAAAAAAATTTTAGTTGATGACAAAAACATATCAAAAACTATTAACAAAACATCTCATTTGAACCCTACTAATACCATATACGTATAATAATAAGTATATGACTAATACTATAGGTATATAACTATATACATCTCCATAATTTGGCGTAAACGTGGTACATCCACAGAATCTACTAATATTCCATATCCATTCCATATCACAGAATAGGAACCTGAAAATATCAAAAAGGGACAAAATTTCAATCTTGTTTTCTAATTTTTGTTGATAATCTTTAGTTTAGATAATAATGTACATAATATTAACAAACAACAAGTGATTATCATTTCTCAGCTTGAAAATTACACAACTGATTATAGTCGCAGTGTCAAGAATGATTATTTAACAAGCTATTCCAAAATATTTTTTGACAAAAATAAGATAAATTAAAGTCTGCTGTGTATTTATTTGAAATGTAATTGAAATTGAGTCCTGAGCAAGCAGCCCAATTATTGAGAAACAAATCATTGCTGCTTTACCAAGAACAAATGAAAAAAACTAAATAGGGACCAATAAAGCTTATGTACGACTATTTCCATTTGCCATTCTTAATTCATTTCAATCACTAATTAAATGAATAAGTTTTTCCGTTATCTTGTTGGTTTTTTAGATATTTGCATGTAGGTATATCTAGAGGCACCATGAGATTCAAATAACCCATCATAGCTGTCTCTTCCGTCCATAGCACTAGCGCAAATATACAAATAAGCATAAGCATTTATACTTGATGCAAGTTAGTCAACTTACCAGTTTTGATTAACTTTCGGCACTTAACTAAGTAATAGTGAGTATCCAGTAGTATCTAGTATTACTCAAAAGTCAAAAATATTTTTTATGAAAGGAAGAAGCCGGATTGTGTGTTGCTATGTTATGACTGATTATTGATTGACGGTTGACGGAACCAAGGTAACGACATTAGAATTTTTGATATGTTGCTTTCTCTTTCTACCAAACAGGTTCTGGCATAGGAAAAGAGATAGATACATAAAAGTATGATATTTCTTGATGGTCAGTTTAGTTCTAATTTTCGTCACGATGCGCTATGCGCTACAGGAACACGGTTTCGGTCCTCACGATTAAATCCGTTGGTCTCATTTTTTTATATTGTCTCTGGTTATACGTCTATGATATCATCAATCATTTTGAAAAAATAACACATACACATAATCAAAACAAGACTGCGATGTCATTTGCCATTGACTTTTGTTAGGGTTGAGGTTAAACGTAACGTTGAGCGGATTTGTTTCTTGCCTTCACCGAAAACTATATTTTTATCTGTCAAATAGCGGCTATCGCTACGACTTTCGTAACCGCAACCGGTGAAATTTCCAGGAGCAACGAAAACTGTCTATTAACTCATTTTGAAGGTCATATGACCCCAATCATATCCTCTTAGTTTGGAAAAGTTAATTGTGACGGGTAATTATTTACTGAATATAGAAAATTAAAAAAAAAGGACCAGCTGTCATTTCAATAGAAATGACAGCAGAGGCTTGAAACTCGGCAGCTGTAATCGGAGTCGCCGGACCTTCAAAATAAGGTATCACTCGACTTCTTTTTCCAATCAAGATTTCACGGGTGAGCTTCACCCTGCCCAAGGGGTTGTTAATGAGGAGTTTGCTTTGACGCCCAATAAAGTGTCCCCCTCAAAAACAAAGTTGATTTGTCTTGGTTTTTTTTTTAAATGACATTAAATTCCCAGAATAAATGCCGGTACGTTTACTATGGCCCATCCTGTATATTCCTGTAGTACTAACCTCAAATATCCTACACACTATTTCTGATATCAGTATATTTGATTATAGTAGAATTTGGCAACCTAAATTAGATCAAAACTCTTCAATAATTCAATGCGGCAATATTCTGGACAACTGTGCGACGATTTCGACTGGCCCGATAGAACCGCTCGAGAGTGGATTGACTATTTTGTTAAATTCGGCTGGGCTATAATTAACTCAGCTACAATATATCACTGGTCTACACACCTACCTCAATAGCTGAATACATTAACTACAACATTGATATATTTTGTAATTTTTTGAATGTTCTCCTTATCGTTGAGAAGGATACTGATCAGTACTTCACCTGACGAAACTTCATCTTTGCTACTAGTAGATGAATTTCGCTAGAGAATTATGTTTTTTAAATATTTTCCATGAATTAATTTATTACACACGCAAAAAACACAAATACGCGGCGTTTTTGAAAACGCAACAGGCACCATATGATTGGTCGTGGCCGAATTTGGTATCCAAACAAGCTTTTGTGACATTTGGTTTTGTATTGTGTGAGTTTAAAATCAGTGTTTGTGTTTAATTTGGACTTCTTTGGACTATATTTTTGGGTGTATTACATATATCGTGTGTCCCGTTAGTGCGTATCTGATTAGCCAAGTGGAAAGTCAGCTTTTGAGGTAATAAAAAAAATGATATGATTTGAACCACGAATCAGACGCTTCAAATTTTCGGCAACTAAACTTGATATCCAAGTATTTGATAATAATTGTTGAAACTGTTTCAAAAATGGCTCCATCAATTTTGTATTCTTGAAGAAGGAATCGACTCATACGTATTTGCATACAAAAATAGTTTTTTTGGATATTTCCGTCTGACAGCTGACGTCACAGAAACCTAGCGTATAAACCAAAAAATGCAGAATGAATGATCATGTATGACAGTTCCAAAATAATTGCACTGAGTGCTAAGTTACGGAATCGCTCTGATGCAGCCGAACAAAAAACCAATCTGCACCAGGTCAGTGCAAAGCGAGTCGAACACGCTCTTTCCATTGCTCTTGCTCTACTCCTACCAGTCGAAATTTCAATTCTGTTCGAGTTCGCTCTGAGTGCAGCCAGTCAAAATCGCTATTGAAGACAAAAGATATGATCAATTGCTGGTCGAAAAAAATTGGAACCAAGCCGCGCATGTCGTCGCCGCGAGCCTACAGTGAGATTAGATGTAAAACATCAATACCGTAACCTAGTAACCATTTGCTTATCGAAATTTGAACTGGCTCACGCATGACGTCCCTGCGTGACATTGATCGTATAGGTTTGAGGTAGGTCACGTGATGATGACGGTTTGAAACCATGATAATAAAACACACAAGATATCATCAATTGCTGGATGAAATTAGAACCAAGCCGCGCATGTCGTCACCTTGATCCAAAAGTGGGGTTGGATTCAAAACATTCATGACGTTACCTAGTTACCATTTGCTGGTCAAAATTTGAACAGGCTCACGCATGACGTCCCCGCGTGACATTGATTGTAAACGTTTGAGGTGGGTCACGTGATGACTTCTGAAAGGGGATGTGCGAGAGTTTATCTACCAGTATCATGGTAATCCAGTTACCTAGGTTACCTATAAATTTTGAGGTTCGGATACGCAATGACGTCAGAAAAACCTGCGCGTGAGCATATCTTGTTTGTTATAGTATCATGGTTTGAAACCAATTTTGTGAATTGTCTTACTGCACATCTTTATCCTGGGATCGGTTAGCAAACGCTTTAGGATTTTTATTCGCTAGAACAGCTCTAAAAGTTCATCATGTGATAAATCAGAAGCAGAGCTCCAATTTGACTCATCTGAACTTGAAATTGAAGACTCTGATGGCTTTTTTGGCCCTTCAAACCAAGAAACATAATTATTGAACTAGGTATTTTCTGAACATTGAAAAACCTTTCCTACCTGTTTCAAACTTGAATAATTTAATTATTCACAGAACTTGATCAAAAGGAATAATTAATTATTGTTAATTAATTTTTTAAATAAACTCAACAGAATATAATCAAAAATTAAACACAACAAAACAAAAACATCAAAAGCAGAACTAAGAACACTTAAAAACTTCTGCGCATGTCACTAACTAGAAATCCGCTCGAATTCCTGTGGACTGTTTTGACAGTTTCCAACTAGCTTGAAAACTAAAATTGTTTATCGCTAGAACATCTGACTGACAGTCAAAATCACAGTTTCAATTTGCTAGTCACGTGGGGACGTCATGCGTGAGTCAGTTCAAATTTCAATCAGCAAATGGTTACTAGGTTACGTTATTGATGTTTTACATCTAACCTCACTTGTGGCTCGCAGTGACGACATGCACGGCTTGGTTCTTATTTCCTCCAGCAATCGATCATATCTTGTTTGTTTTAGTATCATGTATCGGACCGAACCAAACGAGTTATCGGTGTAAACTAGGCTAATGACACTACCATGTGATGTGAGGCGTTTTTATGTGGTTGTACTTGTAAATCTGTTTTTTGATTTGTTGGATTTGTCTTTGCTCTTGTGTTTGTTAGGGCCGGTCTATCAATTATGGTTCGAACTCAGTTCAACGTTCAGCTGGGTTCAAAGATGCAATGTACTTGAACTGGGCTCAACGTTGAACCATCCTCGAGTAGAAGACACTCTGTTATTTATCAAGCGCTCGCAACGCACCGGAAAAAGAGCTAGTGTTCAAAAGTCATACAGCTATTTTTGTTACTGCTGATATAAATATTTTATTCAAGATTAAAAAAAGGAAATATGAAAGAAATAGTTCATGTCTTCATGTGTGGCTTGTTTGACTTTCTTTTCAAAAAACATATTTCCACACCACCTCGAGGTAGAGTGTGCGACGCGTCTTTTTTTTTAATCGTGGTATTCCCAGTGGACCTCACAATTCCAAAATGTATCGGTTTCTCGTTCATTTCTCTGTTTTTCATTGACCAAGTGTTACGACTTCTTTGTCTTTAGTACCGATCAAAACTTCACAGACCGAAATATTTTCCATGTCATCCTCTATGGGATTATTAGTTTCAAGTCTGAGGTTATAAAAGTACCTAACTAAATAAAACAAAAAAGAACGACAATGACACAAAGCAGATACAAAATTAAAGACTGTCCAAATAGAACTTTTCAAGGGAGTAACAAGCCTTAGACACCAATATTGTTTGTACAACCTTTCTTTACATTACGTATAACTGGATTTAGTTAAGTAATGATGAGATATAGTGTAGTATACTAATCCAGAAAAAAATGTCTTATGAATGGATGTGATTCTGTTATAGTTCAGTCAAAAAAATATTCGAAAATCCACTATAAATTGTCTTTTAGTGGTTTTCACTTTATAATTGCCAAAGCAAGCCATTTACACAAAAAGTGGCTCTATAGTAAAATGAGGAAGAGAAAATTGTCTACAATTTATGTCTCTTCAGTGGCGGCTCGCGGTGTTGTAAGTAGGTGAAGCAGACTGATGTGAAAAAAGCGCCGGTGGCGAAAAAAAGCGCCGCAGGCGAAAAATTGTCCGGGCGCATCCACCATTTTATTATACACTATTCAGTTATCGGCTCGCGGCTTTCAAAACAGGTTAAGCAGAATTTCCCTCTCCAAACCGAAAAACGAGAGAGAGAATTTACCGAGATCGGCAAATCCAGTTTTGTTCCACACTCCACCACGAACGCCAATCATTAGACAAGGAACGCAGAAAACTTTATTTAAGTAATACCTTCCAAACAACCCCGCAAATTCGGAATACCTACCACCATTTTTTAAATTTTCGGTGGTAAACTCTTTCGTACTGTTTTACCAGTTTACCACTTTATTGATGTTCAACAGTTGGGAGGGTTTTTCACAACTTAAAAACTCTCGTTTATCGTGGTCAGTCCACTTTCTAATCGGGGTTTCCAATAAAACACACACGCGGAGTCATATACAGGAAACATTGCGGAAATTTCAACCACACCGCACGGCGCACAGCACACCCAACATGCATGATGTAGAATACACGTAAAATCACCTTCTATGGTACTATCACTTGAAAGGCGGGAGATACCTAAACCGAAAAATCGGGTGGGTTGGCATCATTTGAAATAATACATATTTCTTAAATAGTACACGGCTCTAGTTCTATAACCTAAAAAATTCCGGACTGTTACAGTCTCGAAAATACCATTCGTTACGAAATTTCCGCGTGAACACTCTGTTTTTGGATTTAGAAGTTTTTGTCACATTAAGTTCCGGCGACGGTCTATTCGAATTTAAAAAGTCCTTTTTATCGTCATTTGTCCATCTCGAAAATGGCTTTTCGAGCATGACTTATACCGGATCATATACGGGAAACATGACAAAAAACGAAACCGACTTCCGATTTTATTTGCAAAACCGCTTGCCTGAACTAAACGTCAGAAAACGCGCGAAGACGCGAGACGCGCACTGAATTTCCGCTTCAAAATAATATTTATTTGCGGCAAATCGATAGAGCAAACGTGACGTTTCCATGGTAACCGATGGATGTTATGAAGCTGCCGCGCTGAATTTTGAACTGCGCGTCTTAGTGTCTTAGGAAAACTACCTTAGTGCCATGACATACTAGGCGAAAAAGGCAGAATTTTGCGATTTTCTGCCAAGTTATTCTATTAAAACGTATACATAAAATCGGAAAAATGCTAAATTCTGCGACTTATCGCCTAGTATGTCATGGTACTTACTGAAAGCTCGGTATTCAATTCATATTTGCAGGCAGCAGCTGATGTCATTAAACGTTGATGGTCGGACGCATGTTATACAGTTTTCGCAAGGACCTACTATCGGACAACCTGATACTTTATTGTTCTCTCTTTTCAGCCGCCAAATAAAACAAAGATAGCTAGCTGATAAACAAGTAGTAGTTTAGTGGATTACATGGTTAACCATAACTGTGCTTTTTGACATTCGGCGACCAGAAGCGGAATTAAAATCAGTAAAAATATTTTAATCGAATATTATTATATTAAGAAATTCGTGCTAAAGATAATAATTCAAGGTGAAGCGGCGCTTCACTTGCGTCATGCCGCGAGCCGCCACTGTGTCTCTTGTTTTTTTTTGTACTGCATATGGTTTCCACGCCAAAGCATGTTGAAACATCGTGAAATTTCAAACATTTAGAAAAATGGCAAGAAACAACATACATTTATATAACTTTTCATGTAGCTAAATAATACTATATTGGCTACTTAAGGGGTGAATTTCTGCACAATAATATATTATGTAATGCAGACGAGTCTTCTCAGATTCCAGTTGTTCTACGCCTGAAATATGATAATTATTGACATGATACCAAATGTTTGCAATTTATTGAATAAATAATATAAATGCAATTTCTACTGAAAATGTCTTCCAATTCATTAATATTGCGAAAAAAATCAGGGTGAGTTTCCCCACTTAAAAATAATAAGAAAACTTCATATAAAGGTGTGTCCGGAAATGCTTCGTTACAGAGCTACAGGGTGTTGAAGTTATTATTTAATTTATTTTTTTAAAGTTTTTTTATTAGTTTTTGTTTAAATAATATTTGAATAAGCGTTGTCGATAATATTACACAGAAGTCGACTTTTATCTTTTTCACTGAAAACATGAAGCATTAATGCGTAATATGTTATAACTTCTGGCAGGTTACCTTCGCCATAATTTCAAAATCCCATGAATTAATTATTTCAAATCCAAATATCTCGAAAATGGTTCCACGTAGCGACTTCTAACAAGTTTACATTTTTTGCATAAAAATAAAGGAGAAATATGTTTTTTCACTCAAATATGTCATACGGTTACGTCCAAAAAAGTTATGGCTGTACATGTCAGGACAAATGAGTGTAGGTGGCGCCCTCTACAAGTTAGAGCCAAACTGAGATAAAATTCGAATTCCGCATAGAAAGAAACCCTCAAATACCGATTTTTATGGAAATATAGACATTGGTTCAAATATTATTTAGAAAAAACAAAAATAAAAATAAAACTTCAACAACCTGTAGCTCTGTAACGGAGCATTTCCGGACACACCTTTATATGAAGTTTTCTTATTATTTTTAAGTGGGGAAACTTTTTCGCAATATTAATGAAACGCCCTATATATTATGGACTGAAACGAACTCTCTTGAGCGCAGGTTCCATGATGTTTTCAGTGCGGCCTTCTAGATCTTGTACGCCTGAAACAAATAAAGTGGATCATTCCAAATATTTGACAATAGATTAAATTCATATAAAAGCAGCAAGTACCTATTTAGAAACATATTTTCTAGACACAAATTAATAGTGAATGAAGAAGAAGGTCGAGCAGAATTAGGTATGCTTGCATAGTTACGTTCAGGTGATTCAGGGAACTCCAGATAATCCTCTTCATCTTCCTCCATTTCTGTAACGGGCATGTTATTACAACTGTTCTCGCAAATAAGGCACATATTAGAACAGCTTAGGCCTGTTTTTGTGCATCCACAGCTTCTCTGACAGGTATTCATGCATTTGCAAGAAATAAGTTTCAAGACTGCTTCTGGTGCGGGTGGCTGTAGTGCTGCTACTGGCTGCAGCCCTTGTTTGGTTCTCTTCCAACCCCACTTCTCAGGATCTTTGCTATTCCAAGCCATTGTTGTACTTGAAAGTATACTCTTAGAGAATGTTGCTGTGCTGCATCGTCAGTAGAAGGTAGGTAAGCCAAATGAGATGTTGTTCTATATGCAGATCTAAGATAGCATTTATATCTCAATTTATTCAAGGATGTGCCTGCCTTGTTCGTAATTTTGTATAATGCAGCAAAAAGGTGATACCAGCATTAGCAACACTCTCAGCATGTGCCGTTGGATCTTTAAAAATATGAATGGTCTCGGTTAGAGCAGGGTTTTTCTTGAGGGTTTGGAGAAACCTCATTTTTCCTACTTTGAACGATGCTGAAGTGGTGTCACAACCTCCCATGGCATGCAAAAACAATATGTTGTTACTGATGGTTTATTCTTGTTGGCAGTCAGAAGAAAATATTTTTCGTGAAACTGTTCCTTTACCCGGCTTCAGGAAGTATATATTTGAATATAGACCCCGACAACGACCAATCATGATCACCCGCAAATCCACATCTTCACCCACAATAACTACAGAATTATCGTGTTGCGGAAGATCCATAGCAGTGGTGACAATTAGTGTATCTGTATACTCTTGTGGCTGCGTTGTACGAATGTCAGCAGCTGCAAAGTTGACTTTCATCATTGAGATAAGACGGACTTTGTTTCTCATGTTACTGAGAGATTTTCCTTGGGTCATTCTTTCGTTGAAAATGACATCTACTGACATCTGTCTACGTGATCTTCTTGCCCGCTCTGCATACTTGGTACCTTCTTGAGGGTAGCCATCGAAGACTACTACAGCATTGTCCTTGTATTTGGACTTGACAAAAGAAACATAACTCTCACAAATTGACGAAAATGTTTGACCCCTGGTCCACACGACTTTGTGCAACAGGTATCCTCCATCATTGACGTACATATACTCTTGCAGATCTGCCTGCTCAGTTGGTATGAATGCTTTGTATAACGTATACTTGCTTCCTTTTCTCATGCCATAGTCATCAAAAAGAGACAACGGATAAGGACACAGTTCGTATTTTAGAAATTCTTCAAGTTCTTCATCAGACTGCTTTGCGATTGTGATCCTTTGAAAAATTGTCGTAGGATTGATGGGGATGGTTTCATTTCTTATTTTGATTGAATTATTCATCGTAGCAAGTGGCAAAGCTCTGTCTTTTCTGTAGAATTTAACAGTTTCAAAATCACCGCCCACAATTCTATCAACTGCGAGGAGTCCAATCTCCTTGGTCATGTGACAGTTGATGGTGCTGTCTCCAACAACACCAGTGATAAGAGACACGATATCTGTTACATCAGAAAAAGGATAGTGTTGTGTGAACCACTCCATCAGTTTTTTCGAATCATCCGTATCCCTTTTAATCCTTGATTCTCTCATTTCCACGTGTTGTTCTGAACTGGTGAATGATATTCATTCAATGAAGATTCCAGTTCCCTGATCTTTCAACTTCAATGAATAGCTTCATAAGCGTAACCATTTCGTGGAGAGCAGTGCATATATCGAATTAAACAACTCCTTCAGACCACTACCATCCATTATGTAGCCTATAGCTTTCAAGAATGACATGAGAAGGTGAAACCTACCTATTCTGATGATAACATTATTAAAATTGGGATCTCCTTGTTGGCAAGCTACTATAAATCTTCAACGTAGACATATAAACTTCGTTGAATATGAGGACCTCTTTGAGACATGGACGAGTTCTACATATTTACTATAAATCTTGCCTTTAGGTATAAAGACTGATCAAAGGTGTTGACAGTCGTTTGTTGATTCATTGATTTGCTTTGTGCTATCGGAGTAAGTAATGCTGTATATAATGTATGGTAATCCGATGATGGAGTAATAAAAAAAAAAGTAAAGTAGTAAGTAATCCGATGGACTAACCCTCAGAGTTGCGCTTGGTACGTACTACCTGTCATCCCGTTAACCAAATGTGTGGTTTTTTCTGTAAATACGTTAAAAGGCAACGAATCACTCATCAAATAATTCAGTTGAAGAGAAAGCTACATTTTATTCATTAATTTTTTTTGCTATTAGCCAAACACTCTTTATTTTCATATTTCAACCCTTTTTTACGTGAAAACCATGTGAGGTACAAAAAAAAAACAAGAGACATAAATTGTAGATAATTTTATCATCGCTATTTCCCTTCAGAACTTTTTTTTGTGTAAGTAGCTTACTTTAGCAAGTATACGGTAAAAACCACAAAAAGGCATTATTTATAACGATTTTTCGATAATTTCTCATATTTGCGGAGTCAATTTTTGTTGGATTACTTCAGATTCGTGTTCAGCCAATACCCCCAGATCCCCTTCCCTGGACAGGTTTAACAAAAGGATTTTCGGTCAATTCCCCTTTTTTCTGTATTATAGTATACAGTGCATAATGCATTGTGAAATGATAATTTTTTGACGACAAAGTCGGTGGTCAATTGGCAAATAAGCTATCCATAAATAACAGAGTGCTACGAGAGCTATTCCTGACCGGCCAGATACAAACAAGTTTCATAACTTTGTTCTCTTTGATAATTTTTAACAAAAAATATTTTTTTTTATAAAATTTTTGGTAATTTCGATAGAACTGTTGGTGTCTTATCAAATATCCGAACTTGAACTTCAGCGTCCATGCGGCCATCGTCTTAAATAAGGAAGTGATCATCAAAGATACATAGTTTAATTTTACATAAACTTGTATTTTGTCTTATAGACAAATGTTCAATCAAGTTACAACCTGTTAATCTATCTTATCTCGAAATATAACGGTACTGAACCTATTCGTATCAAAGTTTGTGTTAGCTTTTTAACAAGATTAGATTGATTTGATTTGGAAATTCAGGAAATTTTTCAGCTGCAGTTTTTGAAGCAAACATTCAAGACGGATTAATGGAGGATGAATTGTACGTTAAAGGTAATACGGCTGTTTGGTCTAGAGGCTTTTTTAGTACTACGCAATCCGAAAATGGTAGAAAGGTAAACTATCCTCATTCAGGTAGATCGATAATTATTACTTTACTGTATCTTTCATTAGGTTATTTCATGCTATACAGTACCAGGACCTATAAAACAAGCGCTATGGACGACATTCCAATGTGATCGGCCTACATATTTTGAGCCATCGTCCACTGGAATAAACGTGAAAGCAGAACACATAACTTGTGAGTTTATGACCCTCCAATCGATTCGAAGCGATCGTGGAAACAAATTTCAACACCGTTTTCAAAACAAATTGGGTCTGGATAAAAAATAAAATTCAATCGTCTTCCATTTTTGTGACGTCAATTTTGGGTCATAACCCATGATATTTAAATGTTTCCAGCTGCCAATATTCTAATGTGTGGTCTCTTTTTGTTCTACATAAATAAAAAGAAGCAAACGATGACAGCTGATGATCACTATTTTCAAAAGTGCATAATATGTTTTTATTACTATTTTTTGTGGATATACAGGGTGTTTCAGAGTCATTACAAGAAGAAAAGTTCAAATGAACCTTTGTCCTGAGCTCAAAAGTTGAGAGGTTTGTGAAATAGATTTATTTGAACTTTTCATCTAAAAATTACCAAAGGATTTACAAATTCAAGTATCAGCATCTTATTTCGGGACATGTTGTGTGACTATTATTATAATTTTGCCCAACTTAGTTAGTTATGAAGGTCTACCTCCCGATGTTCACTCTATCCTTGTCGCGAGTCCTTCAAAAGGTGCGGAAAAAACTCTACCATACACCCCTGAGATCAAAATATGTCAATTCACCGCAATTTATCTTAGTCCAAAATTGCACCGTTTCTGAGATGAAGGGTGGTTCAAAGATTAAAATTAAAAATCGACTTTCCTCATTATTTTGGACATCTCCTCACATATTGCTTTGAACATTGGTATACGGGGGTTTATGGTATGAGATTATGAAATCCGTTTCACTGTGGCGGCTAAAGCGCGCCCTGGACTGCACATTTTGTGGTTTAAAATAGTCATAACTATATTTCTAGAGTTTTTTTTCATCTTTCCTTAAAGAAGAAGATTTTCCAGACAATTTAAAGTGAAAAAGATACTCTTGTCAAACTTTGCTCGAGTGAGCCGTTTTCGAGATATTTTCATTTAAAGAGTTCCATGCCACACAGGAAATACCTGATAATATCCGACTACTTCACGCGAACGTATCAGAGAATTCTTTAAAAAATCACCATATATGTTACTGAAGTCAAAATAAGACGTTTCGAAGCATCTTACCTCAATCCGAAACTTCACCATTTCCGAGATACATTTGTTAAAAAATTTCCATATTATGTGTTTTCCCGAGATACTGCATGTAGAAGCGAATATTAGGAATTTTTCTGTGGGCCTGGAACTCTTCTCATGGAAATATCTGGAAAACAGCTCACTCTAGCGAACTCTGACAAGTGTATCTTTCTCACTCTTTATTGTCAGGAGAATCTTCTTCTTTAATGAAACATGAAAACAAAACACTGGGAAAATAGTTATGACCATTTAAAACAAAAAAATGTGCAGTGTGGGGCGCCTTCTAGTGGTCACAGTAAAACGAACTTCATAATCGAATTTCTTCCACCACAAAACTCCCGTGTATCAATTTGCAAAGTAATATGTGAAAAAGTAATGAGGAAAATCGATTTTTAATCTCCAACTTGACCCCCTGTGTCTCGGAAATGGTCCAATTTTGGACAAGGAAAATCGACGTATTTTGACCACAGGGGTTTATGGTGAAGATTTTTCCGCACCTTTTAGAGAGACCCTGTCTACATATTTCGTTCTCGACTATGACCATGAAAAATCTTGAAACCTGAAAGTCAGATGATCTTGGAGGCCATCATAATCATGACCGATCTATGACTACTAAAACTGTTACTTAAATACTTTTGTACTTATATTGATTTACGAGCGGGAGCCTCATCATTCTTGGATAAAATTGTATTTTGTTGTCCAGTGATCCATTGAATTTGATTGTCATTCATAATGGACATTATAAGTCCAATAATTAGAACTTGCAAGTCTGTGAACTGAGAACAAGGTTAATTTGAAGTCGATATTCTTTTATTAAAAAAATCATAGATCAAACGAACATCTATTACTTTAACTTCTCATATCGATTAAAATATCTTTTTATGAATTGATTCTAGCATTACATTGATTCTTATTGTCTATTATTATGTGTTCAAGCCACTCCAACACCAGCGATATGCCTTGTGGAATCTCACAATTTAAGAATATTCGTCAGGAAGGGAGAACAATACGTGATACCCATGCCATTCTGCATTGAGAAAGTATGGACAACGAAGTATGGAATTTTGATTGAAAGAACACGTGAATGTAAGTGGTGGTATCGCACTATACAGGGTTATTCACGTTATTCGACACGAAACATTATGGCTGAAGTATCTGTTTTTGAAGAAGTTTTTTTTTCTGGATGGATAGGGACCCCTTAAGGCTACATTTTAAAAATATTTTCCTGTTATACAGGGTGTCCCTAAAACACGAAACTTATCAAAGTTGTATTTTTTTAAATGGAATACCTTGTATATTATTTCATTTTTGGTTTGTATGATCAAAATTAAGGTAAGTTTGATTGAGGTTTAATACACCTAAACCTTATGGTTTTTGAAATATCTTCAATTTTGCGAAAATGTGGTATTCATTTTAATGCTTAATTTTTCAGCTTTAAAATATTAATAATTAATAACTGAGAACTTTGAGGAAATAATAATAGAAGTTGTCAAAATACCATAGGTGAAATAATGTTCCTAACGAGGGTTTGGAGACGGCATCTCCATCTATTGGTGTTAATGAGAAACCTATTTTTTTTCTTTTTCTTCGCTTTACTTGAAAACGTGAGAAGTTAGCTATAGGAACGTATAATAATAATTGATAGATAATTAAATTCTACATCTGTTGTTGACATAAAATACAGGGTATCCAATTTAAATTAAACAAGCTATTACCGTTTAAAGATATTGATTATTTAACCATAATGTTTAGACACCCTGTATAAGTTATTAAAAGTTTCATAAGTGTGACATCAAACTTGATCAATTGGTAGACTTGATTATTAATTTGGTTAAAAAAAAAGAAAACAACAGCTGAGAAATTAAGCAATAAAATTAGTATTCATTTTATTGCTTAATTTCTCAGCTGTTGTTTTCTTTTTTTTTAACCAAATTTTCGCAAAATTGAAAATATTTCAAAATCCATAAGGTTTAGGTGTATTAAACCTCAATCAAACTCACCTTAATTTTGAACATGCAAACCAAAAATGAAATAATATACAAGGTATTTCATTAAAAAAAATAAATAAAATAATTTTTGAAATGTAGCCCTAAAGGGTCACTATCCATTCAGAAAAAAAAATCTTTGAAATCAGATACTTTACCCATAATGTTTCGTGTCGAATAACGTGAATAACCCTGTATAATCCATTTCACTATAGAATTGGGCAGCAGAATAGATTTAAACATTTATTGATGTTATCTCTCTGGAGTGGTTATAGTTTGTTATTTATGCAAAGTATAAACTTGAACAGGGTGTCCGTTTTGAGTGATACTACTATTTCTATCTTCTAAACCGTAAGAGCTACGAGGTCGGTTAAATGGAAGAAAAGTTGCAGTTTTCGAGGCTCATCGAACATCCATTCAGTTTGTCGCAAAAATATTTTGTTTCCGAAATACAAGGTAAATTGAGAAAATGGCCCAAAACTATGTCATAAGAGATTTCAGAAACTATTCATTTTCGACACACCGTTTAAATTTAAAAGTCTTATATTTTCTCCATTCTACAATATGATGCCTTCAAAAAGTGTATACGACGGACAGTGCGGTGGATTGGATTTCTAGCGGGGCAAAAAATCGAACTAAAAAGAATGAAATCGATAGGAATCGACAGCAGACATTCCAATTTATTCGAGCTCTCAAAAAAAAAAATGTTTGTTATCAACCTTATCTGCGATGATAATTTTTGTACCGGCAAATTTAGTCGTTTCTTGCTGAGCAAAGCATTGCTATTAAAAGAGCGAAAACATGTTGCGTATTGCGAAAGGTATGTTCTTTCAAACTGTACATATTTTGATTTTGAGAAAGCATCGTGAATTTTTCTAGAACACGTCAAACTTTCACTATTTTTCCCAATGTTTTTATATTTGATAGGGCCGATCTTTTGAGTTATCAATAGTTACCACTTGAAACTATGAAATTATGATGTTACAATGTTTGTAGATTCTCTGTCATGTTAATTTTTTTACCCGACGTTGCCCGGTTGCTGAGAAATATCAGTTATTATCAAAATCTTTTTTTAATCGGGGTCATTATGATAGGGAACGTGAAGTAAAATTTAAAAGACCAATTTTATGAGGTGCAGTGTCTTTTATTTCAACTTTGAGCTTATAAAAAAGCAGTTCACAGCCGATAGCGTTACTAGAGATGTAACCTTTTTCTAACGATTGGAAAAAGATTCTCTTGTCGAATGAGTTGATGTTGAGTATCTAAGAGAAGCTGGTTTTGATGCAGTTTAAAAAAACAAAACTTTTCTTTATCGTTGAAAAAATGTAGTTTTCATTCCATAACTTCCCAATCGTTTTAGCCGTGAAGAGTTTTATGAGGCTCTCAAAATAAATGGTGTCCTAAGTCCAACAACAAAGACTAGCTTTAGAGTCTTGTGGGATGTTGTTGGGAGGTATCTGGATCAAAATTCAGTAAGCCACGATGAGAAAACGAGTGTTGAAAGCTGGGTTTCAACACTCTTTTTCTCGTCGATCTTTTTCCATAGTCTAAGAGTAACTTCACATCAAGGATGTTCCAAATCCATTCAATCGTGTTTAGAGGGCATAATTTTAAACACACGCGGTTTAAGCCTGGCTGTTGGTCGTCCAAAAGTATCATTTCAATCTGCGAGCACTAAAACAGTGCATACTTGTCAAACCCTTGGTAGAAAAACATTCTCAAGAAGAGCTTGGTCTCGCAACTGCTGGCAGGTGGGGGAAGAGATGCTGGATCACTAATCTGGGACTCAAACACCATCGAAAGGGACCGCCTTGAAGAAATCAATGAATCGGACGAATGAGAGTCATTCTGGTAAATTTTACTCTGAAGAAGATCTGGCTTTCTTCATAGATTTGAATTTGACACAAGCCTAGTATCAAATTCTCCATAATGCGATGAAATCAAACGGCCCAGTTAATATTTTTGCAGCTAAGCAAAACTGTAATCCAGAAAAATGACGATTTCCGAGAGAGTTTCAGAAGTTGATCTTGAGTCTTCGCTTACTCATACCACAAAAGGATTGATGGAGTCGCGGAAAGAGATTTTCACATCGTTTGCAAGAGACTATGAACCACAGTTTATAGAATATACAGTTGGTTCACTCCATGTCGGCTCCCTTGAAGATCGTGTCTCTGAAGCGATTTGCCGAAAACCGACCCAAAACAGATTTTAGGAGGGAGACAAGTTGGAAAAAGGCTATCGATTCTCAAGCGTTGTACGAAACTCCAACGACGTATCTCAGCCGGAATCTACGATCGGCGACACCTGGAATGATGTTGGGACAAGAGAGGAACTGGGAATGCGGCAAGCTGGAGCCATTTTTGACGACGAGTGAACCTTCTTGTCTTTAGTTTATATTCGGTGCAGTTGATAGCAGGGGTAGAAACTCTTTCAAGCAAAACTTTAAAGATGAAGTATTTGATGATACTTGTATATTCACAACTTGCATTGTTCCATTACGCATAACTCTTGACAGTGATGATTAAACATTTTTTTTTTTTAAATCCCAGAGTCTCATCCACTAGGTATTGCTGACCTCGACGAGTTCGGTACATCAAAGAGCCCACCGAAGTGATCAAAGAAGAATCATTATCAAAGGTTCAGAAAGAAATTGATAACTTGAAGAGCATCGAAATGTTTCTTGATCGAAGGAAATACCTAATTCGGTATGTTATGTTTCACACGATGGTCGATGGAAAGGTATGTAACTCGTTGAGTGACTGCTCTTCCCAGAAATGTAATATTTGTGGAGCAGGCGCAAAAGATTTCAATAATCTGGAGAACGAATTTGTTGTGGGATGTTTATCTACTTTGAATTTTGGTTTATCACCACTGCACACCAAAAGAAATTAAGCCTATGTTCGAACATTTCAGAATTCAAAAAACAAACAGGACTCCTAGTAGATGTTCCCAAACAAGGCTTTGGTTCTTCGAACGATGGCAATACCGCAAGGAGATTTTTCAGTGACCCTGATATGTCAAGCAAAATGACCGGAGTGGATAAAAACTTGATATACAGATTGAGCGTTATCTTGCGAGAAATAAATGCAGATTATCAAATCGACTTCGAGAAGTTCAAGATTACGCTTCTGGGACATCTCAACTATATGTGACACTATATTCATGGTACCCTATGCATCCTTCAATTCACAAGCTGCTAATCCATTCAACTGAGGGGATAGAAAACTTCTTGTTGCCAATTGGTGAGCTAGCAGATGATGCTCAGGAGGCGCGACATAAAGAATAGAAATCTTCAAGAGATCACCATGCCAGAAAAATATCAAGGCTGAAAATAATGGAGGATATATGCAACACCCATTAACCTCCAGTCTCAGAATTCTTATTCGGAAAAAAAACAAATAATTGATGAATCTGTGGTGGAACTTTTCAAATGCGAAATTGATGTGTAATAGGCACAATGATCTAATAACTATAGATGAAACATTTCATTCATGTTAACAATTGTGTGGCCAACATCGAACATAGAATAGACGTGAGGAGGAGTTGAGCGGGGCACTGAGTGGGGATACGTTTGCACCTCACCTCACCTACATGCAAATGTATACTTGCATATGCAGATGCATATAATATATGAATAATATTCAGCTTTCTTATGCTTATCTGCAAATTTCCCGATTTATCCAATTTCAGTGCATATTTGATTCATTTTCCAAGTTCTTTTGCTTTGAATTAGTGATCTTTATATTCACAACTTTTCCGGAAATTAGTTTGACTCTTTCGAAATGCCGCTCACCAAAAAAAAAAATTAAAAGAAAAAATAAGAAAAGTATGAGAATTGTAATTTATGAATAAAAAATATCATATCTTTTTCGTATTAAAATAAAACAAGTAAGTATGGTTTATTTTAATTTCGGCATTCAGGTTTTTTGGAAAATTTCTGCTTCGTTGAATATAACATCGTTGGATCATGATTTAACTGTTTCTAAAAGCGCATATTTGGTGCATTTTTTGATACTTTTTCGTGCACACATTTTATCATGCATAACTCAGTGATTTTAATGTGCATTTAATCCGATCTAATAGTGCTTTTCAATATTGCAATATTTTAAATGTATTTTATTTCAAATAATATGTCCTTAATTTTTATAACTTATGAACTAAGTTTAAAAAAAATTATAAAGAAAATGAACTATTCCTCCACATTATCTCGTGGTACCCTCTCTTGCCCCCCTTGATTTAATATATCGCTTGCTTGGCCCAAATTGGTTACATCGTCTATGAACTGTGCAATGTCCTGCCTTATCTGAGCACTATTATTGGCATCGGATGAAATCGTGCTCGGGCCAAAGCACCCGTAGGGTTGTCAAAAAGGCCCGTCATATGGTCTTTTACAGCTTGCCTGTCCATAGCTAAAAGTCGTTCACGTCTCGTCTTGTCTGCTTCCGGTATTCAAAAAATGTTATTGGAATCAAACGGAGCTCAGTGTTTTTCAAAGGATCGCGTATCTGTGTTTATTTTACCTGTTTTTTAATGAGCTAAGAAATGCATGTCTATTTTTACTCACAATTGCAAAAATTATGTGCGTTATTTCGTAGGATAATACTAAATGGACAGATATTGATCTCAATTATTTTGATATGCTTTTTTGCCCCATGAAGCTATGTCATCCTATAAAATTTAAACACTACTTATTTACTGACCCAATTTCAGTCATAGAGGCGACATTTTTTTTGGGTTCGAAACTATTATTTTTATCCCAATATATATTTTATTCGTCATTTCTGCAAGTGTCATTTGAATAAAACAAAAGTTTTCTGAATTCTTGTAAGCGTTCTGCATTTTGTCCCGCTAGAAATCCAATCCGCCGCACTGTGCGACGCGATGTTTCGATCCGAGTAACCATCATCAACTTTTTTTTAAATACGAACCTGGATTTTTTATCATGATTTTCAAAACGTTTCTTCATTCCCTTCAATTGAGAGAAAAAAAAATGTTGACATGTATACACCCTACACCATCATCAGAAATTATCACGAGTACGGCTCTGATTTCATTATATTTCAAAATTTGAAAGGCTTAAAAATGTTTTATCCAATCATAATTTGATCAAAACATGAATGAAAATGATTCGAAGCACCAAAGTTTTGTTTCGTCTCGTATTACAGCAAACAGCATCAACTTGAATCTTTTAAATACAGAGTGATTTTTTTGAACCATTTTTCATCTCATAAGATGAATCGGTAACAAAGGCCTTGTAAACTGACCACCACGATCACCTGATATTAAACCAATGAAAACTAAAAGTAATTTTGCGATACAGTAAATAGATCTCCAATGAGCATCAAAAACGGCAACTTTTTCCGTGGAATTTTTCAAGTGCATTTCTGTATGCCTGAAAGTGTTTTTTTTTTTCGTAAATCACTTGGTGTTTTCATGTAGGTAGTGTTTTTAACGTATAATTTTTTCTAGCTCCTCTCGAAGAAAAGTATGGCATCAATAACTATAGCTCCATATTTTCTTTGACTTATCCCCTGGACGATGTGTGTCCAATTTTTTTCAATCACACTAATCATTCAACCATGAATCACAAAATCGTATGGACCAACGAAAATCCAAGCATTTGTCTGGTTTTCGATATGATGGAGAGACGACATATTTTATATAGGATACGACCTGTCAAAATCGATGATAGAGTTTATCCAAGTTATAGCGTGGCTCATAGCTCTCACAAGGTAATAATCAAACTAATTCCACGACTTGACGGACCTTGATTTGTTTGTTGTGATCAGTTTTTGAGGTTTAATGAGGACAATCAAATGTGTTCATTTGTGGATAACTATAGAGGATGATCTATGGTAAACGCCAAACAACTTTGGATCTACGTCATCGATGGCACCAAGCGCGTTTTTGTTGTGATTTGCTGGTGACCAAATGTGGATACCAGCAATTTTCATAACAGCGCGCATGGTGGCAACGATGACGTAGATTCAAAGTTGTTTAGCGTTCACTATATGAATTTTATTCATTATCGTGGAGTTGGAAAATTGGATGAATAGTTTCCTGAAAGACTATGGATACCGTCCATCCTATACAGGGTGTCTCTGAAAGGTCTGTACAAAAGCTTACCACATATTCCCGATTTTTTTGAATGTATTTTAACGTTTTACTTTTAAAATTGGTACCCGGGGATTTTTTGGGATGAAAACCCCGAATATGGAAACTTTTTGACTGTAGTCGTTGGAGGGCGCTATACAATGCACTTCCCATGATTTTAAATGGTCATGACTTTTTTTACAGTGTAGCTTTCATTTTTTGTGTGAAGAAAATGATTTTTTAGAAAGAAGGGGGTTTTCGTGGCCTGTGGACAGAAAGGGAAATGAGAAAAGTTGGCACCCTACACCACGAAAACCCCCTTCTTTACATGATTCGGACAAAGAAACTTCCCTTACATGATTTTTTAGGTGTCTCTAGGCAAAGAATGTGTCATGTTATAGCTAGTTAAAAAGAGCCGTTTTCGAAGTATTTTGATCTTTTAGAGTTCGATGCCACACCGAATCATTCAAATTACTTTGAATTAAAAAAAAAAAATGTCGCCTCTATGACTGAAATTGGGTCAGTGAATAAGTAGTGTTTTAATTTTATAGGATGACATAGCTTTATAGGGCAAAAAATCATATCAAAATAATTGAGATCAATATCTGTCCACGTCCACGTCCTTGGACGAATATTAATCTTGGTTTTTATTTGGTTTTCATATCTCATAAAGCTATACCAATCTACAAAATCAAAATACTACTAATTCAGTAACCAAATTTTATTCTAAATGTAAGTAATTTGAATATTCTGGCGCGGCATCGAATACTAAAAAGCAAAATATCTTGAAAACTGCTCACTCTAGCGGATTATAACAAGAGTACCTTTTTTGCTTAGAAATGTATAGAAAAACATTGCCGTCACAAAGTGAAAAACTATACTGAGAAAAAAGTTTGAACCATCAGAAGTGGAGTGTGCAGCCCTCTTACGGCCACGATGAAAATGAGTCCATATTCAGGTTTCACAATTTTCAAAGTAATACGTTCAAAAAGGTTTACACATTTTGAAGAATTCGGTTTTTATCGTTTAACCTTCACCACCCTGTATCTAAGAAACGGAGCAATTTCGGGATGAGGTGAGTTGCTTTAAATCGGCTTATTTTGACGTCAGGAATATGTGGTAGGATTTTTTACACATCTTTTAGAGACAACCTGTAGACGTAATACGAAATAGAACGATATAGTCTTGACTATTTTGGATCTCAGTGATTTTGTGAATGAAATATTCACACCGATCATTCAAGAACAGTTAAATTCAATGTGGAGACTACGAATACTCATTCCTAGTCGACCTCATTTTATACGTCCCAGGTGGCCAATCAGAATGCGCGATATCCAAAGTTTATCCTCATAAGGTTGCCTGTTTGTAAAGGGCGATGCCTCTTATCTGCCAATTTACTGTATACTAAGAATAATAAGAAGGGGAACATTTCGACATTTCTAGCCACATCATATAGTCCAACAGGATTGTGTAAGTGTTTTTATTATTTTTTTTTAGCAAAAAAGTCGAAACTCAATGTGGGAGAATCTTATGACAAGTAGTACAATGGGTACACCTCATTTAATGAAAACCAACTGCAGTGGAAGAATATTTCATGCTCATAAATCGAGATCCTTCAGCTCCATGGCAACCATAAGGTGAAATATTCAGTGTTTTAGAAGAGTATTCAAATGATAAATGGTCAACCACTAAGTCCTGTCCTCATGAATTGTATGTATAGAATGTTAATACATGAGGACAGGACTAGTGGTTGACCATTAATCATTTGAATACTTTAGCTGTCCTCTTTGAGAAAAATGGACAATTTCTCATTAAAGAGTATTCATACAAGAAGGGAAGACCTGTCAAATTCGCTAAACATGTATCCGTCTCCGTCTCTTTCGCTGGGGGACGTCGATAGACGAATAGAGCTCGCTCACATTGGATGCGGCAGTCGATAGTCTTGGATCGATGCTAAGCATTGCGTATTTTATTTCAGTGTACATAAAAATCGACCGAGAAAACAAAATGTTACTTATTATCAGTGTACCATCGAGCGAAGTATCGAAATTTTCTGTTGATGGTCACGATGGTCAGGCCTTCCTGTCTTCTTGGAATATGAATACTCTTTTGTTTAAGACTAACCAATTTTGTTCAGACTATTGATCCTGATCACTCGTACTCTCAACTCTCATAATGTTTATGGTCACTAACAATATATTTGAACGATGCTATGCAAACATTTTTTTTTTACAGCCGATGTCAAAGTTTACCCGTCAATGACCTTCCGAGCATTTGGTGCCCTCCCAAAGACTATGGGTGTACAACTGCAGACAAATCGTTTTTCAATTGTTCTAAATCGATGTCGTGTTTGAAAGCGATTCCCACGGTTTGCTTAGAATATATGTGGATGGATTCCAGTTATAATCCGTAAGTTTTTGAGCATGCGCAGCAGTCAATTTAAAAAGTTGACCGCTCGCAAGATAACGCGGAACTGTTTTCTACATTATTATATTCATTTATCTCATTCCTTATTGAAATTTGTTGATTGGTTCAGAGATATTATTATTCACTCATCTAATCGAAAAGAGAACCGGCTCTTTAGAAGTATGCTAAAATAGTTATTTACGTTACTAAGGCGGTAAATGACTTTTTAAATTACGAGTCAAGATGTTTATGGACGAGGCGACGAAGGAGCCGAACCTAGAATATCTAGACGAGTAGTTTAATGACATTTAACGGCTGTGTATCGTACATTGTTTTGTTTCATACTGTAATAACTATTTTTAATCGGTTTAAAGTGCTTTCTTCTCAAACCACACACTTAGGGTGGCAGTCCACCTCACATTCGTACCATGAGATGGCGCCAGCCAGACCATGTAACAACTTATGTTTGTCCTATCTGATAGAACCGTTAATGTTAAGTGAACAAGTTGCAAAATGGACCAAATTTTACAGTCTCTGATGATGTAAAGTATCATTTACCGGACTGGTTTTGGGTCCGGTAAATGATACTTTACGGTACAGTATGAAATAAATAATCTTTTTTTAGAGAAGGTACAGACAAACCTGCTACCTCCGTGTTTTTATCAACCGATTTGATTGGACAGACTTATTTGTGCTATCTTCAGCCTTCGACTGAACAGATTACCTTAGTTGAATTCGAAAGTTCGATTGAAAATATGAGTTTTGGAAAGACGACTAATTTACCTGCAAGAGATGCTATCAATATACCGGTAAGTTGATTGAATTATCTACACCCTTTTCAAAACGATGGATGTCAACAAACTACATATGATCAGACAAAGTGGAGCGATTGAAAGGTGACGTGAAGTAAACACATCTGACCAGTTCGGAATCAAATTATTGTTCCGCTATGTCTAATCACGTGTAGTTTGTCCACTTCCATGACTCTTGGCTTTGATGCATCTTATTTTCTACGGTGTTTCTTGATACGATGCTTATTCTCAATGGTGTGAATGTTTCGATGATTGTATGAAAAAAATTCTTATCAATTTTGGTTTATATCATGCCCCAGTGCAGTTCGTGAAATGGTTTTTCAATGTACAAGATGTACCATTTTTTGCAGAGCAGGCTTTGATATAGTTTTTTTTTTTAATAGCACCCTCTGTAAATCCCTGAACATTTGAATTTGCACTTTTTCATGCTTTTCAAATCCATTTTGTTTTTGTGAAAGTAATTGAGTAATTCAATTTTGTCTAAAAAATTATGTGTTTTGAAGCACTGATTAAAGATTCCACAGGACACTTTTGAGATATCAAGTTGGGACTCTGCCAGTGTGAAGCAACTGCCCGGGGTATGTTTTAGCAGAACTGTCGATTGGCATCATGTCACCACTTTGCTTGAATATGTATGAGTTTTCCAGAAAAAAAACATTATTTCCCAAACCATCAACTTTCAAAAAAAAATGTAAAGTGTAAAATACTTGAAATGACAAACTGAACACGACTTATTAACAAAATACAGTCAGTGGTTGCTATAAATAAGTGCATTCCTTTTAAAATCCAATCACCCCTGAGCTTGTCGCACTTGGGCAACTCCGAGCTGCTCTAAATAGAACGCGTTGTTTTGCGGATAGATGCGGGTCACACGTAACAAACCCAACTAAATTTCTGTTTTGTTGATACATTTTATTTTTCAAGAATCTCATTGGAAAAATCCATTTTTAATAATTTGCTTACAAAACCTCAACCAAAAGTGAAAAATTATTCTTGAATTACCACACCACAGCTACATGCAGCATACATTCATACATGAACATTGAACATAACCTAAAAGGGCTTAACGCACTCCCCGCAAATTTAGTGCAACAGGGGCAAAGGGGGAAGATTCGGAGTCACTCGTGGGCGACAAACACATTTTAAATAGAACAGACCACGTCAAAAGCCGGGCCGCTCGGAGTGACACAGAGCGGCTCCGGCATGCAAAAGGAATGCAGTTAATCTGTCATGGTTCTCTAAGGTTCAAAATTAATGTGTCACAGAAATAATCCCCGTTCCAATCAACCGTATTGCCGCCAAAAGAAACTCCAGTTTATACAGTGCGTGCAGAATAAAATGATGTACATGGCACAATATGGGGATATTGGAAACGGTAAAAGATACGACGTTGCTTCAATGGAAGAAAAGTTGCGTATATGTATGCCCATCTACCTTTGTTTTATTTTGAATCGATACTTTATATCTACATTACGGTATCGATACACAATAAAACAAAAGTAGATTATTTTTGGGCATACAAATACGCAACTTTTCGTCCATTTAAGCGACGTCGTATCTTTTACGGTTTCCAATATTCTCATGTACATCATTTTTTTCTGGACACACTGTATACCGACTAAGTCCTTGATATCACAAATACAAAGAATCCTGTGGTTATTTTAATGAGTGCCTTTAGACGCATTGGGTTTTGAAGGGGTAAGGTTATGGTGGATGCATGTTTGACGAACTATACTTCCTGTCGGTGTGTAAGCAGATGTCTGGGGTATCTTTTGGTGGCAATACCGCCAATTGGAATTGTGGTATCACCTTTCTGTAACACATCAATTTCCGTAAACTTCAAACTTGATTTAGTTTGGGAGATTAAAATTAATGGGGTTTGTTATGAGGCCTTTTAAACCCTTTAAATGATTATGTCCGAAGAACGATCGTGACGGTTTTTATAAATCCATAAGTTCGAGAGGACGCAACGTTTGGGTTAGACGATTGGTTTCGAAATACATTGAGATTTGAAATTCACCATTCACTAATTTTTCATCAAAGAAATGGATAACTATGTAAAATTGCAGTGCTACTCAAGTATGTTTTCTACTTGCGAGAAGAGTTTTACCTGACTTTTACTGGTTCTGTAGAGTGAAAGTATGTGGGCTAGCTGTCGATGAATATTCTACGTATCTGCATTAATTTGGGCCTGAGAACAATAAATATCTTAAGGGTTCTATGATACGGTCAAAGGTATCATAAAACCTAGTCTGGAAGGCGTCCTATATAATTTTCTGGTTCATTTTTGCCTTAAATCACATTATTTATCAACAATTTTAAAGTTTTCCTAAAAGTATCGATTATCTTTCGTTCATCATATTGCGCTAGTAATTATTGTGAAAATACCATTAATTATTGCACATCTTCAACGTCGCGTTTGTTTCATGCTGCTCGCATTTATGACAGACTCAACTGAAAAATCGATATTTCTCTGTGACGTAGCGCCGGGTATGGAAAGCGGCTGTAATTTCAAACAGGACTAGTTTAAATGTTGTGCATTATTTTGACCAATTCATGTGACCATTCCTATAAATCAACCCATAGTTATATATTTTACACAAAATCAGCTTTATTTTCGATACAGTGCAATGACCTCATTAGTTCCCCAGAGACCAGCGTTGAATACCGACATTCTTTCCTTCCTAAATATTGACGGCATAATAATCATTTCATCTCCCACCAACACAGAACGCTTTCCTGCCATCTTTCCTCTCAATCCCCACTCACTGTCGTTTCCATGAAAAAAACGCCGGTTTGTCCTGGCGTTCTTTCCTTTGAAAAGAAGGAATGACGGAAAAGAATGTCAGGAAAGAACGCCGGTCTGTGGGCGGCTATTGTTTGTCATATCAACGTCCGAATGCCATTTATTGTAAAAAGTGATATATACAGGGTCTTACTTGGACAGCATACGCAGTACCTAGGGACTGATTATTTGAGACTATAGCAGTATTTCAATCTCATCTTGGAAGTCTGGGGTGAACCTCCCCTACCATAAAATGCCCCTGAACTTTGATACGCTTGCTTTTTTTAAGTTGCAATTTTTGATCGTCAATTAATTTTGGTTCGTCGATCAATTTAGAATCAAACTTGTACTATTTATTCACATCGAGAAAATGAATCGTTCTCAAGAAAAACTGCAATTTATTGAAATATCCATTCAAAACATAATATTATTATTCATTGAACATTCACATACTTCAGTTCCCAATGAAAAATTTCCATCACTCCAAGGGACTGCTAGTTTTTATAAGGGTTCTACAAAGCTTGCGGGTTTATACACGGTGGAAAAAAGTCTAGAATATTGATAATATCTTCTAAACCGCTAACATTTTGTTGATACAAAATTGCCTGCCCGAATAACTTTCAACGAGAAATGATATGAAAATGATTTCGTTTTCAAAAATATACAGGGTGAGTCAAAAATGTGACCAATTTTTTTATTTTAAATGGATCATCCTGTATAATTTCACGTATATCGATAGGTCTTTTTGAAACAATTTCAGCGATATAAAGTTTTATCTGTTCATCTGTGAAAATGACAGAGTGATAACTTTTTGAAGTTTTTTAGATCAGAAGTGAGAAAACTGGTTGTCATTGGTTACGTTGTTACGCAATTTGTTTAGTTTGTCAATTACTCAAGTTATACTGTCAATAAGATACTTTCAATTTTTTTTTTTATAAAAACTAGACTTTGCAATTATTAGAATATTTGCTCTTACCTACTCAAAAATAAAAAAAAAGAAATCCTAATGATTGTTGCGCATTTGGCCTACAGGTGCGTCAATTTCTGTACCAAACTTTCCCGAATCGGTGGATAGGAAGAAAAGGTCAGGTGCGTCAATTTCTGTACCAAACTTTCCCGAATCGGTGGATAGGAAGAAAAGGTGCAATGGAGTGGGCCGCTAGATCCCCGAACCTCAACCTTCTAGACTTTTATCTGTAGGGGCATTTGAAAAATAAAGTTGATGAGGATAGGCCCGAAAATATTGATCATTTGAAAGATAAAATCTATACTGTTCATGAAATTCATTGGGATTCATTTGATGATGTTTTGCAAGAATTTAGGGATAGGATATTGTTTAGCTAATAATGGCAAACAATTTGAGCTATTAAATGGCCGATTTTATTTTTTAAAATTCATCAATTTTCTTTTAATTTTGGTTCGTTTAAAGTACCAAATAATGATAATTATTGTTCAGGTTGTTTAACTGCGTTTCATTTTTTTTTCTTGTTCTGAACTGTGTATGTACTTGATATTTTTCAAGTCACTTTTTGAAGTAAACAAGAACCTTTCATTCTCTACACTTGATCATGTCAACATCACTTCAACCTGGAGAACTTCTTCAAAATCTCAAACCACCAATAGTTGGCAGCACCGTCACAATACTCCCGGTGAACTATTTACTTTCAATAATTTTTTGTATTTCGATTATTTTTTAGACATTTGTAGCAAAAAAATAGTACATCAGGTGTGTTTGTTATCCTCCACTAGAGCACATGAATTTACAATGTTCTACACTGCTACCCGAGAAAAAGATAACAATGAGAAGCGACAAAACTTTTCCCGCCAAAAAGTTCAGGTAGGGGATCTGATGCTATCTGTCATAGGCTTCGTCAGCTGTTTATTAGTCCAAGTGTTCAATCAGTTTCGACTGTCGATTTTCAGGATTACCATGGTTAACATACAGTGAGGACGTGAATAGTCCCCTCCCTCTAACTTTTGAACGCATTAATATTTTTGGCTCAAATTTGGAGGTGTTGTTCAGGGTAGGCTTTACTAAGTTTTGACCTCCAAAAAAAAATTTCAACTGTCAAACTGACAGCTGGGCACCATTTTGAAACCAATTATTAAATGGAAAAGGGGGTCATGTGATACCGTATTTGAAAGGTCCTTCCATTCTCTTTACACCCCCAAAGTTTGAAGTCCTTAGCATTTTTCTTAAGGAAATGGCGCCATATCGAAAATAAATTATTTGGGTCAAAATACTATCTCTAATTCCTAAAAGAACTTTATTAACAATGAAAAAACTAACCTATAACATAAGTGATTGTTTCTACAACAGTATTTGATAAAAAAATTTAAAAAAACCTAATACTAAAGATAATATTAAGAACGAAATCATGCAAAATTATTTAATTATTAATTCCTTATGAAAAATAGTAAGGACTTCAAACTTTGGGGGTGAAAAGAGAAGGGAAGGACCTTTCAAATAAAGTATCACATGACCCCCTTTTCCATTTAATTTTTTGTTTCAAAATGGTGCCCAGCTGTCAGTTTGACAGATGAAAATTTTTTTTGGAGGTCAAAACTTAGTAAAGCCTACAATGAAACACACTTCCAAATTTGAGACAAAAATATTAATGCGTTCAAAAGTTAGAGGGGGGGGGGACTATTTACGTCCTCACTGTATGTAGTTTATCGTAAGACCCGGTCGATCAGTGGATCAATCATTTGTGGATTGATGTCCACTACTCTTATTACGGTGGACATTAAGATAAAAGTGCATGGAACGTAAAAAACATGATATTGCGCTTGAACCTGAAAACAAATGAGTATAGGATAAAAACATTGTTTTCACATTGTTTTCGCTTGTATAATATACTTCTGAATTTGGAATAAGGTGTTCATTTGAAAAATAAAGTTGATGAGGATAGGCCCGAAAATATTGATCATTTGAAAGATAAAATCTATACTGTTCATGAAATTCATTGGGATTCATTTGATGATGTTTTGCAAGAATTTAGGGATAGGATATTGTTTAGCTAATAATGGCAAACAATTTGAGCTATTAAATGGCCGATTTTATTTTTTAAAATTCATCAATTTTCTTTTAATTTTGGTTCGTTTAAAGTACCAAATAATGATAATTATTGTTCAGGTTGTTTAACTGCGTTTCATTTTTTTTTCTTGTTCTGAACTGTGTATGTACTTGATATTTTTCAAGTCACCCTGTAAAAGCAGACACGTTGTGATTGTTACATTTGACTTATTTTAATTGAATTTTGATAAAAAAAATTGAATAAATGCGTTTTTTAATCAAATTGGTATAACTCTGTCATTTTGACAGATAAACAAATAAAACCCTATATCATTGAAATTGTTTCGAAAAGATCTATCGATATCCGTAAAAAATTTCAGGGTAATCCATTTAGAATAAAAAACTTGATCATATTTTTGACTCACCCTGTAGATTTTTGTTTGTCTTATTCCTCATTAAAAATTATGAGGGTGGTCAAATTTGTATGAAAAAAATGCTAGGGAATTGGAAGATATTAGGAATATTTAAGACTTTTTTCCACCCTGTATAGGAGGTTAAGAAGGTTGCTAATTGGTTATGAAGTTGTCTAGTGGATATATAAAATCACTCTGACAAGTCTGTAGAAAATCTTGCCACATATTCCCGAGGTCAAAATAAACCGATTTAAAGCAACTTACCTTTGTCCTAAGTTGCTCCGTTCTCGAAATACTGGGTGGTAAAGTTATAAGATAAAAGTCGAATTTTTTGAAATGTGTGAATTTTTATAACGTTTTACTTTAAAAATTGGCACTTGGGGTTTTTTTGGGTTGAAAATCCCGAATATGGACACTTTGGATGGTAGAGGACGCTATACAATGCACTTTCTATGTTTCAAAATGGCCATAACTTTTTCCTGAGTGTAGTTTTTTTTTCAATAAGGAAATTATTGCCTGAAATTTTCCAAGCAAAAAAAGGACTTTCGATAAAATCCGCTAAAGTGAGCCATTTTCGAGATATTTTGGTGTTTGGTGTTCGATGCCGCATCGAAATACCCAATTTATTTTCCTATGTTTGAAGATAGAATAGAAAATGCACGCGATGATTGTCCAAACCACCAATGATCAAGTGTAGAGAATGAAAGGTCCTTGTTCAATTCAAAAAATTCAATGATATTAAGACCCGACGCGTATCATTAAACTTTTTGAAGTAAACAAGAACCTTTCATTCTCTACACTTGATCATGTCAACATCACTTCAACCTGGAGAACTTCTTCAAAATCTCAAACCACCAATAGTTGGCAGCACCGTCACAATACTCCCGGTGAACTATTTACTTTCAATAATTTTTTGTATTTCGATTATTTTTTAGACATTTGTAGCAAAAAAATAGTACATCAGGTGTGTTTGTTATCCTCCACTAGAGCACATGAATTTACAATGTTCTACACTGCTACCCGAGAAAAAGATAACAATGAGAAGCGACAAAACTTTTCCCGCCAAAAAGTTCAGGTAGGGGATCTGATGCTATCTGTCATAGGCTTCGTCAGCTGTTTATTAGTCCAAGTGTTCAATCAGTTTCGACTGTCGATTTTCAGGATTACCATGGTTAACATACAGTGAGGACGTGAATAGTCCCCTCCCTCTAACTTTTGAACGCATTAATATTTTTGGCTCAAATTTGGAGGTGTTGTTCAGGGTAGGCTTTACTAAGTTTTGACCTCCAAAAAAAAATTTCAACTGTCAAACTGACAGCTGGGCACCATTTTGAAACAAATTATTAAATGGAAAAGGGGGTCATGTGATACCGTATTTGAAAGGTCCTTCCATTCTCTTTACACCCCCAAAGTTTGAAGTCCTTAGCATTTTTCTTAAGGAAATGGCGCCATATCGAAAATAAATTATTTGGGTCAAAATACTATCTCTAATTCCTAAAAGAACTTTATTAACAATGAAAAAACTAACCTATAACATAAGTGATTGTTTCTACAACAGTATTTGATAAAAAAATTTAAAAAAACCTAATACTAAAGATAATATTAAGAACGAAATCATGCAAAATTATTTAATTATTAATTCCTTATGAAACATAGTAAGGACTTCAAACTTTGGGGGTGAAAAGAGAAGGGAAGGACCTTTCAAATAAAGTATCACATGACCCCCTTTTCCATTTAATTTTTTGTTTCAAAATGGTGCCCAGCTGTCAGTTTGACAGATGAAAATTTTTTTTGGAGGTCAAAACTTAGTAAAGCCTACAATGAAACACACTTCCAAATTTGAGACAAAAATATTAATGCGTTCAAAAGTTAGAGGGGGGGGGGACTATTTACGTCCTCACTGTATGTAGTTTATCGTAAGACCCGGTCGATCAGTGGATCAATCATTTGTGGATTGATGTCCACTACTCTTATTACGGTGGACATTAAGATAAAAGTGCATGGAACGTAAAAAACATGATATTGCGCTTGAACCTGAAAACAAATGAGTATAGGATAAAAACATTATTTTCACATTGTTTTCGCTTGTATAATATACTTCTGAATTTGGAATAAGGTGTTCACTGGTCCACCGTACCATTTTTGGCGAGTGGTGCACTGCATTCTACTTGTCAGCTGCTCGTAGAAGAAAAAAGAAAAATAGTTGGCATTCTCACTTATGGGTTTTCCTTTTTAACATCAACTGAAGAAAATGTTGAACGCTAATCAAAACAAATCTGATTTGTATCTTTTTGACACATTCAAATTTATAGGGGCTGTTTCAAAAGTATTTCTCGCGTGATTCCTGATGAAGTTTCCGTAACTCTTCTATTTCAAAAGATATAAAAAAATGATCTGTATGAAAGTGATAGGAAATTTTCCAAATAAAACGATGGAGGCATCTATTTAGTGGGTTTGCATTTGAAAATTTCAAAAAACCTCAAATACAGGTTTGACTTTTACAATTCATGTTGTGTGGTCGGCTAAAGCAGATAAAATCGACCTCGAGTACATGCACCAGAAAGAGCATATTTTCTTCTTTAAAATGAGCTAAAGAACAGTCAAATCGGTTAAGGAATTTCGAAGTTATAGGCAATATATTGACATCAAGTTTGACGGCCTGTAGCTGTCTTATTTGACAACTTAGAGAGAAGTTTTGGTGAGCAATTTTGTAGAGAATATCGTCTAAAATCTGTTTCCATACATTTTTTTGGTAGTCCAATGGGGAAAATTTCGAAAATGTGTTGATTTTTTGTTTTCACAGTACCGTTTCGCCCCCTTGTGGCGATCCTACAATCTTGAAATATATTTCCAGCATTTTCTCTTGGGCACATTACTCTACAGATTTGTTTTGGAAAATATTTCAAGTTTTTGACATGGTCGCTAGGGGGCGTAACAATCAACCCCATGTAGAAAAATAGCATTTCTATAGAATTTTACTCAATGAAAATATATCGATGATATCATTTTCATATTCACTGACTATTTACCTACTCTTTTTTGTCAAAAACGTTTTTTTCTATCTATCAAAATAAAGAGGTAGGGGAAGTTCAACTGTTTTTTTAAACAAACGTAGATTTCTCCAGTTTTGCTTGACCGATTTAAACGAGCTTGGGCTCATATGAAAGAGCATAATCTGCACTTCAAAATAATTCTTTGGTTTTGAAGTTTTGACCTTCGCCGTCGCCGCTAGATGGTGTTGACTGAAATATTAGCGTATTTTTGAGTTTTATCCAAAAAAATCAAATGTATTGGTATATTCATTTTTATATATTTGAAAAAAGGATTTTTCTATAAAAAAAATTGAAAAATAATCAAAAAAAAATAATTTTTTTTTTCAATTTTTTGATAGAAAAATGTATCACCTTTTAAAATATATAAAAAATTAATATACCATTACATTTGATTTTTTTGGAAAAAACTCAAAAATACGCTACCATTTCAGTTAAGGTCATCTAGCGGCGACGGCGAAGGTCAAAACTTCAAAACCAAAGAATTATTTTGAAGTGCAGATCATGCTCTTTCATATGAGCCTCGTATTAATCGGTCAAGCGAAACTTGAGAAATCTTCTTTTGTTTAAAAAACAGTTGAACTTCCCCCACCTCTTTTTTTGATAAATAGAAAAAAACGTTTTTGACAAAAAGAGTAGGTAAAGAGTCAGTAAATATGAAAATGATATAATCGATATATTTTCATTGGGCAGAATTCTATAGAAATCCTAATTTTCTACATGGTGTTGATTGTTACGCCCCCTAGCGACCATTTCAGAAACTTGAAAATATTTTCCAGGTTTTCTTTGGCCGTTTTAGTAACATTTTTTGCCGCAAGCCTCTACGATGAATAGTTTACGAGAACTGGCACCCTGTCGCTGAAAATGAATCACCCTGTACCTCTGAGACACCATCATAAGCAGATGCTTATCGTTTATTAATACCACCCATTCTCTTTAACTCAATCCTATTGATTGCAGCATCTTAATATGATGGCCATAATGGAAAGCAGTGGCAATGTGACTCTGTACTCAGGACGTTCCTTGGTTGGCAAACTACATATTGGTGGTACTTTGCTACAACACACCCCCTCTCCGTTTGTTCGAAGACAAATGATTTCGCCATTTCCAAGGTTAGTGAATATGAGGAATGTGTACAGGGTTCTCATTTATATCTTGACACCTATTTAAAAAGTGTATGGAGACCATTTTACGTAAGAGTTGTATGGTTTTTTCCTTCGAACATTGAATCACGAGAATAAGAATAACACCCCGAACGAAAGCGATTTTTTTGAGTCAATAACATTTTGTTTTTGTTTTGAATTTGGCACGGGATGTTTCTACGCGTAACTTTTTTAATGAATTTGCAATATCGTGAGAATAATCTACTGAATTCATCAATCATTACGGTCCAATTATACTGATAAAAATGGAGTATGGTAATTTATTGTTATGCGGTGATTAAATATCAACAGAAATGGATTAGCATTCAATCAATATTGGAACAATGATGAAATTTTGATTGAAATGAAATTAAACCCCAGATAACAGCAAAATCCGCGTGTGCTCAATACGCTGACTTCCGATGACTGCTGACTGGCTCTGTCACATGAGTTCGAGGTCTGACTTGTTTTTTCATGAATTATGCATACAAATAAAGTAGTTTCATGAATTATGCATACAAATAAAGTAGCCCACCAATTTTCAGCCTTGAGTTTTCTACAACTTCGGCGACTTGCATCTTGCAGTGTCACTTAGTTGTGCAGCCTGACCGCTACCTCTCGGATTTGCATATTAAAATTAAGCTAATTACCAATTTTCAATCATAAGAAAACTCTTGTAGTGCATGCGTGCTGATTAAACATAGTTCAAAGGGTGCCGCCGCCGAACGCAGCGCTACCTAACTTTGTGAGTGGGTGATGTCTCATGTACACCCTCAATACTATGGTATGTAAAAAAATCAGCCTTTAGAAAACTCTTGCATAATCTGCCCGCCAGCTCTCCGACTATTCTAGTATTCAACAAGTAGTGATAACGATAAAAAAAAGGCTACAGTCTCTTTGAATATTGAAGAGAAATATATTTATTCGAAGATAATGAACTTCAAGTCATTGTTATTGAAAATTGCTGACAGAAAATCTGGTGAAAGGAATTTCAAGGAAGTTAATATGGCAAACAAGCTGCTTGCTTTTCCCCTTTCACCCCATGTTTACATTGATATGTTCGACTCACCCAACAATGTCTTTTTATTTCTCTAGTCGTTCAATGTTCGAAGGTTCTCTCTCATCATATTTTGAACACATCAATAAAAAAAAAATAGCTTCACAATACTAAAGAAAACTTTAATTGTGTATCATGAAAAAAAAACATCAGATACATTTTCATGACGTTCAAGTATGGCGGTCTTAAATTTTTTTTTTTCAGGCGGAGTAGCCTGCTACCACTTTCAAAACAAACTGAACCCAAATTTGATGAGCATCTCATTTCTCCCGTCTTGCCTCCGCCTAGCAGTAACATGATTCCAAATAAAAGAAGTCATGTCACCCATATGCGACATGGTTTTCAAACAAGTAAGTTTTTATCATGCCAACTTATTCTATATTTATAATCGTTGCTATCTATTTCTTTGATTTATCAATTTGAAGTTGAATATTATAAGACATTCCTTTGAAAATCATTGAATATTTCGGATGATCGTTCACAGATATTACTGCGATATACATAATATTATTCGTATCTACATGTCTAAAAACGTTTTTGGCATACTTCTTTTCAAGAACTGCCAATCTGTGACGCGCTTTGGGTTTTGTTGCATTTTTCCAAAAACTCGGGCGCCACCTCCTGGATTTTTGTGGAATAGTGCGTCCATTGAGTAGGCTTCAGGCAATTCGTCTTGTTAAATGAATGATTATAGTATTTAAGACTTCCATTCATTCCGAATCAATTTTTATCAAAGTAATTTTTTTTTGTAGGAGGAGATCGAAAAGCTTATTTGACAGGTTTGATGGATTCACTGGATAATCGATTGACTCTTCAGTATTCTGACCATAGCTTCTATAGAATAAGTATACCACGGATTTGTTATTCTTCTTTGGTAGAACACTGTTTGGAGGCTCTAAAACGGTGCCTGCCAAATGATCTGATGTTGCAGTTGGCTTGTAAATGGTACGCTGTAAGAAATGCTATTGGAACTGGTGATATGAGCTGTAGGGAGGAGTGGACTTTGTTCAGTAATTTGCTACTAGGTAAGTTTGTTTTCCTGCAAACGTATACAGAGTTTACACAGTATTTTATTCGAGTCAATTTAATCACGAAATATCAGTATTACAGTTCAATAGTATTTCTTAGACAGACATGTCTTGTAGCCTTTTGATAATAGTTCAATTTTCATAATATAATAATATAATTGGTCCGTTAATTTTTGAGTGTGGTGTGTTAATATTGGAAAATGAAATGTTATCTTCTGTTTAATAATATCTTCCTCATAAACATTTCGTGTCCACAATGCGAACATATCAAGCAGTAGCGGCCCCAAAGTTCATCCAGTGCAATTCCAAAAAAATCAGCATTTTGTATTTCTGAAGTAGCGACTTCTCGGTAGACTCCGCAAAAGCAATCTATCACAATCATCTTGAATTTCTTTGAAGGGTCTCTTGAAAGCTGTTGTACCCTCTAATAGTTCTATCAAGGTTTTGTTTATTTCGGCTGTATAGTTGATGAGATCTTGAAAAATACAGTGATTTTTGGATTTTTTTCTTTTGCCATGAACCCGAGGTGCGAGCTCAAGGGCTCAACAAAACTTGATTGAGAATAAGAAAGTACAAATCTGCTTTTAGCTAGCTTTTCGTTTTGATTTGCAGTGTTTTCCAATATGCACTGTCAGCAGTTTTGTGTATGTTTTTTTTCCCAACAAGGTTAGGCAAATTTGTTTCGAAAGATGATATGCTTGCAATTGCCAAGCAGTTCAACACCATCGTCAACGTCTCAGCTGATTGTCCATTACGGTTGTTCTCAATCTTTTTGTCAATGTTCAATCTTGATTAGCCTCCGTTTTCCAATTACCAAATCGAAACATTCAAAACGAAAACAGTAAACCTTTTAACTGAGTTGTTAATGACGTGGCGACGGAAGAAAACTATTCAACAAATAGTCCAAATTGTGAGTTCTCTTGACTACAAAACAGACCATGACTATAACACAAGAACGACAAACTTCAAATACATAGCGCATAAACTCTCCCTTACTGATAGATCTTCCCATTATATGTGTGTCAAATTGTTTAATTCGCTACCAATCCACATAAAGAACATCAAATCACTCAAAAGTTTTAAGGTGGCTGTGACTTTTGTGGAGAGCCATTATAAGTATGTTCAGCTGAACGATTGACGTCGTTTCATTTCATGTACTTATCTATATGATCTGAAATAAAGAGCTTATTTATTTATAAGATCCCATAAAAGAAATGTGATGGTACCCTTGATCCCTCCAGTTATTACGGTACTGAATAAAATTTCGAAATCAGTTCTGATTCAGTCATAACAGTTCATGCGACGTATCAAATTAAATGATTTAAGAGAACAGTTTTTTTTTGACATATGCTTATAGGAGCTTTTTCTCATGCAATATCTCAGGAATGACCACAGTATTTTTTTATAAATTTTTACGCGTATTCCACGGTAAATCTGATGATTGTGCACTAGAATCGCGCAGATTATATCGCAATGTTTTCCAAATCTCCAACGTCTTTTCGAAACATCTTGAAGTTCGCTACTTCAACGTTGTGAGACACTCTTATTCTTAAGCCAAATAAAAGTTGTCGTGAACGAAATTGCACCAAGCGAACACAACAAGCGATAGGTAGAGTTCTGCGAATGGTTAAAGTAAATTCCCATATGAGCAGTTGACAACTTTTTCTACATAAATATAGTCAAAAAAATTAATGGAATATCTTGCATGAATCACTTCTACATTCATATTTAAGTAATTCTTGACTGATTGATGTCAAGATAAACCTAGATTTATAATTAGACGCACTAAAGGTACTCTAACGTGAATGAAACGGACTGTCGTGGAAGAGTAGACCAAATCTCATTCTTACATTGCGTTTCTTGCGTCCGGACAATCAGAAGACAGAATTATTATGAGTGCTGTCACTGCTGTCAGCTGTGTGTGTGGTTTCCAGTTATTGTTATTTTTCTAACGCTAGCGAGTCCGTTTGTTACGTATCCAGTATTTTTACACCTTGCAGTTTGTAAAAAAAATCCCCCCCGTTGGGGCAGGTACTTTGGAAGATGACCGTTTTTGCTGCCTTGACGTGAACAGGGGCCCTATTCTTGACCGATCGTATCGCTCAAGATCACGCGTGCCGCTATCGAAATCGTTCGCATGTCATTCTTGAGAACTCGTCTCATGAACGAGCACTTGAATTTGACAACGAGCGGGTTTTCTCGCTCGCATCGTACAGCATAGTGTTCGCAAGACTTATTTGTGGTTAGAAAATTTTTGTTTTCAGCGTTTGTATAACTCGAGATCATGTTGATTGTAGCTCTTTACAAATATTGAAAATATTGTGTTTACAGGGTATTTTCTAAACACAGGAAAAAAATTCGTGGGGCCATTTCTGAGGTATTTTCATGAAAAAAAGTTCCCATAAATATTTTACGAAAAATGCGATTCAAGGTAGATACGCCCCTTCAAATAGGGCATGAGTGTATATAATATTTCAGAAATCGTTTATACAAAAATCATGCGATTCAATACATCGCATAAACCTTCAATGCTGATTCGGAACTTGAACTCAAAATTTCAAAATTTTAATGTGAACTTTTCTCAACATTCAGATTTTAGAATACGAATACCTGAATGATTTCAAGAGGAAAAAGGTATACTCAGTTGACAGAGATAAAGCTAGTAGTTTTTAACAAAATTGTAACTTTTTACATCGATGCATCGGCACCCAAAAGACGGGCCCTCCTCAATATTTGCGAAACCGCTCACACTTGAATATCGAAACTTAGTACCTCTGCATAAACTTTCGACGCCAAATAATTCAGAGCTCAAAAATTTCAAATTGTTTATCAGGGGTGCGTCATAGTGATGTGGTTGGGGGTAAAAAAGCCCCATTTTTTGTAGGTCTAGCATAAACGTCATGCAAACAAATAAACAAATGTTTTTCTCAGCTTGACACATATGACACGAAGATAATTGGAATGAATCTAGCCGCACTCGCGATTGTGAACTTGCGAACGTTTTATCTTGAAGGCCGGCCAAGAATATGGTTTGCTTGCACCATTCCTTAAAATTCCCTTCGCAGACGATCGCATACGCGTGCATGCCAATGATGTCAAGAATTGCGGTCCAGGAAAGAACAATAATTTTTTTTGTTAAAACAGTATTGCTGGAAAATATACCTGTCGGATTAAGAGGTCTACTTTATGCAATATGGTGGTAAAGAAACCACAGAATAAATAAAAACAAATAATCTTACAAATCAATCGACAGAATCGAAGCTCACGACGCAGCCTACTCCCAAAGCTAGAGATTGTATTGAACAAATCAATTCTTCATCGTTCAACGTTCTGAAAGTTCTACCAATAGGAGTTTGAATGCCATAATTTGTCGGATGAAAGAGAACATTGAATAAATCAAAGTGTCCAAGTTCTTTTCCAGAATCATTCAAATCAATCTTGGACAATAGTTGAGGGCAGTCATATACAGGGTGTTACAAATTCGACTGTATGCATGGGGATCTCGTGAACCGTAAGAGATACAAGGTTGGTTAAATGGAGCCAAAGTTGCGCGATTTCAATTTCAACAAAATGACGCTTCGAAAATTCCAAAGACTTCTGGAGATATCCGACAGTAACCGATTTTTTCGAAATAATTTTTTATTTTGTCCTGAATTGATTTAAATAAATAATTGACAACGAATGACATATCTGCACTTCAAGATAGCATGATCGAAATTGAGATCCGAGGTTTCGAATTCTCGCATCATCAACTTTTTTTTTTCAAATACAAACACAACCTTTTTGATTCATTTTTAGATAAGTCTTCGCTCCTCGAAAATTGTGGTGCACCATATTTTTGTATTTTTTTTTAGATTTTTCTCATACTTGGAGATTGGAGCTTCTGTATTCAAGTCGAAAGTTATTATTGTTACCCTGACTATGATCCGCGCGACGCGTTCTGAAACGATCAACAACTTTGAAATTTGATAACTCGTATTCACTCTGCATTGTTTCAAACACAGTAAATATACAGGGTGTTTATTAATTGAATGCCGATACTTAAGGGTGATAATCCTTGGATGATTTTAAGACAAAAAGTTCAAATGAACATATGTCCGCAAGAGCTTAATTTTCAAGATACAGGGTGTTGAAATATTAAAAAATAAATGATTTTTTAATAATTACTTTGATACTATTCCAGATATCTTTATGAAATTTGGTACACGTCTTCTAGGCTTCAATATGCATTTTGTGATGTACAGCTGGTTCGTAAAAAAACTGGTATTGCTCATAGAAATGTTCAAAAAATTGAGCAGTGTAATATTTGCTATGACAAAACAAAAAAGTATGACGTAATATTTTTACCAGCTTGATACTTTTGAATATTTTTTTTCAAATGACTCCTCACATGAGTACAGGAACTAAAGCGAAAATATTGAATTGATCGATTGTGTGTATCAAAATTTGCAAATCTACCTGATTCAAATGAATTTTTTGCATACATACATCATAACATACCGAAACTTTTCACTTGAATGACATGTCACTGTTGTATAGTTTTGTCAAAACAAATATTACACTTTGTAAACAATTCTATGAGCAATACCAGTTTTTTTACGAACCAGCTGTACAAACAATTTCATTATTTTTACCAGTGGCGTCCGTACGGGCTTTGCACTCACTATTTTTGGAGAAAAAACTTGTACGCCACTGCTTCCTTCCAAAAAAAAATTAATTTTAAAATCTCTATTTATTTCTAAGCCAATTTGTTCTCTTGATTTGTATTCCGTCCGGCGCATGGTTTTCGCTTAACAAAATAAAATCTACTTAATTGCATTGACACCCTGCTGTGTCATCCAATATTTTTAAATCAGTGGCGCCCTCTCTAACATTCCCATGCATTTTGATGCATAGAAGACGTGTACCAAATTTCAAAAAGATATCTGGAATAGTATCAAAGTGATGAAAAGAAAGATTTTTTTTTAAATTTCAACACCCTGTATCTTAAAATCTATGCTCTTGCGGACCTATGTCCATATGAACTTTTTGTCTTAAAATCATCCAAGGATTATCACCCTTAAGTATCGGCATTCAATACATAAACACCCTGTATATTCGTCTGAAATCTATCTTGCGTTAGATCCGGTAGTTTTGATTTTGTTCTGACCTGTTTCAGTTGTTGGGCCAATGAGTAATCCAAGTTTTCGACCTCGAGCGGCGAACGCAACATTGTAGAATTTCAAAAAAATCCCTAAATTTCTACCTTTTATCCAGCTCTCGGCAATTTCAACCGTGAAAGACTAAGCGATTATAACTGTGTAATACTTTTTTAAAGTAGACTAGATTTGCTACAATTTGAGATCAGAACGATCTGTGTAGACCCAATAGTTTTTAAGATACAGCTTTTCAAAATTAAGCGTTATATTTTCAAACTTGAAAATGTTTAAATAACTAAACCTATTTTCTGCGGCAATAAAACAACATTGGCTGAGTTCGGCTTGGACACTCTTTTAACTCTTTTCACTCCTTTTACTCCAAAACCTTTCGGGTCACGCCATAGGAGTAGATCAAGCGGCTCTGTAGTGACGTGTCTTTAAGGTTTTGAAGTAAAAGAGTGAAAAGACTTAAAAGTGTGCGCCAAGCCGGGCTCAGCCATTATATCTACTTGGGAAGGGTCTCCAGCCATTTTCACTCTATCATTTTGAACATCTAAGGGTTAAGTTAAGCCCTGCTACTGCAGATGTTTCGAGTGGGGAGACCGACGAAACTCAACCGGGTCCTTCAAGCAGGGCAAAATCTTTTTTCAGTTGATAATGTATTCAATTTACTTTTTTTATTGAAATTACAGTAACTATGAATAATTCTTCTTTTCTTTCGGAATAAGCAAGGCGCGAATTTTCTAAAGAAAATAGGTCCAAAGGGTCGAAATTCCCACAGAACATTGAATGTATATGGTAACTAGCCATGAGGTAGGCACTCATAATAATATAATGCTCTGTTTCAAGTAGGTTAACGTCCTAAAAAGGTTATGAACAATATGTCGAGGATTACGGGAATAACGGACAGTGTCTTGAGTCTTCCTTTTAATAAAGAGCTACAGTTTCGATGCTATGTTGCATCTTCTTCAGGCTATTAAAAAATTGGAGACCAATATTGACAGAAATTTACATTTAAACTCGAAACATGAATACAACGAACAATTAAAATATGTATATAGTACATCACTCATAAAATTATGAATTTTATGAGTGATGTACTATATACATATTTTAATTGTTCGTTGAAGAAGATGCAACATAGCATCGAAACTGTAGCTCTTTATTAAAAGGAAGACTCAAGACACTGTCCGTTATTCCCGTAATCCTCGACATATTGTTCATAATGCTCTATCACCCCAGAAAATGAGCCTAGATAGTCGGTTATTTCCAAGTGTGAAAAAATAACGCTAAAATCTGAAAATATTTCTCTTGTACACTATTAGGTCTACAGAGACCATTCTGATCTCAAATTTATTCCACTTTAATAAAGTATTTCATAGTTATAATCGAAAACTTAAGTCGACATTTTGGGATCTATTGAAATTAGATAATGTTGCATTCGGCGCTCAAGTTCGAAACCTTGGATTATTCATTGGGCCATCATCATTAACAAGTCAGCAAAAAAATCAGAACTATCGGATTTGACGCAAGGTCTGATGTCAGGGTCATTCCGTATAACTGACCCATATGCTAGCGGCGTTATCTATGGATATATGAAAATTTTGTGAATATGAAAGCTTAGGATATTCATCTGTACTTTTCAAAAATCTTATTAAAAAAAAAACAAAAGACTATCAGAATGTCAATATTTTTCCACAAGTAGTATTTTATTCAATGGAACCCCCTGTATATTATCATATATTATGAAAAAGCTTATTTTCCTGATTTCAAAAATATATAGTTTGATACCTTTCTGATGAGTCGTTCAAGAGATATTCAAGTTCAAAATTCAAATTCACATCCCTGTTGCTATGGAAAAAAATGATAGAATTGTGATTTTATGAATCGAATCAATAGAAATGGCGATCAAATAACTTTATCTTCTAGATGTTATTCCAAATTTTCACGAGCTAATAAATGTGTGCAACTTCATCCATGGCAACCGGGATCTAAGTACTTATTTTCACACATATCCAAACTTGAATATTTCCTGAATGGCTTATCAGAAAGGTTTCAAACTATACAGGATCCCGCATAAGAACCGACGCAGAGCAGGAGCATGTAGGAGAACCCAAAATATTATGATTTAATGCAACTTACCTATATACCAAGTTGCACCCCTAAGAAGTTATACGCTTTGCAAGTGAGGTTTCAAATTCCGAATAAATGCAATATCTCAGCTATACCTCAACTTAAAAACACCAAAATTGGTACACGTTTGAAGTGTACCAAGAGCAATACTCGATAGTAATTGGAGTTCAATCGAGATCTTCTAACTAGTTGATAAGGTATAATGCACCCTCAAATAAGACAGAACTTCTTAACCCGTTGGCATACTTGAAAAATTATTGTTTTATTTAAAGTAGCGGCAACAATTATAGCAACCGCCCAAGATTTGATGAAACTTTAATCCTGCATCAGTTATCAAAGAAGCGATGGTGCATTTAAAAACTTCAATTCATTTGTCAGTTTACGTGTCCAGGCGATTTTTTTCAAAACATTGTTTAGTGCCTTTTTTTCATGTTCAAAAAAGGCTACTTTTCTAATTTTTTTCTTTGTAACTTTTGATAAAAATGACTAGCACCATTCGAAAGAGGGGCAAAAAGTATTTACTTCCTGAAAATCTCACAATCATCTAACAAAAGATAGTCAAGCTATAAAATTTTGAACTTGTCAAAAATGACCAATTTTCGAAAAAATCATGAAAAATGGGTCATTTTTGCCAAGTTCAAAATTTCATAGCTTGACTATCCTTTGTTAAATAGATGTGAAATTTTCAGGAAGTACATACTTTTTGCCCCACTTTCGAATGGTGCTAGTAATTTTATATCAAAAGTTACACAGAAAAAAGTTGGAAAAGTAGCCTTTTTTTGAGCATGAAAAAAAGGCACTAAACAATGTTTTGAAAAAAATTGAAGTTTTTAAATGCTTCATAACTTTGTTGATAACTGATGCAGGGTTAAAGTCTCATCAAATTTTAGGCGGTTCCTATAATTTTTTCCGCTACTGTAGTTCCAAGTTAGTTAAAAATCGTCGAAAATCTTAAAGTTGGCTACGAAATTGAATGTCAGACTCTACAATTAGGTGGAAAGTTGAAATAAAAATCATTTCATGGAAAAAGTAACAGTTCAAACCATGATACTAAAACACACAAGATATGATCAATTGCTGGACGAAATTAGAACCAAGCCGCGCATGTCGTCACCGCGAGCCAAAAGTGAGGTTGGATTTGAAACATCCATGACGTTACCTAGTTACTAGTTACTAGTTTGAGAAAGTTGGTGCCACGTTGAACGATTATAGATACTGACTGAACATACTGAACTCTTGTCAATAGTTGCTTTTTATTTGCATACTGCTATATGCACCGTAGAAATCTAATCCGGATGAAGTCTTTATCGCGATTATATTAGAATTTTTTGATGCACCGCAGCGCTTAAGCCTGAATCGGTCGCTTAACTCTAATCGCCCCATTTTCTAGGCTTAATCGAAGAATTTCAACGAAATCTAACCTAGTCTTTCATTTGTTTATGTTTTTCGTAGAGATTTTGCGGTTTTGCGACTAAAGACAAAACTATGAGAGTGAAATATTAACGGAGGATTATTTAGATTTTTAAAAAATCATCGATTGGTGTAGAATTCTTTTCCAATTCCAATAGGTATAGTCAATGCTCGAGTCAATGAGTACTATACAAAATAGATCTCAATATCAAGCAATATTTATTGCTCCACAATACACTCATAATAATGCGAATTGCTCAATAGAATATTGAATTGAATAGGTACCCATTTTTGTGGGTAGGTACCAAGGTTAATTGATATATCAACTAACCTTGGGTAGGTACAAAAAAAAACAGTGTACCTATCACACTCGGATATCTACCGCATATTTTACCTATGATTTTTTATCATTCAATCGATCGACTCAATTTGGATTGGTGTTGAGAGTAGGTAACTACCTATCTATATCCTGTAGAGGTATCTAATGTCTACCCATCTCAAAGTTTTGTCTTATTCTAATTCAATTCAAAATTTTAAGTTTATGGGTAAACCCAGACTCCCATAAACAAATAGACTTGTTGATTTACTTTTTTTATTCAAGCTTTAGATACTAATCCTCTCTACAAGATAAACTGAAATAAAAACCTTTCAAACTGATGGTCTCATCACTTTTTATTTATTTTCCCAAATAAGATTTTTTCATTCAATTTTCTTGACTTCATCCAAGTTCCAATTTATAACAGAAATCCCAATATAAGAAGGTTTGTGTTTTTATCAACTATATAAGAAATCATTTTACTTAATTATATTTGTTTTTCCTCTTTCCTTGAGTTGTCAAACGATGCGTTTTCCAAAAGTTGTACATATTTGTAATAATTTCAAAGTAGGCAGATAATGATTTTGAGAATTATACAATATTGTCAATTTATCAATGGGCATTCCTCGGGGCATTCCTTACAAAATCATTTAATTAAACACTTGTTTCTTCTAAAATATATATTTTTTTGTGTTGTAAAAAGTGATGTTTTTATTTATCATCAGGGGGATGGGATTGTTATTCTTGCTGTATTAGACCAGGTATACAGTATAATATTATAATCACTCACTATCATGAAATCTAAGCCCAAGAAAAGAGGAACACGAAATATAGGAATGATTCAAGAATGAAAGTTGATACCTACACCAAAATATTGAATTTACAAGAAAAACCCCTTGGCTAATGTTTGCTAAACATCATATCAGGCTTGCAGATGTAACTGATCCATATAGTTGCTCATTTTTCATTAAAACTTGCAAGCAAATAGCAAAACTCAATACAAATCACTCAACATAAATTTCAAAATTGTAATTGATATTTTTTTCCAGGTTATTTTGTGACGTTGTCAAATGTCTCACCAGGGATTAACGATCCTTGCAGCGAATTCTTCGGTGCATACAAAACACCGCTTAATCTAACTTTGAAAATTAATCGAGATTGGCTAAGCTCACATACGGTGCATATGGCTGATACTGGATCAGTTCACTTTTAAATGAACTGACCTAAAAATGATCTGACCAAAAACCATCAAATAAAACTGCATTTGTTATTCTGTCATTTGTTTCGAATCACGTCAGTGTCAGTGTCATCATTTTCAGCAAAAAAAAGTTTTTTCCTTCGAAATTTTAAATGAAGGGCATTTATTTTATATTTTTATGTTGTTTGAGTGTTACGCTGCCACGAAATTCACGCCTAATATCCGTCAAAACAACCCCCACCTTTACTTTTGACCAGTTCACTTAAGTGATTGAAATGTGCGGGTGGTACAGTAAGGGGCAAAGGGGGAAGTGACCGGATCATTTACAAATCAGATCAGTCTGTAATAGCTGCTTTTTATTTGCATACTGGATCAGTTCACATTTAGATAAACTGACCTGAATTGATCCGATCCAAAAACCATCAAATAAAACTGCATTTGTTATTCTGTCATTGGTTTCGGATCATGTCA